>BMAV01005186.1:148978-175764 GCA_019973955.1 Trichonephila inaurata madagascariensis
CACCTCGTTCGCCAGATTTAACTTCGCCTGACTTTTTTTTACGGGGACATTTAAAAGACAAAGTGTATGTTAATAAACCAGAGACTATTAGACAGCTGAAGCAGAATATTCGAGACGAAATAATCTTCAACCAGAAACATTACGTGGTGTATTGGAAAACGTGTTAATAAGAGCCAATCTCTGGATCGAGAAAAATAGTGTACATTTCTGATATCATATTTCATACGTAATTTCCATAAAATATATTTAATGTATAAAAAATTAATCAAAATAAATGATTATTACTAGAGTTATCCTTGGTTAATATTTGTATGTCTTATTTGGCCCACCCAGTATAACAACCTTATATTGACCAACCAAGAGCAACAGGCATGCAATTCCATCCCACAAACTTATATTTGGTTCCTGTACGACCCATGAAATGTACGTTTGCATGCTTCCATTTAAAATTGTGGTGGTTACACCAGTTTTTAATGTGTCATCATTTCACATTTAAAATGGCTCAAGTCACGCTCTTATTAACCCGTAATCTTGAAACTTTCATCAACTAAATATGTTACCGAAACAAATGTATTGCCGAAGTTTCATTAGTCAACAATATTTTTTCTAGGTGTTGGGATTTTTTCCCCCCATCAATATAAAAGATACCCGAGAGTAATTAAGCTTGGCTGCGAACTAAAAGCGAACTTGTTTGACTTGAGTAGTATTCATTTGTATGGGATAAAAATTGGGAGAAAAAAGCATGTGAAAAATGTATACAGATTGTAAAAATGCAGATATACGGAAAAAGATGGCTAGGGCTGCTAAACGACACAAATACGGGGATATAATCGGGATCGCAATATCGGCTTAAGGTATCCGACTACGTCCGGAACCGTGATTTTGCAAAAGAGTATAAATGGATAACATTTATGATATTTAGTGTCACTTAGATTAGAAAATGTATATAAAATTGTTTTAATAATTAATAAAATTGTATTACAATAAATAATTATTTAAGCACAATATTTTGACAAAAAATGAACATAGAATGACCCATTTCCAAAATATTCTCCTTTTGTGAAAAATGCTTCTATTACAATAATATTTTGCCTTTATATAGCTCAGACCTATCTACAGAGGCTAAACTAGAATTTTTGAATAATATAACTTAGAAGTGGGTTTATCCATACTTTACGACAACAGAGGGGAGTAATTTTAAGAAAATAACGCTGATAATTATTTTAATTAAATGTTCGTCACAAATTTCACAAAAGCTGTTTTATCCAGTGGTGCTGCCATCTAGAGGAATATAATATGAACTGAAATATATCTCTGTTAAACTATAATTAATTAATTAAATTTAATTAAGGAATTAATATTTCAAAAAATTATATTGACATCAAGTGTCATCGACTATAAGTTTAACAAAATGTATTTGAATTTGAGTGGATGAATAGAAATTATTTTTATTAACGATTGAAAATTTGAACAAGACATACGGGGTGTCCGGGCTTAAAGTATCCAAAAGTAATGGCTTATTCTTTAGGAACTACCCATCAGAAAGTAATAAACTGTTCATCCACATAGATTAGAAAACTCTTCGAGACTTTTTGTGCCTAGTCCGATCGACCGCACGTGTGCACGTATTATTCGGCAATAGCAGACGATAAACTTTTTACACTGACTTCATTAATAAAAATGTGGACGCCACAGTAAAAGGTGCAGTGAGTACTTTGGTTAAGGAATTTAAATCAGTTTCGCGTGTACAGCGACGTGTACGAACAGAATGGAATATCGACCCTTCAACGTCAAAATCTATCCAATCGGGAACTTCGGTATTTCAAAAACTGGCGTATCTTTACGTTTTCGTGATAGAAGACATTGTTGATCGTATGCGAGATTCATTTTGCAGCAGTCCTGATATAAGTTTATTAGGCTAGCCACTAACGAAGTTCCATTCTGTTCGAACACGTCGCTGTACACGCGAGACTGATTTAAATTCCGTTAACCAAAGTACGCACTGCACCTTTTACTGTGGCGTCCACATCTGTACTAATGAAGTCAGTGTAAAAAGTTTATCGTCTGCGATTGCCAAATAATGCGCCGCGTACGTGCGGCTGATCGGACTAGACCCAAAAGATCTCGGAGAGTTTCCCAATCCACGGATGAACAGTTTATTGCATTCTGATGGGTAGTTCCCTAATAATAAGCCACTACTTTTGGAAACTTTAAGCCCGGACCCCCAGTATATATAAATATGTATAAGGGGAGTATGAATTAATAGTAAAAATTGAAAAAATACATAAAAAAGAAAAATCGTTACGATTATATGCGTTATAATCAAAAAATTCCATTAAAATATATTCAATGTTTAATACATTCTTGTCGAAATTAGAATAAATATTTTCAAAATTTTTGGATTAAAACCTTAAAATCTTCTGCAATTTATGTGAGCTTTCTAATCCGTCTCTCCATAAAAATTAAAAATATCTTTTTCTACTATAAAGAAAAATTGCTCAAGATCCAGTCGAGAAATAACGCGCATATTTGACAGCGCCGAAACAGACCTGACCATGTGTTTTTACTTTACGAAAGCGATAAAACAAGTTCAACCAAGAAAGAAACCACGTCAACCTTAGAAAAATCCAGGGGAAGAAATTCCGTATTGGCTTTACCGAATCAATGCTTTCACAACTCAGCTATTTACACCCATCTGTTTTACTCAAAAAAAAGTTCATTTTATTTTATTTTTTCCACTCTCTCTCTCTCTAACTCGAGTTCTCGAAAATTTTATTTCACTTTTAAAACGAGATGAAAGAGAATACGACACTCTCTTTTATTTTTCAAAGAAATATCTTCGAGTGGTTTTTTTTTTTCTTTTATCACATGGGGTGTAATGTTTACCGTGTACTTTTCGAAAAGTCGCTTCAGAAACTTTACGACAGAGGTATAAAGTTGTGTCGAGTTGAAAGTAAAGAAAAAAAAAATATTAAAAAAAAAATAATCTTACTTACGAATAAATATTATAAATATTGCTCGTATTCTGTTTTCAAGGAAACCTGAGAAGAATGCACAAAAATGCCAAACCACACACAAGCAAGATTCCAGCAAGATTCTAAGATTAAATGTTATACTGATTTTTGTTAAATTTATTCCGTCTAACATTATTTTAGCAATGAATAACATTACATAATGCTCAAGTGAATTTTAATATATCATCGGCCTAATTATCAGACTGTGTAACTCCACCGATGTTACTGATTTGATATAGGAGTTAAACGCGCCAAGCGCTTTTTGGCGCAATTCCTTAATCCTTTTGTTTTGTCTACGCCATGCCTCAGTGCACGCTTCGCTTTTAATTTATTCCTCGATCAGTGTAATCACGACTTTTTTTATTTCATAATAAAACTAGACTTCGAAGGGAGAAGTGGTGGAAAGATTTTAACATAAAATAAATACAACAGAAAGTAATTTTAATGTATTACACTTCCAGATATATAAATTATTTACACTAATTTAAGCGTTCATTACACAAAATTTGTAACAATGTGTTACTTTTGCTGAGCAGAGATCCCGCGGAAAAAAAATCATAACAAAAAACTAACACTTATATACGTTATCCCCACGGCAACCACATTATCACCCAATAAAAATATCAAAGTAAACCATATTGTAATATAATCGCCTATCTTGGCGAACATAAACAACAACTTGGCGCCTAGCCCTACTGTATCAAATTAGCATCCCAGATGGAGTTACGCAGTCTGATAATTAGACCGACGATATACAATGTTATAAATATTTGCATTATAGAAGATAAACTGTTAAAATTATTAGTCATTTAGTATTTAGGAATATTAGTACAGCACAGTTTTTTCCTTTCCAGAACATCAAAACTGTGGCGTATAAAGACTGCAGTACAATATACCTAAGTCGTGGTATAAGTTCTGATAAAAAAATTTGAGATCGCAAGCTGTAACTCAATTGTAGCAAATGATTTTAAATTTAGCCGTTGGAGACCGTCTGCAATATTTTTTCCAAAATTATATTCTACCACGCATGTTGTTCTAAATTGACCCGAACTTCAAGCTTAGCCCGTTGTTGATTTTTAAGGTTTTGAAACATTTATCAAAAGGTTACTCATTTATTGAACAAACGAATAAGACCAACAGTGGTTCTTGCTAAACAGATGAACGTGTTAAAAAGAACAATGTGTCGCATAGCAAATGAGAGACCTTAGACCAAGAGGTATTCAAAAAATAACGCGCTGTTTTCTTGCTAAGTAATTAAAGCACCAGAGGTAACTTAAGCCCCTATCACACACATATCACGAACAACTCGAGTTTCTTTCGAACAACAGTTTCCAGAAATTTTTAGAGCAGCTGTGAGGGTGAAAGGCTGCCTCAATCAAAACAACAGGCTCTAACGTCATCCGCGCTCCATCTTTATATTGAAAAATTACACGACGATTTTTCTGCATCGGAAAACAACATCCAATATTATTTCTCTTATTTCGCCAGCGCTTTTGTTGACGGTCATAAGCAGAAATGGAGCACCATTTTGTTTAAAATATTATACGCCATTTCTGATGTGTTTGACGAAGCCGAGGCTGCCATCTTTACCGCCACTTTGTTTATGATGTAGGGAGACGAAAACCCCATTGGCTGGAATTTCGAGCAATCTTTCAGCTCACTACAAAAAAGAGGTTCGAAGCCGTTGCTATGGCAACTGGGTAGAAATTGCTCGAAAGGGTTGTTTGAAAGAAAAATTGCTCCAAACGCGTATAGAGCAAAGCGGCATGCTATTAATGGCCACAGGCGAATTCTGCTTACCAACGAAATCCCTTTTGGCGTTGAAAAAGTTTTCAAAAGTCAAAATGACCATGTATATACAAGGAAAGTCCAACAAGCCGAAGAGAAAAAAAGTGCTTGCAAAGAACTCATCATCCGTCTTCCATAATGGTTTGGTGAGGGATTAGGCATGAAGGCGTCTTAGAGATTCAATTTTGCGAGAAATGAGTGAAAACCAGTTAAAAGGTATCAAAATACTATCTTAAAGCCAATAGTGAGACCCCTGAATGAAACGATTGGGCTTTTCAACCGGACTCTGCTCCTGTTCATAAAATGAAGATGACTCTGTGGTGCTTGAAAGAAAATGCGCCAGACTTCAGAGAACACAAAGATTGACCTTCCAACTGTTGAAATATAAATTCCTCGACTATAAACTGTGATTAGTATTGGAGGCGAAGTTATGTTACAAAATGGTATTACAGTTTGAGTAACTTTAAACTTTTAGTACTGAGTAACTTTTCTTTATGGAAATCAGCCATGGAAATTCCCATAGAGGTAATGTGTGCCTTGATAGATGAGTGACCAAAGAGATTTAAAGTCTGTATGAAGTTGTAAAGGTCGACGCTTGAGGTAGCTATTAAGGCCGGATCCCTCCTGTGAAAGATTGCATTAGGACGCCCTTGGGATGCTCGTAATTTGGAGCCTTGATAGGCCACTGTAGGTGTGAGAGAGTAAAAGCGAATCTGGAAGTCAATCAAAGAGAGTTTGTTGGGGCGTCGCAGAGTGCTGAAGCGTGCATAAGCGTCTGGGTTTGCTCTTTTGATGTTTCTTTTAGATAGAATACGTCACTTCTTTGCAAGCCTTACGCGACACAGGATCCCTTTGGATTACCATTCGGCCATTGGTCATTGTCACCCCTCTTGCGGAGAACTTTGAAGCCGGAGATTAGCGTGGGAACTGCACCGCTCACCTCTCTGTCGGTTGGATAAAGGAAGGTCAAAGGTTGACTTGCCTTAGAACATAAGCATTGGATTGTCCAGTCTTGGATACTTTCTCACGTGAAACTACGTGATCGTTGAGACGTCATTAGTTTCCTAACAGGAAATGAGTCCTTTGGTGGAGACCGCAGCAAAGTCAAAAGGCGATGAATTTGAATAAAAGGCACATAAAGTTAAATTTAAAGGTAAATTAAAATTTTAAAGCGATTTAGCGATATTTTGTTAAAAAGTTTTTCTTTTTATTTTTTAACTCCTTTATAATTGTATCAGAACTTACGGCACAGCTAGATGGAAAAAAAATTAATATCATATTTCTCTCTATTCCAATAACTCTACAAACAGCAATAGAGTAAACAAAAATAAGTTTTATATTTTTTTTCTCAATTTAATTTTCTGGAAATTAATCAACCCTCTTTATATATAACACCAAATCAACTAAATGGTAAAAAAGTGCTAATAACGAGTAGATTTTAATTATTTAATTTAAGTAACACTAGAAATCCACAATGAGTTATTGGATTTAGATATCGTAATTTGGAACCACAGCCATATAATGAAGGTTCCATATCAAATTAGTACTCAGGCTATTGGCTTACTCTATTTTTGAATCCTTATAAACTTTAAAAAACATTATTTTAGAAACAAGAACACACACACAAAGAAAACATTACCTTTCGGACGCAGCCAATGAAATTGCTTCGAACCCGCGAAGCTGGCAGCAATTGTGCAGCAGTATTAGGAGCCGTCCCTCCCACGTAGATGACGCTGGTGGACAGCATGGAGAAGGAGCCGGCCGTTGACCCTCTTTCTGTGAACACTCCATCGATAGTGACCGACAACTAAAAAAAAGAAAAGGATTCTTTCTCAAAATAAAGCCTTAAAACAAATAAACAAAAGGGGACAAATTTTTTAACTTTGGAAAACAATTAGGTTCTTTAATAATTGATTTTTTTTTCAAGAAAATTAACGGTAGCATAAAAATGAATCAAAAACTAAAGTATGTGGAATAGAAGTAGACATTATTTGCATATGTCGAATGGCAACAGGCATGTAAAATAATTAAATGCATTAAATTGTATTGTTAACACATCAATAAGAACATGTGCATCAAACGTGACTCAGAAGATAGTTTAAAAGTAAAACTAAAATTAATGAAAATGTTTTTAAAGTGGCATTAATTTTTTTCTTCAAAAAAAAAAAAAACTGAATTACGAAATTCAAGAAATTGGTAGTAAAAACTCAATTACCGTTAACATGAAACATGCTCTTAAAAATAAGTTTTCTCACGGATAAATGCAATTGAGGAACCATATTTTTTTTCTTTTATTAGCTTACAAAACAATTTTGGGTGCACCGAAGTTTCAAATATTTAATTTTATTTACGAGCTGAAGAAAATTTAGATAGAAAGAATTTATATTTTTCAAGTAAACATGAAATGTGAATATGTATAAAACATCTTACTGTTTCTTTAAGGGATACTTATTTTAAATAAATATTCCACTTATGCAGATTTAAGGAGCTATATAAATGTATATTATCATAGTAGACTCTTGATTTTACAAGAGACTATTGTCAAAAAAAATATTTAAATAAATAAATAAAATTATCTCAGAGATTTAATACAAAAGAGAGCGGTAAAGATGTTTTTGTACTTTATAAGGATCTTATAATATAACTATTGAAATATATGCCACGTATGTTATTTATCCCACATTAACACTCTTGAGAGAAATCGAGTTTTACAGGTAAGGTTCACTTCTTAGCATGAGCTTGAAAAATAAGATTATGGCAACCATAGATATGGCCAAGGTTTACAGGTTGGTGACTTTATCACCACTGAAACAAAATGGGTGAAAAATATGATATCGCCAATGAACCATCGAGGAGGCTCCAGGATCAACTCTTCTAGAAATTTCCATGAAGCTATTTTACATGGCTTTGAAACAAAGAGACATCCAGAAACAATTCAGAAGAAAGTCTAGTTTTGAAGAGAGTTCAATCGAAATCAGAATCTGCTTGTAAGTTGACAGCGATCTGTTTGAGTTCGAACCGTTTTTGAGAGTCATTTCGGAAGTATTGTAAAGCTTGTTTATAACGAGTGTGTTTTGCACTATTGTAAATAATCTGAACTGGACTCAGTGGCGCAACAGTATGTGACGGATCTATAGGCGATTTTTTAATTAATCCTCTTGGGAAATCTTTGGGCTATCAATTGGCGTTATTCACAACCAACCCTTCGGAAGAAGATAATCGTGATATGTAAATTAACTTACTATGAATAGACGAGGTTTTCTAGCTTGAAGGGGAGAACATATACTCGAGCCAGGTGAGATTGTTACTGAAGGTATAATATTAGAATTATAGTGATTTGATTCTTATTAAAAGAAAACCTTTATAAGTGACGTTTGTTCACTAAGATTTAATTAAATCGGATAGTAGGTTAGATACTTAATTAAGATAAGGATAAAGTTTGTTAGTCTCCTGATCACTCACGTTTTACTGTCGTTGTTCCACTTCCACGGTTATCATTCAGACATTCTCTTTCTATTATTAGTTGAAATTGTGTCTGTTCTTAGTGTGTGGAAATAGATTAATTGAATCATGTCGAGTGTTTCTTCCCTTCCCCCTTCATACATCTAGGCGCCAGCGAGAGAGGCGCAAGCCTCTTACAAGTCCATGAAGGCCAATGCCTACTGTATCTATCTCAGTTTTTGAGACCTTAGGCGCTGAGGTGCATGTGTAGATGTTTCGGTTAAGTGGTCAATCTGACGGGAACCCCCAATGCTCAGTTTTTTAGCAAGCTTAGTACTCATTTATAGACCCACTGAAGGGATGAAAGGCTGAGTTCGACCTTACTCAGCCCGGGATTTGTCGTGGAATCGTGATACACAACCACTCAGCCACTGGGCTTCATTGCAAATAATCTGTTATAATATTTCTTTTGCATATAAGTCGATTTGTTTTCGTGTTGTCATCTGCTCGTTCTTGTCTATCAGAAAATCTGCTATTTTTCATATAATTGTAGTCGTCGGCTGCTTTTCCCCCCACGTAAATTTGCAACACAATATTACTTCTGAGATTGAAAATAAATGATATCACCAACTTTAAAAACATCGTATCAAAAAAGGGTTAAGGAGTTTCATGTTTCTAAAAAGACCTTAATAGTGAAACATGGCCCTCAATTTTGAATGTTTTGAAATATCTGAATGAGTTTAATAACAAATTACCAGCAGTTAAAAATTCGTAAATTTATTTGTAATGATTCAACTAGAAATTTTACAGTAGTTGAAATAGCGACATTTTGTTAATTAAACTCGTATTAGTAAGACATTTATCAGTTAAAAATCGTGAAACAATTCTAATTTTAAATGACAGTACCTTAAAGATGAAAAGTAAGTAACGATTAATTAAATTATGCAATTATTATTTTATTACTGGAGCTATTCAACATTAATTTAATTTAATTTTGTGTTTTTTTAATTCTTAATTATGCGGTGTCCATTCTAAACGTGACTAATGAATATTCAATTTCTTTTTAGAATTATAAATAAGCACTGTACAAAATAAACGCTTTTTATAAAATAGCAAACGATTTTATCTTTTATATTATTCCAATTTTTGTTTCTTTTTCGCTTCATCTTTAATAAAAACATTTTTTTTTCTTAAGACGCCCTTTTTATTTGCGTAGTTAAAAAAATTTACTTCTTATTCTAAAATTCTAATTAGCAGATCTTTAAATGCTTTTTCGTTCAGCTGCGAAACGTGGATTATTTTACTATCCATACTAAAAAAATTAATGTTCTAAAGTTCTCTTTTTTTTAACCATAACTCTTCATTAATTTACTGTTCTAGAGATAAAACTGGAGTAATTTTCAAATTCATTCTCTGATTTTGTCGGTCATAATTAATCAATGCTATTACGGTTACATTTCCTGAATCTTATATATTTCCCTCATTATACCGCGAGTAAAGTGAAGTGAAATGCGTAATCGCAAATTATCCACGTCATAAAATATGCATTAATCTAATATCAGTTAATAAACAACATTTATTCGTAATTAGCTACAGAGAGAGAGAGAAGAACGAGTAGATTTTTAAAATAAAATTCATTAGTCTCTCTAGCTAGATTGCCCATAATTTTTTAATGAGAACTCACGTCCAATCCAAAGATTTAGAATAATTTTTTTTATTGGTAGCTAAATATTTAAAAAATCTTCTAAATAATTTTCAGTGAATTCTTGAATCTAATCATTCATTCGATAAAGAATCGTAATTATGCTACGAAGAGCAAATGAATAAATGTAAATATTTTTTTAAAAAATAGACCGTGATGTCATGTGGTAAATGCACAGCAAAACCATGCAAAGATGTTCATCTTCGTTCTTTAATTTAAAAAAAAAAAGGTGTGTAGGGGAGTAAAATCATGCTTACTGATCAATTAGTTAAGAGTTTGTGTAAAATTCATCAAATCTTTCCCCCTTCGCTTTTTTATTATTAGTTTTTTTAAAAACAGTGAAATGTTCCTTCCACATTTCGTATTGTTACGAATGTTTTGTAATTAATACTTAAAATATAGTGCAAATAACTTGTATCTGGATGTTTAATACATTAATATCACTTTCAGTTTTATTTATTTCATGATAAAAATTGTAATATATTTGCAAGCAACTAGGGATTGCAAAACCGGTATACCGGGATACCGAATATCGGTATTTTGAGCGATTTATACAATTTTGAAATACCGGTATTTACAAGTTTAAATACCGGTTTTTCGGTATTTACTAGGAATTTTTTTTTCTTAAAATTGTCTCCATTATACGTTCAGCGATCACCAACATCGCAAAATAATACACGTTTTTATTTTTGTGTCCCCCTAACCGGCGAAATTAATTAAACTGTGAATATACAAAGTTGTATCGTACAGTTAAGAAAAGTGATAAAATATGTGAATCATCCAAAAAGGCGGGCCAAAAATATCCTGTTACAGCTCAGAGCGATACTGTAAATGCTCAGGATTTGCAGACTGATATTCATATCTGTGAAAACAAGGTCGTAATTGTGAAGAAAGTGCGTAATATTTTGATATTTTTTAAATTGGTGAGTTTGTTATTCACACTGTATTTGCATATCATACTTTAGGGTTCAAAATATTTTTTATATTAATATTATAAATATATACTCATCAATAATAACCCATAATAATGAATGGGAATAACTTTAAAGAACATAAAAAATCAGTTGATAATACTTCGGTTTGGTTTCATTATTTATATGATGAAAAGAAAATAGTGGCATAATGTAAAAATCCTCTAGCGTTATTAAAATGAATGGAGGAAGTACAAACAGGGACTCCGTACACATTTAAAAACGAAACATAATACAAAATTGTTAAAGAGGAAAGAATCTAATTGCGATGAAGATACAAATTTTAGCACACTCTCTAAGCCCAAGCCGTCAGGGATTTTAGATTATTTTGAAAAAAAGATAGTTCGGATGAAATTATTGTACAAAATTACGTTCCAG
Source organism: Trichonephila inaurata madagascariensis (assembly GCA_019973955.1). Classification (NCBI taxonomy): domain Eukaryota; kingdom Metazoa; phylum Arthropoda; class Arachnida; order Araneae; family Nephilidae; genus Trichonephila; species Trichonephila inaurata. Next base: position 160,273 of record BMAV01005186.1, read on the forward strand.
GCTTAATGACAATGCAATTGATGCATTGTTTTTTTAAGATCACATTTCAAAAATTTATACTAGTATCACAGACTGAATAGTGATATTTACACTTTTTTGTGATTAAAATAATTAAGATGTTCCTTTACTTTTGTGTGTGTGTGTTCTTTACATACTGTTATAATTTGTAAGTTACAAATTATATTTTGTGATAGTTACATTCTCTAATAAAACTGGCATATATAAAACAAAGAAACACCAACGTTTTCGTGCTTTTTCTAAAATTTCTAATACCGGTATTAAAACCGGTATCCCGGTATTAAGATCTAAAAAATACCGAATACTAGTATTGAACTTTTGGTCCGATATTGCAATCCCTACAAGCAACTCTGCCCCTAACATTATAATAGCGTTTAAATAGAAACTTTGCGAAATATTGGCGATACAGACAAGTTGGCATCATTTTTGGCGAGTTGGTAACCCTATTTGGCGGCATTGCTATCATGGCTCCTGGAAATTACTGGAGAAATCTATTAACAAAATAATCTATGACGCAAGCAGATCTTTCGGGAAAGAGCTAGAAGGCAGTCATGCATAAGATAAATAGGAGTCACTCACTGAAACTGGGTCAGTATTATTTTGACTCTTGAATAGTCCACTAGCGATTCACTGCTTACGAATAAACTTTACGTACATTTACTTTTAGGCACTGATAGTTGAGTCTGAGTGCTGTAGAAGGTGCGAAAATTTACTGGGGCCTTTTGTGCGAATTTTACGGCTGTATCCTGTATTTTTAAGGATTGTTTTTCGACAATAAATTTTCACCACTCTTTAAGGAACTGTTTCGCTCTTTGAGACCGATAGCATAAAATTCACGAACCCCGATCTACGTCACAGTACAATAAAAATATATAATAATTCCAAAAAACAACAGGAAGTATGATTTATGGAATTCAGAGACAGACGTGACATCATATGACGTGATAATGTGATAGCTATGAAAAATCACTTCAGAAGAGTGAATTTTTAAGAAACATAATGTGAACTTCGAATAAATCTCTTTTCGAGGTGCAAACCATTATTACCCATAATTACTTATGCAGAGCACACATACACACGGAACTACTATTCAAAGTTAAGTGAATTGAGCTCGTGGAAGAAGATAGCCGTTAGAGAGAGAGATGTGTTGATATGTTACTTTAAATCATAGTTGTAAAATTTATATTTGAATTGTTCACGTTACTATGGAGTTCCTAAGATGCAGCGCTGTTGAAGTCGCTGATAAGGCTGGCTCACTCTTTTGAAAGGCTGCGTTAGGACGACATTGGGATGCTCGTTGGTGCGAGGTGTGATAGGTCACTAGGTCTGAGAATCCAAGCGAATCTGGAAGTCAATCGTAGAAAGAATCCATTGGAGTGTACTGGGGAGTCGTAGAGTGTTGAAGAGTGCAGAAGCTTCGTGTAGTATTGAAGCTACTTGGTTTCCCCTTTTCGTGTCTCTTTATAGATCGAATACGTCACGTCCTTCCAAGCTTCACATAATTCAGAATAGCTTCTGTTTGGACGTAGCCGGGACTACTATTCGGCTATTGGTTCTAGTCACCCCTCACGCGGGGGACTTTGAAGCGAGAGATTGGTGTGGGAACTGTACCAGCCACTTCTTTTCGGCTGGATAAAGGGAGTTCAAAGGTTGAGTTGCTTTAGACATAAGCATCGGAGTGTTCGGTCTCGGATACTTCCCCACTCAAAACTACGTGACCATTGAGACGTCAGGAAATCGGTCCTTTGGTAGAAATCGCCACAACGTATATAGAAATATGATTAGGAACCTTGCGGTTGGAGTCCAAGGATTTAAGCTGTTAAATATATCACTAGATAAATATTTTAATAATAATCATTAATACAGAATAAGACTGACTCGCTCCCATTGAATATTGTAAAAATCTATATGGATTAAAAGTGATAAGAATAAAAAAGCTTGTTGATTTTTAGAGATGTCACTACCCCCGGTAATCCTCACACCAACGCGAGCGGAGGTTCGTTGCATAGTCTTGGATACTGTACAAGGCATAAATGAATATGAAAATGCTGATGAGGAAATAGTGGTCGATTGGTTGAATCAAGACAGTAACTTGTCAGTACATCACGAAGAAATGGTGCAATATATTACCGGAACTGTACAAAATGAACCAACACCTGCAGAAGAAAAGGTTCTCATATTGGAGCGCAACACATAGTTCTGCGTTAACACAAGTCGAAAAGCACCTCTTGATTGCGTATTATTATAAATTTGCGTAGGAAAAAACAACAAACGATTCCAATTATTTGAATAACTGATTTATAAATGGACGAGGCTGAACAAATAACTATACGAAAACAAATCACCAGTTGTATACAAAGAGATATTTTAGCAGGTAATTTTTAGTAGTATAAAACGCATCGGATATAAACAAGCTTTACGGCGTTCAAGAAACGATTCGCTAGACCCTTTCCACAAGCAGGAACTCAAACATATAAAGTATTCCACTCTTATCACTGTCAACACACAAGCAGATTTTGATTTCAACTGACTCTCTCTTGAACTCTACCGATCTTTATATAGTCTCATGGAAATTTCTGGATAGGTCGAACCTTGAACCATCTCGAAGCTTCCTTGGCGATATCATATTTGTTGCCAAATTTGTCGTCAAGAACGATAAAGTCACCAATCTCTTAAGGTATCCGACTACGTTCGGAACCATAATTTTTAAAAAGCGCATAAATGGATAACTTTCAAGATATTTAGTGTCACTTAGACTAGAATACATGTATAAAAGTGTTTTAAGGACATTTTGGCAAAAAAAATTATTTAAATACAATATTTTAGCAAAAAATTAACTTAGAATAACCTTTTTTCCAAATGTTCTCCTTTTGTAAAAAATGCTTTTATTGTATTAATATTTTGCCTGTCTATAGCTCAGACCTCTGTACAGAGGCTCAACTATGATTTTTGAAAAATTCACATTATTTTCAGAGTTACAACCCATTGAACTAATTATCTGCGTTTTTTTCTTAAAATTTCTCACCTCTGTTGTCGTAAAACATAGATAAACTCACTTCTAAGTTCTATATTTCAAAAATTCTAGTTGAGCCTCTGTACAGAGGTCTGAGCTATAGACAGGCAAAATATTATTATAATAGAAGCATTTTTTACCAAAGGAGAATATTTTGAAAATGGGTCATTCTATGTTCATTTTTTGTCAACATATTGTACTTAAATCATTTTTTATTGTAATACTATTCTTAAAGCAATTTTATATACATTTTCTAATCTAAGTGACACTATAAATATCATAAATAATATCCATCTATAAGCTTTTGCAAAATCACGTTTCCGAACGTAGTCGGATACCTTAACCCAGGTCACATCTTCTAGAATTACCATAATCTTATTCAAGTTAACACTGGATGCAACGTTCAAGTTAACGCAACGTTCTTATTCAAAGAAGTGAACCTCGCCCGCGTAACACTCAATAAGCGTACCATTGCAGGAAAAACAACACACGTGGAGTGTTTCAATATAATGTAGAATGGCAATGACGGCGCAAAAAAATTAATCTCTAGAAATCTATGCACCATCATGCGACGAAAGACCATTGAAAAGATAAAGGAAACAAGTTTACTTTCTTTCTTTAAGCAGGAATAAATTCAGTAACTTTTTAAAACTTAACTTACTCTAGCAATTTCGTATATTTGATGGTTTAATTGGGATTTTTGTTATACGGGATCTTAAACTTATTAAGATAAAATTAAGTCTACTGTATATACAATTTACACATATAATACAAGTTTTTGTTTCTGTTACCTAAACACACTCCTGTACTTGTTGCGAAACATTGACAATAGACCGCAATTCAAGTTAATAAGAAAATGGAATTCTTGCAATATAATCTTAAAATTGTTTCCTATTGATTGCTAAGCATATTAGACTTACGAAAACATTGGATTACGTGAAAAAAAATCTTTTTGTTCTATCACTAAAGAATCTTTGAATTCTGCTGAATAAATTTTGAATTAACCAGCCTGCTAATTGATGTGTGTGTATAAAACGTGGCAAGCAAAAATGTATACTAGTAAAAGAACGCTTTTTCAAACACATATAAAAAGTTCATAAAAAATTAACATAATATATTGACTTTTTATGTTATTGTTGTTTAATGTTATTCTTTATAATATTTCATATTATAAAGAATAATATTATTAATGCAATTTTAACAATAATCATGTTAACGGTAATTATTAAAGCACGCATTCTTTCTTGTATGCTTTTAGTGCCCGAAGAAAGATATCAGAATTATGTAGGTGAATTATAATGAGATAAAAAAAATTATAATGAATTTATTATAGTCTATAATAAGATCAAAAATAATACGTTTATTATGAGAGTAATAACGAAAAATAAATAAGAATTATTGCTTAATAATTTGAAATATCTTTCTCTCAAGAGTGTAAAGTTGCGATGAAAACTTATATTTTATAATTTTAACAATATTTGTGTAATTTAAAGCATTTTCCATATCCCGCTTTACATTTACATTTGTCCACTAGAAATTACACGAATTACAGTATTCACATCAACAATGTTGGATTATGTTTACTATAAATCGAATAAAATAAATAGAAAAAAAATTCCTAGAATTCCCTCAAGTATAAAGCAATAAAGGAATAAAAATATTTATTTTGCGAATAAAAGTTTAAAATAAACAAATAAAAAAAAAAGGCATTTTCTGTTAGCTTTAAAAGTAACAAAATCTGGTATCATTTCATCTTGAAAATAAATAATTATTATTTCCCCAACAGAATAAACAAGCGATAAAAACAAATATTCAACTTCAAAAAAAAAATGTTTGTTTAATACAGTATAAAAGCCAATGTTGAAAAGAAATGAAGAAATGTAAATAATAAAATCAAAACAAAAATGTTCCTTTTTTTTTGTTTGTAATTATATACTGTTGCGAAAATGCAATCCGATATTATTTAACTCATCGTAAAAATAAGAAAGGATCAAATAATCATAAACAGAAAAGAAAACAAAGCTTAAATATTGAAAGAATAATAAATACTATTAAATAACATTTAAATATTCTTTATTCAAAACAAATAGAAATAAGAATTTTTAGTCAATGAATAAAGGAGAGCAAACGATACTGAAATGAAAATCGCGAGAAGAATATTTTAAAATCCTTGTGTTCGCGTGGGCGTTTATTTCATATTTAAAATACATTTTAGAATTGGGAATAAATCCGAGCTGTTTAGAAAGTTAAAAATGCAAATGGATAAAGAATTAAAAACACACACACAACACATATATTAATTTATTTTAAAGAATTTAAGTTTTAGATTAATACATTCCTTCGAAGTTTACTAAAAATAATTTTTTTTTGCTTGAAAGCCATTCAAGTTAATAATGAATGAAATGAATAATTTGTTTGAAAACTCATTATGTATAATTAATTTTTTTTATTTAATAAAAGAAACAACAACAAAAAATACTCACGTGACAAAATCCAGTTGCTCTTGTAATCTGAAAAAGAAAAGAGAGTATGAATATACAAAGAAGCAAATTAAAGTTGAAACAGAAATAATAAAATAAAATATGTTCTTATTAAATGACGGCTTTAAAAGTACAAAGATATCATAAGCCTTTAAAAACAGGATTTAAATTTTTAGTTAAAAAATAGTACATATTTTTCTGATGCTCCTTGTTCTTTAGAAAGTAATCCAAAATTGTGAAAATAAAACTTTAAAAAAAATTAAAACAAATGACCACGTTCCCTTCAGAACATTTAAAGGGAGATTTTTTCTTGTGTTTGATGTGTGTAGACCATTATATATTCATTTTTTTCATTTGAAAGAAAAACCACGCTACTATTTAGTCACGTTTATTCGCATGCTATTTTTCTACAAGCTGTGTGACAAAAAATTCCTTACTTTACATACAAGTCTGCCGCAATGTTTTGAATTGCATGCTTACATTCTAAAGTGTTTTGTGTTAATATACAAAGCTACTTCTTTAAGCGTTTTGTTTTCGTAAGAAATATTTTTAAGGTAAAATTTTAAAACTATTTAATTCTTATCAAAATAAGTAACTCTGTACTAAGCCAAAAAATTTGGAAAAAGAAGGCCGAACAGTATTCGACCATTTTTATAGCATGGAAAACATAATTTTATTTGTATTTCACTACACTATAGTAATTCAACATAAATTCTAGAACTTGGAATCGATTTTTGGAATAAATTTAAAAATATAAAATCAAACGATATTTAAATCGCTTCTATATATTGATAGTACAAAAAATATTTAGCAGAAACTCATTTAAGATGTTAGCTTTTAAAGGAAAAAAAAACTCAAACTGGTGGTAATTTTTGTGAGATCAATTCACTAATTTTCAATTATTTAAAAACTAAATCACTATTTTTATAAATTTTATACATATTTTTGTAGCGACAAGATAAAATTAGTATTTATAAATTAATTTTATACCAAAATATAAAATATTCCACACCATAGTTTTAAGTGCGTGCCAATGATTGTTGAATTAATCTGCGCATAAACCAAAATTATTTCAAAATAAATTTATATTTTGAAGTATATTTGAAAAACACAACTTACAAATAAATTAAACTTATAATTCATAAACACCTAAAAATAATCCAAAAATGCAATTTATTCCAAAAAACATGTATAATAAATTTACACGATAACCTTGACTTACATTTTCCTGAAATAATAATTATTAAAGAATTCATTTTTGACCCCTTTATATTTCCAAGAAGTAATAATTACTAAGGAGTTTAATTTCCTAATGTACAATTTATGAAAATTAAGAGCGCTTTTCTTGATAATTGAAACTGATACAATATATATGTTACTTTCATTAAATTCATGAATTAATGACCTCTATTAATTTTTAAGAAATGAATTGTATGAAAAGAATAGGGGACGAAATTAAAACAATGTAACAAAATGTTAATTATTAGCCTCATTAAATCATTTTGTCTGCTCGTTATTAGTAAGAAGAATTTTTATGTCGTATTTTATTGTTCGTTGTTAATTACAATCACGATATTAGAAGACGTTTTTGTTTTTTGCCGATTTCCCATCGAATTAAACTGTTTTCCTTTATTTTGTCGAAAATTTTTTTTATGTGTAATTGGCTGCATTTTTAAACTTGTCTCTGAAATAATTCTGTAATTAATCATTTGTTTTGACATTATCATTATGTATTTTCGAATGAGTCTTTTAACAGAAATGAGTCTAAAGGCGTTTATCGTTATATTGATTGTAGACTCAAAAGCTTTCATTTCTTCTTCGTGGCTCTGGATGTTGTGTCTTACATTGAAAAACAAATTAAAAGCTATTCGTTTCACACTAAATGATGTATTTTCTCCCATTTTCTCTTCATAATTATATACTATATACGTACCGTATTTATTCGAATCTAAGCCACCATTGATTCTAAGCCGCACACCAAATTCTCAATTCGTTTTTATGAAAAAAATTAAAAGTAGTGACAAATGGTTTATCAATATCCGATATTTATGAAATTAAAAAAAAAATTAAATTTAGAACCAATAAAAAGTTAATGATTCATTTATTCTACCAGTATTAAAAGCTTTTAAGTAAATACATGAACCTGTAATTGCTCTAACCGTCAGCATCATGTTCAATTTCTACAAACCAACGAATTTTTCCGCCGTCGATCCTAATCTTCACCCGAATTTCAGTAGCATTAACAATGGAAAAAAAGGGCGACTTAGATTCGAATAACGCACATATTACGCATGTGTGTGTGCAATAACATAATATTTACTTAAAAATTCTAATCTTACACTTTTTTTTCTGAATCATATTTCCGAATACCCTGTTTCGAAACGCGTCGTATTTCATCTCGCATTAAAGGATTTAAACCTATATTTTGATAAATTTATTCGTGACTCCTCATTAAAAGGATTATACTTCGAATTTTTGATTGATTGATTTGCGGTCCCTAGCAAAAGAATATCTTAATTGCTTACACGTAACTTACTGAACGGTTGATACTTTTCCCTAAAATACTTAATTTCTAAAAATAACTATTATTTCCCTTCACTTGAACATGTGACTGTTTCTTCCCAATAAATTTATGCCGATTTAAGAGTCACAAAAAGGAAAATTTTCGCTCTTGCTTGACCTCTTTCGATACCTTAAAATTATCTAAATAAATGATGATTTGATTAATATCGAGAACTTTTAATTGCCTCGACTACAAACACAAAATGAATATATCTTTACATTACATATGTATTGTGTGTGTGTGTCGTCCTGATTACAATAATAAAGTTTTTACTATTGAGGAAATATCTATTAGAGGAAACAATAAGAATGACAGCATATCTTTGCATTATTTGCAAGAATTTTTGTATTGTTACGAATGTTGTGTAATTCATGCTTAAAATAGTGTAAAACTTTAGCTTTATTTACACTGTAAACAATTTATATCTAAATGTTTAATACATTAATATTACTTTCTGTAATATTTATTTTAAAAATAGCAATATTTGCAAGCAACGCTGCCCCTTACATTATAACGGCGTTTCAATCGAAACTTGGCGAAATATTGGCGATACAGTCAAATTGACATCATTTTAGGCGACCAAATTTGGCGGGTTGGTGATTTGGCTATCATATGGATGCTTCTGGAAATTACTGGAGAAATCTATTAATAATCACGACCTGTGACGTTAGCGGATCTTTCGAGAAAGATCCGTGCAGCATATAAATAAGAGTCGCTCCCTGAAATTGAGTCTGTATCACTTCAGATACTACGATCGAGCTATTGATTGCCAATAATCTTTTTCATTACGTATTTGTATTTTTAGACATTGATAGTTGTGTCTGAGCACTGTAGAAGATGTGAAGACCTCTTGGGATTTATTTTACGAATTTTTTATCTACAATAAATTACATCGCTCTTAAGAAAAAGTTTTGCTCTTTGAGACTAATAGCAGAAAATCCACGAACTCCGATCTATTTAACAGTAGTAATTGCTTCCATTGAATATTTAAAAACATAAATATATATATAATTAAAATTTTAATAATAATTTCATCAAATGATGCATATATATATTTTTTCAAAATAGAATAATTTATGCTAAAAGTTTTGAATTTGCAATATGCAAGTTACGATAAAATTTTGATTTGTTAAGTAAGTTCTTACGATTCATAAATTGGCTCTTCGCAAATTTATTGAAATTTTGTTAGTTTATTGCAACAAAGGCTCAAGATTAATATAGGTAATAAACAATTAAAAACAATTTTGAACTAAATAGATCATGAATACTAGAAAAATGCTATAAATATTAATTAACTATAGTACCTTTTAGTTATTAGGATAAGAGGCAACACTTTATACATTTATTAAAGATTATTCAAAGGATTCAAACATAGTAATATTCGTGGAGAATAAATAAATTATTTTTTTAAAGATCTTTGTAACAGGCTAACACACTGGTCCTTTCATTAAACACAAGTGAAAAGTGTTATGATGAAGATTTCATACGAAATTAATATTGTTGTAGTTGCTAATGCCAACTGATCAGCAGTGCCAGATTGAGGCCCACGAAATTCACCAAAGCAAAGGACTAGATTATCGTTAGGTTAGCCGTAGATTTGAGCACCATGCAGGTGACAGTATAATTTGGCTCGTTTCCAACCCAATTTTGAGGAAAACACTTTGTGGGATTGTCACTTCTCTTCCCCTTCCACCAACCTCAAGAGAGGACTACTTAGACGGCTACTTAGAGTACCCCCAAGCCGCGAAGTTCCTGTACATTTACACTGTACATACTTTCTCCGGGATTTGAAACCAGGCCCTACGTTACAACAGTCAGCGTGTAACGGGTACTATTCGGGATCTTTTACCAATCCTCTCGGGGGCACTATTCTTTCGCTGTGATTTTAGTCTAACAACAACTTTCCGTAGTGATGACTTCATTTTATGCAAATGTAATTTCTATTTAAACCCTGACGTTGGGTATGTGAGGTGAATGGTTAATCGTTGATCGCGAAATCTAAGAATAAGAGAAGGTAAACAGCGAATGGGAGGTCGTATGTCCTGCAATTAATATTTGTCGCAGAATCTACCAGGAATCGGGGGAAGTAAATAATATTGGAGCTGACCGAGCTATCGAGGTTCGAGAAGAATCATTTTAAAGTCCTTGTCACATGTATACGTATTTTTAGAATTTTCCTGGAAAGTAACCATTTTGATCAATTTATACCTAATTGCCATAGAAACGACTCCGAACAACCTTTTCCTAGAGAACTGAAAGAATTGCTTGAAATTCCAGACAATGGGGTTCTTCGTCTTCCTATGTCATAAACAAGATGGTTGCCTCGGCTTCGTCAAACGTATCAGAAATGATGTATAATATTTTAATGGTGTATAATTCTTTAAACAGAATGATGCTCCATTTCTGTTAACGACCATCAACAAAAGCAAGAGCGGAATAAAAATAAAAAATATTGGATATTCGTTTTCCGAAGCAGAAAAATCGGCGAAGAAGTTTTCAATGTGAAGATCGAGCGCGGATGACGTCAGAGCGTATCATTTTGTTTACGGCAACCCTTCACCCTCACAGCTGCTCGAAAAATTTCCCGAAATGGTTGTTCCAAATATGCGAGTGTGATAAGGCCTCAAGGAGCTCCGACTGAAGCTAAGCGATTGTCAATAATCTTATACGTCAGATAAAATATTAGGATTTCAGATTTCTCCCAGAGTTAAGCTATAAGGTTGTAGACCATTCATAAAGATAGAACAAAAGTAGTTATTTTTAAGATCCTGTCTGCTTCTTCCCCTAACCCTTTTATACCCGCGACAAGCGTACTAGCCATTAATGAAATTCTCTCTTTTTTTCAATTCCTACTATTAACTCACATTCTCTATATATTTATTTATTTGTTTATTTATTTATTTATCTTAGTGAAATTTTCAATCGTTAATAAAATACATTTTAAAGCGCTCAATTGAGTTTAAATTTAATACAAATGATTATTTTGGATGACAATACAATAATTTAATTATAATTAATAAAAGTTAATTGATTAAAACTAATTATTCAAAGAATTACAAATAAGCCACGTTGGCCTCCTTTTTGGCGACTTGTGTCAAAATTTGAAAAGATTTTTTTTTCTCGCGTTTTAAAGCATTCAGTTGAACTGAAATTTTATATACACGATTGTTTTTGGGGATGACAATACGATACTTTAATGATAATGAATAAAAATTAATGACCACTTAATGTTGTGATTATGTCTCATGTATATACATATTTATATTAACTGTAACTATTTAATAAAAAGTAGCTAAAATAATTTTTTTCTTTGTTGATCTAAGTAGGAATTGACGTAAATTTTTTTTTATATTACTTGTTTAAAAAAAATTTCCTTTTATCATATTGCTGAGAAGTGTGCCAGCTCAAATGTCGTCTTCGTCAATTGACCTTGATTCAAAATTACGAGGTCCGTCACCATCAGTCCTCGAGTGGCTTCAGTGGGATTTCGACTTTAATAACAAATAAATGCATTTCACAGACAGATTTGAAACACTGAGGCTCAAATACCTAAAATTATTATATTTATGTCTTACAAAGATGTTTAAAACAAATTTAAATTACTTGCTAATGTAAATAAGAATAAATGTCATATTTCCACAAAAGGTTCTAATTAAGTTATTATTCCGTAAAAAAGGACATTAAATTTTACGATATGATAGATATTTTTCAGAATTTTGAACTTTACCAAAATGGATCGCTTAAATCAAAGCTTCTCAAAGTTTCAATATTCGCGACCTAATATTTAATCATAATTTTCATATCGCGCCCCCCTCATACAATAACCATGCTTTAAATTCAATAATGATGTTAAAACTACGATACGATTTTAACCTTTTAATTGCCACCAGCGTATATAAACATCTCTCTCAGTCAAATCGTTAATTTCCCCGGGCGTATGTTTACGTCTTTTCGTAGTACGATCTTTTCTGTGCACTGTTATCCATAAAATTATTCTGAAGACTTTGGAATGTAATAAAAGGACCTGGACAATAATTGCGAAGGATTTTTTTTTTTACTTATTTCAGATTATTGGCATTGGGAAGCGAATCGCAAAACTTTTAATCGGTATTTAAGGGATTAATTATAAATCATACAAATTATCAAGATAAGTGTTAATTTTTGCTTATAATTTTATTATGAAAATCTCAAGGGGTAATTGGAATTATTAAATTTGTTCTTGTCTTAATATTGTTAAATTAATTATCAAATACTGGTACATTTATGCGTGTAATATATCATTGTAAATATAAATTTGATTTTTTATTATGTCAGAATGTATTTTGTTTTCTTTCAGTAAATTAGCAATTTATTTTTAATTCTTTTGTTTTCGACTTTTCAATATGCTCGCGCCCCCCTCGTAGAGTTGTCACGCCCCACAGTTTGAGAAACGTTGGCTTAAATTTATTATTAAAGCCACTTTTAAATTATCAAAATATCGATTTTGAACAGTATATATTAAACATAAAGAATAGCATGTTTTATTAAAAAGTATAATTTTTTTTTTTAGGAAACATACTTAATCAAATAGTCGCTAAATACTTTAAAAGCTTGGCTTTTTTAAGCACGTTTTTTAAAGAAAACTAGAAATGAATACTATCCTCTCCGATAACTCAATTTTCTCCTGCATTTCATCTATTAATATATTTCGCTCCATTTTAATACAAGCTTTTTTATGCTAATCGTATAAAAACGTCTTCGATACTTTGATCCTTAAGCTACATCACTTGTTCGAAAAAGGCTTTTTAGTATCATAATTTAATTACATAAACGTAACCCAATTAATTAGAAATCCAATTACATAACTAAACTGATGCGATTAATTCCATTTTCTCCTGTACTTGTTTTAACATCCCGACGGTGAATTAACGTCTCAGCTAACAGCATTAATTAACAGTCATTAACTTTCAAAACTAGTCGAGAAATTCCACCATCCATGGAACAAAATAAAAGAAACTTGAACACAGGTTCTAATGAAATAAATCGGAATTTTCAGCATTAATTGAGACATAATTCTTTGAGAAAAATATATTTATTAGCTAAAAACGCAACTTTGAACTATTTCTTGAAATTAAAGGTGGAGAACTGTTTTATGAAAAGTGCGTCAAAGAGAATACCGAAATTAATTTAAATTCTACTAATTTAATAAAATATAATATGTACTTTTGTTTGTTAAAACGACTCTTCTCACAAATGTGGAAAAAGTAATGGGCTAAATTCATGTGACGTCATAGTCACATGATAATAACAAATACGTGTCTCTAACCAATCAGTTCATAAATTCAAATGACGTCATAATCATACGATAAATGCAATCTTGTGTTTTCAGCTAAGCTATTCATGCGATTCGTTGTTACCAACTTTTGCTCTTTGCAGAAACTTTTGTTTTTTAAAAACAAGTAATATAATTTTTTTTAAGTCAATTCCTACTTAGATCAACAAAGAAAAATTTTATTTTAGCTACTCTTTATTAAATAGTTACAATTAATATAAATATGTATATACATAGGACAGAATCACAACATTAAGTGGTAATTAATTTTTATTCATTATCATTAAAGTATCGTATTGTCATCCAAAACAATCGTGTATATAAAATTTCAGTTCGACTGAATGTTTTAAAAAGTGAGAAAAAAATCTTTTCAAGTTTTGACACACAAGTCGCCAAAAAGGATGCCAACATGGCTGTATTTGTAATTCTTTGAATAATTAGTTTTAATCAATTAATTTTTATTAATTATAACTAAATTACTGTATTGTCATCCAAAATAATCATTAATATAAAATTTCAGCTCAATTGAGCGCTTTAAAATGTATTTTCTTAACGATTGAAAATTCCATCAAGATAAATAAATAAATAGAGAATGTGCGCTAATAGCAGGAATTGAAAGAAAAAGCATACATTTATCAACAACAATAACGTACATAATTAAACAAAATATGCTTAATTTAAAATTACACGAATAGATAAAAAAATGTTACAATTTTAAAATGTTTTTGATGATTTTTTTATTATATTTGAGCATTTTTACCTCAAATGTATATATTTATATATATACATATAAACTACGTAGTTTAGATTTGAATATACATCAAAATATGTAATATGTAAGTATTAAATGTGTTTTTTGAAATTATTTATAATATATCTATTAATGTTGGAAATTATTCTCTTTTTCATACTATTATCATCTGCGTTGAATTAATAATTTATAAAACTCTAATTTTTTTTACTGTTTATTTTATTTACTGATATTTAGTCGTTTGGTATTATAAGTTTTGTTGCAAAAGTTGGCATTCTTTTTGTCATGAATCTCGATGGAGAGTTCTTCAGTTTATTGTTAGAATTCGAATTGATAGTGCTTTTTGACACGTAATAGAAAAAAAATCTGTTGCTTTTACCAGAGAGGTGGTCATTAACCGGTGGACAGTTAAGACATTTCGTGATGACCGCCTGAATATTAGCAGTTAGTAAATATATACCGAAATGTTCAAGATTGGCTGGAAGTATGCAGACTAAGTCTTCTATTGATTATAACTATAAGCACTAATTTTGGATGAAAATGTTTAATTTTTTTTATGTATTATGCGAGAATTATTTCGTAACAAATGTATAATTTTATATTATTATATCTGTGGATATTATTATGTTTGTATATTGCGTTTTACTTTAAACAAGGTCTTAAACGTGTAAGTTAATTTTATTGCAGTTATGTAGGTAAGCACATATTCCGTATTTATTATTAAGTCATACTACATATTGTACACCCTTTTCTTTGCTCATCACACCTACTCCAATGGGTGGACCGCAATACTTTGAAAAAATTAGAAGTAGCCCGTACCCTGAAAAAGTTTGCCCGCCCCTTCTTTTACTAATTGATTTAACTAGATTTTCGATTACAAAGAGTGATTTTTTTTCAATGTTCTTACATGTGTATATGTGTTCTTGTTTGTTACGTACTAGTTTTAATTAAAAAGTTTATTCCATTTCGAATTGATTATTTGCACCCTATTTCAAACACTGAACCTCCAACACAAAAACGACAAATCGGTCACAAATGCCGTTATAATGAGAATTGGAAATAATTAAGACTTTTATCTAATTTTTACTTTGAAAAAAATTTATCATTTCCAGACTATATAAACATTTTTTTAAAAAAATTTCTCAATCGATTTTTATATCGATATCTCATTAAACTATTTCAGTATACGCTTCAAGACAGTTAGTTGTTGGTAATGACAAAGTAATCACTAACAAATGGCGTAGACTTTGGATTATTTTTACGAAAAATTTCACATTTGACGCTTTCAGCGCAAAACTCTTCCCATTTACATTTCACGTTTCAAAAGCTTTATTGTTAATTAATAAGCACTTTCTT
>BMAV01005186.1:191428-223115 GCA_019973955.1 Trichonephila inaurata madagascariensis
ATGCAGAGAGACATTGTCTGGCTAAGTCGAAGTAAGAATCTGCTTGTATGCAGAGAGACATTGTCTGGCTAAGTCGAAGTAAGAATCTGCTTGTGTGCAGAGAGACATTGTCTGGATAAGTCGAAGTAAGAATCTGCTTGTATGCAGAGAGACATTGTCTGGCTAAGTCGAAGTAAGAATCTGCTTGTATGCAGAGAGACATTGTCTGGCTATGTCGAAGTAAGAATCTGCTTGTATTATGCAGAGAGACATTGTCTGGCTAAGTCGAAGTAAGAATCTGCTTGTATGCAGAGAGATATTGTCTGGCTAAGTCATCGCAAGTGGAAATGTTCCAGAAAGATGTTTCTGAAGTGTTGTAAAGCTTGTTTATAGGGAATGCATTTTTGTTCATTAATAAATCTACTATTCAAATAATTAGAGTCGTCAACTGCTTCCACTCTCACGAAAATTTGCAACAATATTAATCAAATACTGAGAGAATTCTTATATTACGATCAGAATGAAACAACAAATGATGAAACAACAAATCGGCCATGTTTATTCGAAGCAGCATCTAATTTTTAATTATTCATATTGTTGCGTGGATCGGAGTTAATGGATTTTATGCTATTAGTCCCAAAGAGCAAAACACGAGTTCTTAAAGAGTGATGAAAACCTATTGTGGGAAAACAATCCTGAAAATACAGTACACAGCACTAAGATTGGCAAAATAAACCTCAAATGGTTTTCACACCTTCTTCGGCACTCAGATACAACTATCAGTGTCTAAAAATACATGTACGTAATGCTAAAGATTATCTGAAAGCAACCTCTTGTCCGTAGGCTAGGCAACACTTTAACACCCGAAGTAATACTGACTCAGTTTTTGTAAGCGACTGCTATTTATTGTCTGCGCGGCTACCTTCCAGCGTTTTCTCGAAAACCCCACTCACGTCATAGATCGGGATGTTATAGATTTCTGGAGGTTGCTCATAGAATCGCTAAGTCGCCAAAACGATGCCAACTTGGCAATATTCTGCCAAATTTTCATTGAAACGCCATTATAATGTAAGAGACGGTGTTGTATGCGAATATTACAATTTTTTTAATCACAAAATAAATACAACAGAACGTAATGTTAACTTATTAAACATCCATATATAAATTATTTACGCTATTTTAAGATGAAATTAAGTACTAATTACACCAAATTCGTAACAATATATAGCAGACGCCGTAATTTTAAATGACAGTTCTATTTTCTTTCAAAAGAATTTATTACATAGAATAATCAAAAGCCTCTATTCTATATTGATTCGAAGGGGGTGCCAGCTAAGGTGTCGTCCAGGTCGCTTGACCATGGTTCAAAATTACGTGGGCCGTCACCAAAAGCCCTCGTGTAGCTGAACAGTGCGACGTTATTATTCACTCACTCACCCTATAACGATTCAATTTCCATTAAAATAAAACATATATTTGTAACTACGAACAAATGTTATTCTAAGCAAACGATACATTCTTCTTAAAAAGCTTTGAAATCCAAAAATCTTAAAACTGAAATCTATTAAAGATTCCCTTTATTTTTCGGTATATATAATAATAAAAATTGGAATAATTTAAAATATACATTAGTATCACTTTTAACCAAAAGCATACACATTCTGAGTAAAAAATATCTTATAAATTAATCTGCACTGAAATAGAAAATTTGCATTAAATCCGTGAAAGATTTCCAGAAAAGCAATTAAAAAGACAAAGGTAAATGAAGCCTATATAAACTTTGAGTCTGATTTCAGAAGCTTAGACACACATCTTATGCATATTTAATTTCCATCAAAAGATTGCGAGAAAGAGGTATTTTAATATCACTTGTTTAGAAAATAAGCAACGATAAGCAATTAATTAATAACAACACATATATTATTGTACTTAGATGAAGAAATGTGAAATGGTTTGATTATAATTAGTAATTTAAATTAAGTGTTCACTCAATGAAGTGTATACGAGCTTGGAACGAGAATTCTTCATCTGAATTATATTTGGGTTTCGATCAAAGCCTTTTGTGTATTTGTGTTCATATATAATTTAAATCCTCATTTGAATTACAAATATGAAACTGACTGAACTGTGAACTATATAAGGTCTTCTAAAATTTGTTGATTTGTCTATTCCTAAGACATTTGTAACTATAACAACAGTACATTTTATTTTAATATTTTTTCTAATACTTTCTCGTTACTCCAGTTCTTCTCAAACTTCCAATATTTGAGACCCAATTTTCTATCATAATTTTCATCATCCCCCCTCATACAATAATGATGCAATAATATGTACTTTATACGCTAAAGCTACAATGCGGCCTTAATTCTAACCTGTACACATTATAAGTATTAAATTTTGTATCTGTTACTTTTAAAGTAATAGATATTTTAGGTAAGTTCCTTTTAAGTAATAGATATTTTAAGTAAGTCACTTTTAAGTAATAGATATTTTGATATATATATATATATATATATATACAGTGCGTAAAAAAAGTATTTGCACACCTGCATTTTTGTTCGCAATTCATAAAAAGAAGCATTAAGAAATAAAAAAATTGGTATTGTCAAATCAGAATAAGTTTAATCATCCAAAACAAACAGAAAAATTACAATAAGATAAATAACAATGCTTTTTTTTATAACAGAATTAAAATATCTCGTGTCAAAAAAGTATTTGCACACCTGCATGAATACAAAAGAAATAAAATATATAAGCAAATTTTAAATAACTAATATTTAGTATACATTCCTTTAGCATCTATTACTGCTTGTAATCTTGCTGGCATTGATTTAATTAAATTTTCTGTAACAGTAGCGTCAGTATTCGACCACTCTTCAATAAGGGCTTGTTTAAGGGCAGATTTGCTTGAAATCTTCCTTTTTCTTATTTTTAAATCCACAGAATTCCACAAATTTTCCAAAGGATTTAAGTCTGGTGATTGGGGTGGAGTGGCAAGTTTTCTGGGTACATGATAAAGCAACCACATACGTGTTATACCGGCAGTGTGCTTGGGGGATCATTGTCTTGCTGAAAATAGTACGAATTACTGATACCCAATTTTATTGCACTTTGTGGCAAGTTATCTCGCAACACATCAATATAGGTTCCAGCTGTCATATTCCCATCAATGAAACACAAATTACCAACTCCTTTGCTAGCCATGCACCCCCAAATCATAACAGAACCTCCTCCATGTTTAACTGTAGGTAACACATTTTTGGTATGAAAAGCAGTACAAGGTTTTCTCCAAACTAATTTCCTGCCATCTGATTTAAAGATATTGAACTTACTCTCGTCGGAGAAAATGACATTTTTCCAGAAATCAAATGGCTTTTCGATATATTCCTTAGCGAATTCAAGTCTCTTCAGTCTATTTCGTTCAGTTAAGAGAGGTTTTTTTCTTGGAGATCTCCCACATAAATTTGTGCATCATGCAGGACATTTCGAACACTTTGGGCACAGATTTGAACTCCAGATGTTGAAGCGACATCATTGGCTAATGTAATTGCCCTAACAAATGGATTTTTTGATGCTTCTCTTATGATATTTCGCTTAATTCGCAGTGAAAGTTTCTTTGGACGTCCAGAGAGCAAGTTATTTGAGGTATATCCTCTTTCTTTATGACGTTTTATAATATATCGAACAGTAGAGAAGCAAACATTTACTTTTTTACCTATTTCTCGATAACTTAGGCCATTTTCACGCAGAGAAACAATTTTTTCTCTCAACGAAATCGGCAATTCAGATTTCTTAGGTGCCATTACAATTTGAAATTGACAATCAACTGATAAAGTTTCAACAATACCTCCTTTTATAGTCGTCTTACGTATGTTATTTACTGCGGGGTGACTGTCAAATAATCAGCAAAAAAACGCAAATTTGCTAAAGTTGAGTTGAGTGTGCAAATACTTTTTTGACATAAGATATTTTAATATTGTTGCAAAAAATGTTTTTTATTAATATTATTGTATTTTTGTAATTAATTTAAATGCATAAGCTTATTTTGTTTTTAAAATGCTAATTTTTGTATTTCTGAATGCATTTTATTATAAATTGTGAACAAAAATGTATGTGTGCAAATACTTTTTGTACCAACTGTATATATATATATATATACTTTTAAGTGATAGATATTTTAAGTAAGTTACAAGTAATAGAATAAGAGTATTATGTTACTTTTCCTTTCTAATTTTTATATTAAAAGAGACTGCAAAATAATTTTTAATTCAATTAAATATTTATTACTTCAAACCTCCATATAGATCTCAACCAAATATAGAAAAAGAACTTAGAGTGTAAATTTCTGATATTAAACCTACCATTGAAACACTTTGTTCTGCAAGGCAAGCCAATGGAAGTCATTAAAAATTATTAAACATGCATAACTTAGTATTTATTAGTTAATTTTCGAATACATTATGAGGTACTGAAACATTTGTAAGTATATTATATCAGTGTCAATGAGCATTTTATTTTTACTTATGTCAGAATTGTTTTGCTTCCTTTCAGCAAATTAATCATTTTTTAAAAATAATCTTTTACTTCTGACTTTTCGATAAGCTCGCGCCCCCCACTTAGGGTTATCACGTCCCCCAAGAAGGTGCGCTCCACAGTTTGAGAATCGCTGTGTTACTAGATATTTCCCAAGGAAAAAAATGTGAGAAAAGGTGAGTTTAATGTTTTAAAAATTGCACAACGGGTGTTCCTATACATTTTCAGAATTAAATGCTATATAATTATTTTAATCATAATTCATTTTAGTCCGTTACCTGATTATTTCTAACGAAATATCTACTAAACCGAGCGTTACGAAAATTTCGGGCTCTGCTTCGTGTGAGTCGAGAGAAATTACTTTTTCAATAATAATAAATGAATAGGAATGATTTTGATGACAATATTGGTCTCCAAACGTCAACGCCAAATTTAGCAACGAAAATAGACGCAACTCTTGCCCCATTTTAATTATTTGAAGAGAAGATCATTTCCTTAGAAGGTTCTTTCCGGTCTGTATAAAAATGATGCAGGGAAGTAGCATTGGAGTCAAACATTTGACGGAGACTTTGCGTTTCATTTAGCAGATATAAGTCTTAAGGTATCCGACTACGTTCGGAACCATGATTTTAAAAAAGCGCATAAATGGATAATTTTCATGATATTTAGTGTCACTTAGATTAGAATACATGTATATAATTGTTTTAAGGACATTATGACAAAAAAAATTTATTTCAATACAATATTTTGGTAAGAAATTAACTTAGAATAACCTTTTTTCCAAATGTTCTCCTTATGTAAAAAATGCTTCTATTGTATTAATATTTTCTCTGTCTATAGCTCAGACTTCTGTACAGAGGCTCAACTATGATGTTTGAAAAATTCACATTATTTTCAGAGTTACAACCATTTGAAATAATTATCGGCGTATTTTCTTAAAATTTCTCCCTTCTGTTTTCGTAAAACATGGATAAACCGACTTCCTAGATATGCATTTCAAAAATTCTAGTTGAGCCTCTGTAGAGAGGTCTGAGCTGAATACAGGCAAAATATTAATACAATAGAAGCATTTTTTACAAAAGGAGAACATTCGGAAAAAAGGGTATTCTAAGTTAATTTTTTGCCAAAATATTGTATTTACCGTAAAATCCGGCGTATAACGCGCACTTTTAACTCAAAAAATAAGATCGGAATTTAGGGGTGCGCGTTATACGCCGAGTATAAAAATGAAAGCTATAAAAGTTTTTAAAAAGTTGACCATAGAAGAAAATTAGATTTCAACATATATCGAAATACAGTTTATTTAAAAGAAATGACACTCTTTGTGAACTTAAAGGGTTGTAGTACTAGAAGTATACTATTTTTTCAAAAGCTTGGAATAATAACTTGAATATATTGCTGCAAAACATAAGAACATTGTGCACATACATTGTAGGTTTTTTCCTAAAAAAGGGGGTGCGCGTTATACGCCGGATTTTACGGTAAATAATTTTTTTTTGTCATAATGTCCTTAAAACAATTGTATACAAGTATTCTAATCTAAGTGACACTTAATATCATAAATATTATCCATTTACGCGCTTTTGCAAGATCACGGTTCCGAACGTAGTCGGATACCTTAACCGTATCTACAGTTTTTGAAATGCATGAATTTTATTTAATATATAGGGAAAAAATTAAGAATTTAAATATTAAATGAAGTCTAACCGTGCATCAAAATGACATTTTGAACAATACAATAATTCAGTAAAGTGAAGAATATAGAGTAAAGGGGACTAGAAATGACTTGAAATACTTTTTTTTTATAAAATTACACCCGTAGTTCTTCTATAATTAATTTAGAAATGTAAATTAGATTCTAGATAAAACTCGGTTATTAGATTTGGCATAATTTTTGATTTTCTGAGCGCCAAAAATATGAAATGCGATTATAAAGTAGGAACTTGAAAAGGTAAGTGGAAAGTTTTAGTACATCCTGGAAAATAGTAAAAAATGAAACGAATTTAAAACTAAAAAAAATATATTGAGCAAAAATGTTGCTCTTAGTTCTCTGAATATTCTGAAATCAATTGTCGTGAAATCATCTGTCGTTGTTTTATTAAAAATAAACCTGTGACACGTCGGAAATAATTATTTAGCTCCTTATACTTTGAGCATATTTGTTCTGAAGATAGTTTAATATTAACTGTGCATTAAATGCTTTCTCATTTAAATCAACATAAAAGTATTTTTTTATTATTTCCTCCATTGACTCAATAAACTACAGTATGCTTTTTAGTATGCTTAAACATTATAAATACTTTTTTAGGGATTAATACCAATATATATGAACACTTGACCCGCAATGTTTAAAATTAATTATCCAAATCTTATAAAAACAACAACTTTAAATCAAATTTCAGCAATTTAAAAAAAAATTCCTTAAAACATTTAGAGATAAAAAATAATAAACTTATACCAATAAAAGTATTACTTAAATAAACTACAAACATTTATCTAGAAAATGTACTACTAAAATATAAATGTTTTGCTAAAATATAAAAAATTTAGACCCGATCGAATAAATATTAAAAGAAATGAGACGTATTTTTGAGGCTATTATTGAAATAACAATCCGTAACTCAAAAAATATTCATACAGTATAAGAATTCCTGAGAAAATGTAAATATCAGGTTCAAAAGGTTTCATAGAAATAAATTTATAATACTTTGAGTTATCAGACTTGCCATGATAGATTTTGAACAATTTAACTACCGACATCTGGTAGAATCCAGACCGACTTCCGGGTTTTTCTAATTTTATGTAATTTACTGTAACTCGATCGAAATGTGTAACCGAAACTGGTAATTAGTAATTGGTCATTCAAGGATTTCGGATACCTTAACAGAGAGTACATATAGTAAAAATCATTTAACACGAGACAGAGGGGGACTGAAATATTTTTTTCGTATAAAAGAATATCGTGTTAAAAGATATTGCAAGAAAAAACAGAAATTGAACAAAATTAAGTTTATTAGAGTAATTTAACTTACATAGATGCGTATATATACATGCATTTAACAAAAACCAATGAAACAAAAGCAGTCACAAGAACTTAATGAAGTTTAATATAAAATTTTCAAGTTTTTTTTGTGAAAAAAGTTATTGAGTTTTTGGAAAATAATCTGATATTTTCCCTTGCATTGTCTTTTTTAGCATCAAATTGTTCAATGTTCCATCCATTTTTTTTTATTCATTTCACATACTTTTCATGATGTTTCTCGTTTCGCGGATGAAGCTTCATGATTTATTTCATTTTCATCGCCGGAATCTGCATCAATGATAATTTTTGAGCTTTGAACAAACTTCAAAATGTCTTTGTGTGCCATAATTGGGGCTGTACTCACATTATCATCCTCTACTGCATTGAATTCTTCCGATGATACGGTAGGGCAGTCATACAGAAGCTAATACAAAAACCTTCTAAACATTTCATTAAATGTCTACTGTTTTCTGTATATTTTATTCCCAGAAGGGGAATCTTTTCGTGTTAAGCGATTTTCGTTTCGTGTTAAGAAAAAAAATGCCTGAAAATACATAGTTTTTTTTCGCGGTTCCGTTGTATTATATCTTATTAACCAATATTTTGCCTTAAGCGTTTTCGCGTTAAGCGTATTTCACTGTAAATATAATAAATGAAAAAAAATAATAAGATTAAGTTTCAATCCAGATTTACTCAGAGCATATTTTAACTGATTGAATTGCGTTTAATATTATCTTCCGGCATTAGAAAATCAAATAAACAAATAATCAGTAGCAATAACAGTAACAATCATCTGTAATATTTTCTGAGTAACTAAAGTAAATCTGTACTTAAGCTCCCCTCCGAAAGGTGGTTAACGCACCGATTGCCCAGAGGTTGTGGTAATGAACTCGTAGCCAGAGTACCACCGTGGGTTAAAGCACTGGTGCCACTGAAGACCCACCGTGTAGTGGGGGCGGATGTATGTTACATCTGTTGAGGCTCAATGCCCACAGCTTGGTGTGGTAATTATGAGAGAAGACAAGCTCAGGTTTCGACTTCATTACTTGATTGAGGTTCAAAATTACGCGGTTCGTCGCCATTAGCCTCCTTTTGTTTTATAGTACGACGTAAATAAAACTCTCCCAAGGGTGTTTTAGGTTTTCGTCCCTATATTTTGACTTTGAGAAATTACGACGAAAGGAGATAAACGAAATAAAACTAAAGTTATTTGAAACTGCACGCAAATAAATCATGAAGATTACGTTTTGTGTATCATCAACACTCGAAATATCATCATACCTCGAAATCTGAAGAAGTAATCAGTAAAACAACAATTTTGTTCACTTCCAGTTAATCAAAGTAACATTTTCTTCATCATAACATAATGTTGCCAATTTGCGAGGGAGAAAAGCAGCCGACGACCTCACTTAACTTGAATAATAACAGATTTATTCATAGACAGACAAACAAATGACTACGTGAAGACAAATTAATGTACACATACACACACACAAATACTATAACAGATTTATTGTAATGGAAAACAAGGTAACTGTAATGGTTACAAACAAGCTTTTCATTGCTCCAGAAACGTCTTTCTGGAACAGTTACACAAACAGGAACTTAGCCAGACAATGTCTCTCTGCCTTATCGCAGACAACGCACAAGCAGATTCTAATCTCGACTAACTCAACCTCTGTGTGTGTGCGTCAAATGTCTCTTATATAACCTATTTCAAGAAAGGTCGATTCCCAAGACTTTTCGATGGTTCCTTGGCGATAGCAATTTTGCCAAATTTGTCACCAAATTAGTCACAAAAGGCAATAAATTGGCTAATCTTGTTACCTTGTTCACATCTTCTACACAGCTGCTCTAACCTTATTTAAGTTCACGCTGGGAAGAAAACTTTTCCTGTTAAACTCACTTTTCCATAAGAAGTGCAACGCTGCAAGGAAAACAACACACGTTGTTTCAATACTTTAAAGTCTGAAGAAATAATGCGCAAAACAACAATTTTTTTTTCTTTCCAGTTGATCTAAACAATATTTTCTTTTTTACAACATGCTCTTTTTACGTTTTTTGTGGAGATAGTGGAGTACCATAAGCACATTTTGTTACTTCAACCATTAAAATATAAAAGGGAACCTGAATTAAAGGTTTAAAATGTCTCTCTCTCAAGTCTTAATTCATTTCTACCGAAATAACTTTTCATTATTCTAATAAATTGAATTGGAGTTGTAGTTACATTAAGGAAAAGAGCACGGCAAAGAATAAATAAATGCTATTCATTCAAGATTTTAAGGGATTGGGCATGTGTGTGTGAAACTTGATTTTCCAATTCACTGAATCTAGAATACTTCTGCTTACTTTTCCACTTATTTTCCCTTTCACGCTTTATAAATCGTCTTCTGAGCGTTAGTAAAGCAGGTCGGATTACAATTCCCGTGACGTGAAAATAATTCTACAGGGATGCATAATCCTCCGAAAACGAATCATTGTTTCTTTCGCAAATGAATATTAAATGAAAATAAAATAATCGCAATAAATTACGATAAATTTCCACCGCAAATGTTTAATCTTTGTTGTAATCAAAGTGACTGTCACAAAATACTAAAAACATTCGATTCAACCAGTCTCTTTTTCCAAATAATTTCTATTGAGATTTTAAGGTAAACAATTCCAAAACGTCGAAACCTTTCGCTTAATTCCCTAAATATAATATCGCTTAAACATTAAATAAAACTTTCCATTCAGAATCAGACGGCGCATATCATCTTACCACCCATCTAAAAGTTTAAAACAGTTCTAAGTCTTTTAGAATAGAATAACAGAACGCAAAAAATGGTGAAATGAGACAGAAAAATGCTTTTTAATCCGTTGAACAATTGTTTTCAGCGATGGGTATGCCCCTTGAATAATATTATACCTCAAGGTTCCTATGAATGAAAGGCGACACGGAAAATACGCTCTGAAAGATGTATGTTCGATAGTAGCAATAAATTACGATAAATTTCCTCCGCAAATGTTTAATCTTAGTTATAATCAAAGTGATTGTCACAAAATACTAAAAACATTCGATTGAATCAGGATCTTTTTTCAAAGAATTTCTATCGAGATTTTAAGGTAAGCAATTCCAAAACGTCGAAACCCCTTTTCGCTTAATTCCCTAAATATAATATCGCTTAAGCATTAAATAAAACTTTCCATTCAGAATCAGACGGAGCATAATCGTTTTACCACCCATCCAAAAGTTTAAAACAAAACGTTCGACGTTCTCTTTTAGAATAGAATAACAGAACGAAAAAAGGTGAAAGAGACAGAAAAATGCTTTTTAATCCATTGAACAATTGTGTTCCGCGACGGGTATGCCCCTTGAATAATATTATATCTCAAGGTCCCTATGAATGAAAGGCGATACGGAAAACGTGCCCTGAAAGATGTATGTTCGATAGTAGCAAAACGGAAAAAAAAGGAATAAATTAGCAGATGATCGTGTAGCGAATAGTATGCAAATGAGCCTGGTTCTCTCTTCCGAGGTTTACACTCGCAACATAGCTAATTAAAGCATAGCAGTGACTGAAGCAAATACGTTATAATTTCTCACGAAATACTTTGGATTGTTCCTTTGTGCGATAAACGTTCCAATTAGTCACGATATTTCGGTACAGAATTCTTTTTTTCCCCCTTTGTTCTAATCTGGAGAAATTAAAACTCCAAGTCACATCTCAATTTTCCGGAAAATAATTCCGGAATATACACAGTCGTTCTTTTATTTCCCCCACTTGTTTCTGGAATTAATCGGGATAGAGAAAAGAAAGGAATTAATGTCTACAAGTTAACGGGCAATAAATCTTACAAAATTATTTTCGTATATTTTATTTTGAACTTTTAAAGAAAAAGAGCATGTTTTATAGATATATATTAGCTTAACGAAAATAACTAACGATTTGTGTTATAATATTAGGTTTTTGTATATATAGAAGTCGAAAAACTGTTTTATATAAAATAAAACTGAGCAAATAGGCTTGAATAGATTTAATATTAATACATTCACAAAAAATGTTTTAGTATAATTTTACCCATCCATTGATGCATTACCTCAATCTGTCTATCAACCTATTAATATATGTCAGGTCTGGAAAGTTAAACTTAAAAATTAATTGAATGATAAATAAAAATAGAGCGAACTCTTTAATACCGCGTAAGGATTTTAGGGTGAATAGGACTATTTAAGGTAGAGCGCACTGGCGTAAATAGGAGATCCACACAGGCAACTTCCCCATACTGTAATTCTCTCAACAATTTCAGGGCTGCCAATTCACTCACCTCCCTTAACCAATCACAAGCCAGGCTTTCAGCTACTCAAGGATGAGCTTTTCAACTTCTCTCTCCAATCTGACTTCAACTCCAGGCACCTTATAGCCACGCCCTCTTTTCACGTACCAACAACCAATCAGGTTGCTTGCTCTCCACCAAGGACTGCTATTTCCTCAGGAATCATTAACTCCTATGATATGGGACGGAGGCTCGATTCGCGAGCCATATGCCCAGCGACATCCAGCGACAGCGTTGATAGGAGAAGAATCGAAAAGAGAGAATGGTGACTCCTTACTGTGTCGATTTGTTCTATTCGGTTAGGCGCCAAGTGGACGCCATGTTGGAATAGTTATGCATGGACAATGATAAATCATGGATATTTGAAGATGACGACTTCCTTTATTTACCAGCAGGCCTGAAGCCTGACATATATATGAGAAAAGCGACTCACTCATCACGAAATCTCTAGAGTTATTAGACCTAAAGACTTGAAATTTGGAAGGCATATTTCTTTTGTTGAATAGAGATCCGTTACGATTGGGTTTTACGGAAATCGACTTCTGGAAAACAAGGGTTTGTGGAGGCGTTATAGACACAAATTTCCGCTTTTGAACTATTAAACGTACATTCTAGAAATTTTGCAAGCATGTATTTTTTATTGAGTAGAGAACTTCTAAGAACAAATATTCCGGAAGTAGACTCCCAGAGGGGTTAAAGGGGGCCTTACAGATAAAAAAAATAGTCGCGTTTATGAACACTAAGATCTACACACGGCAAGTATGCTTGATTTGTTGAGTAGAGATCCTCTAAAAACGATTTTTGTGGAAATAAACACTAAAACTTCCTACGGGGATTAAGGGGGCGTTACAGATAAAACAAATATTCTTTTTTCTAACTGTTAGACCTTCAGACTCATAATTTGGCAAACATGTTTCTTTTGTTGAGTAGAGATACGCTAAAAATTGATCTTGCGTAAATCGATTCTGAAGAGGAAGCATAAAATATGAATATACTTCCGTTTCAGAAATTCAAATCCTGTCCCTTTTAAATCAAGAGGCAAGAGCTATAAGAATATTTTTCAATAGAATCGTGACTTAATACTAGGACTTAGATATCAATAATTTACAAGCAATATGTTGTTATACAACATTATGTAATACTCTGCGAAGCGGGCAGGCAACAGCTAGTTTTAATTAATACCTGAATAAACCAAACATGATTGTAAATAAAGTTTAAATAAATGTAATTTTTAAATTAATTTCGAAACCACCATTTTCTATCGTTTTGCTATCAAAGACAAATTTACAAAATTAAATTTTTGTTCAAAAAATACAAAAAAACACAGCTCTAAATAGAAAAAACAATTATTTATATCGGATAATTCTTCATCCGTTTAGTATATTTTTCTGCTTGTTAAGATATTTAATACTTTTTAATGGTCCTTTGTTTTGATGCGTTTATTTTTTTCCTTCAAATGAATTTTTTAAAATTGTTCTTTGGTATTAAGATTTGCTAGAAAGAAATAAAATGCTATCATTTAATCATTATTGAATAAAAAAAAATTACATTTGGGATGGGTTATTTTTTTACTTTGATAATTTATTTTGAATTACTGAGAAAATATCACAAATGAGAAAGCATTTAGTGATATTTTTTTCAAAATAAATAAATAAAAATAAAAAATAATAAAGTGCAGATTTTATTATTTTCTTTTATTCTTTCTTCAGATGAAAAAAAAATCCGTCTTATATTTCATTTTATGATTGAGTAAAAAAGTTCAAAATTTCAAAGTAGAAAGTTTTTGGATCATAAGACCTAAAGACTTGAGATTTGGTAGTCCCGTTCCTTTTATAAAGTTGAGATCCTCTACAAAAGAGATTTTGCGAAAATCAACTCTCAAGGGGCATCGCGAGGGCTTAACGGTCGTTTCAGATAAATATTCTCTCATTTGAGCTGTTAGACCTACAGACTTGAAATTTTGTAGTCATGTTTCTATTGTTGAATGTAGATCCGCAAAGAATGGATTTTACAGAAATTGACTTCTATGTGGGGAAGGAAAATCAGAGAGTTGATGGGACGTAATTATAAAAAAAAATTTCCGTTATAGAACTACTACATAGCGTAATGAAGTTTGGTAAGCACGTTACTTTTGTTGAATGGAAATCCGCTAAGAAAGGATTTTACAGAAATCGATTCCAGTGGTGGAGCGAGGATCTTTTGCGGCGTATTGATAAAAAAAATACCCGTTTTCGAACTATTAGACCTACAGTAACGAAATATAATATGGATGTTTCTTTGTTGAGTTGAAATTCGCTAAGAACGGGTCTTAGGGAAATCGACACTCAAAGTTGGTTATTGCAGCGAATTGAGAAAAGAAATTCCGTTTTTGAACTATTACAGACTTGAAATTTGGCAAGCATGTTTTTTTTATTTAGCGATCCACTAAAAATGAGTTATGCCAAAGTTCACTTCGGATGGGGCTAGCGAAAGCGTAAAAGATAACGCTACTTCAAATTTAGAAATTATTATTTAGAAGCTCTGTCCTTTTTAAATCAAGAGGCGAGTGTTATGAGAATATCTTTCAATATAATCGAATTCTTTTTCTGTTAAGATATCAACAATTTATAAATATATATACAGCATATGTTCATATAACATCATGAAATATTCAGAGAAGCGGGTAGGTAACGTTCAGTTCCCTTATATGACGTCTTGAGTGCTTTTTTTTTTTTTTTTCATAAATAGATTTAACAAAATGATATTTAATTTTTTTATATTCTCATCATTTATTATTTAAAAAAGAAATGAATACTTTCGAATTAAATAATAAAAGTTTCTTAGTCAAAAACTAATCTGAAACGAAATCTTTTTAATTAAAACAGTTGTGTGCATTTGAAATATACATCAAAAATAATATTCGAAATATTACCACGAAGCTGTTAGATTGCTGTTAAAAATTATTTAATGAAAAAAAAAAGAATATTCGTATTTTACAGTTCTTAATTTGTCATAGTTATTGATACGAAATAAATATAAGCAATTCATTTTTAATGACTAAAACACTTCATACTGTAAAAAAGCAATGTGTGTGTGTTATTGTTTTAATCAATCTTTTTCTACTTTTCTGCCCATTGAGTTGATATGAAACACGATAGGTGTCGCTTCTGTCGCCCAAGCCATCACTAAAGAAGGCGTAGCACATACTGGCAACACGCCAAACGATATCGTGGAGCCAAAGGAAGGAAAAAGGGGAGAGGGAATGTTTTAACTTTGGAAATCGGCTGCTGAATCAAAATAAGACGGGGAAGGCGATGAAAGAGTGGGGCAAAGAAGAGGAATAAAAAACAAATAAAAAAAAGAACCACCGGATTCGTGTTCCTAAATCGATTAATCTTCATCTTTTTGTCCGAAATTCCGGATTGGAACTTTTATATGGAGATTTCGAAATCTAAATGAGATCGTGGACAGAGTTGCAATTTTTTTGCTTAAATTTCTGAGAACAATTTCTTTTTATTTCCTCTATAGTGTTTCCACATACTTGTCATGCTTATAGTTTGATTACAGAGCAACGAAAAAGCAAAAAATTTCTCCGTGATAGCATAATTGAAGACAATTTGTCGAGCAGTATATCTACAAAGAGTCACATGTCTAGTACTTCAAAATTTAATTCTAATTTTTTTTTAAATGAACGATAATTATCCATTTTAGTTACTCAAAAACCGAATGTTGCTTTACCTGTTACTTCTTTGGATTGCGATTTAAGGTATGAATTGATGAAATATGACTTTTTTTGAAGTTGCATTATGATGCAATATTTTTTCACTGTGTTGTTTTTCATCGAATGACTGAGTAAACACACGGTTATTTATAATTCCCGCTCGGGTTTCGAAGCGCTATAGTAAAAAAAACTAAGACAAATACTGCAAAAAAAAAAAAAGAACATTTAAAAGAATACTGGAAATATTCAAGTTTTAATCACAAACTTTACAAATGTTCTGTGCGTGCAACCATGGTTACACGGCATACATCAATGCGATAGCTCAGTTCCTGCCACACTATACAGCCGTGCTTCTCAAACTTTCAATACTTGCGGCCCAATATTCAATCATAATTTACATCGAGCCCCCTCCCATACAGTAACAATCTATTAAATTCAATAATACTATACTTTGACGCTAAAGCTACAATATGACTTTAACTTTTTAAGTGTCACGGCGTATATAACCGTCTCGCTCAACCAAAACATTAATTGCCCCGAACGCATCTACGAGTTTCCGAAGTGCGATCTTTTCTTTGTGCACTTCTACCCTTAAAATTATTCCGAAGGCTTTATAATACAACAAAAGAACCTTGGCAGTATTTACGAAGGATTTACTTATTTAATCCTTTTCTCTCCCCCCCCCCCCCAATGTCACACACGCGTGTGCCTACGTGGAAAACAATGGCATTGAGGAGCGATTGATTGATTGAATATTAACGTCGCACTGTTCAGCTACACGAGGGCTTTTGGTGACGGACCACGTAATCTTGAACCATGGTCAAGTGACGTGGACGACACCTGAGCTGGCACCCCACCTCTCCTAACTACCACACCACACGTACGGGAGGACGTTTCAGCTCTCTATAGATTTAACGTGCATCGCTGCCCTACACGGCGGGTCTTTAGTGGTACTGGGCTCGAACTCGTGACAAGGCAAGCCACGATCCGATACCTATACCACTCGGCTACCGCAACCACGCATTGAGGAGCGAATCGTGCAACGTTTTATCGGCAGTTAAGATATTAATTATAAACCGTACAACTTACAAGTGTTAAATTTTGTATATAATTGCATATATGACAAGCCCGTGGACTCTCACTGGTAATTATTAAACTTATTCTTATAGTATTGTTAAATTAATTATGAAATACATCGATATCAGGGAAGTGTGTATTTTATTTTTTATTATGTCAGAATGTATTTTGTTTGTTTACTTTCAGTAAGGTCATAATTTTTTTTTAAAAAAAATAATCTTTTGTTTATGACTTTTCAATATCCTCGCGCCCCCCTCTCAGAGCTATCATGCCCCCCTAAAGAGGCGTGCCCCACAGTTTGAGAAACACTGCTATACAGTAATACCTCGACTTACGACAACCCGGAGTTACGCGATTTTCAAATTTCGTCGATTCTTCTTTTGTCTGAGAAAAAAAATTAGTCGTAATCGGTGAAACTTGTAATATGAGTGAAAAAGCTGTCGATCTTGCCAGACAAATAAATTTAGAAATGGATAGTGATGATGTTGAAGAATTGCCAGACTCTCACAATCAGGAGATGTCAATAGATAAGCGAGACATAAAACAACTTGAGTCTATAGACCTAGTTCAATCAGAAGCTCAAACGACGGTTTGGAATTTGACAGAAGGCAGTGGCATAATGTACACCCCACATCGCGAGGGGGGGGGCAAGATATAGGAGGCCCGAAGCCTGATTGAGGCCAAGTACGTACCCTTTGCAAAAACCGGCTTGGGGACTCAAAACCTGACTTTGCGGGGAGGGGGGCTAATATTCGCCATTACGCTGCCGACAGGAGGTCTCAGTTTAATTTGAAAAGGGTCACACGCACACGCACGCACACACGTACACACACGCACGCACGTACGCATACACACACACATAAATTTTTGAAAATATAGATTCCAACGGTGAGCATCTTTTTTCAACAGAACAAAGAAAAAAATATTAGCATGCTGCGAGGAAATTTTGTGGGAGAAAAAAAAATCTTTGAGCAGGCAGACTACTTTGTAAGATTCTATGAAACTTTCCACATCAAAATAACTTCGATTTTCGATTTTGTATTTGTGTTATATAAAATTTTACTGAGCACAATTTTTTTTATACATTTATTTTCTTTCGTTTCTTGCCCTAACTAAAAATAATTTATATGTATATGCGAAATTATACCCCGACTTACGTGGTTATTACCGAGTCTCGCCTATCGCGTAAGTTCGGGGTATTTCTGTACTCAACATGATACTATTAACGTTATTGACAGCAAGTGTTATCCTTACCATGTAATCCGAAAACTTTTGGTTTGTTACATTTTTACATAAGACCAAACTTTCGTACCCTCTTTGCCGCATGCTGTAACATGGATTGATTGAATATTAACGTCGCACTGTTCAGCTACACGAGGGTTTTGGATCACGTAATTTTAAACCATGGTCAAGTGACGTGGACGATACCTGAGCTGGCAGTCCCCTCTACTAACTACCACACCAACGGAAGGACGTTTCAGCTCTCGACAGATTTAACGAGCATCGCTGCCCTACACGGCGGGTCTTTAGCGGTACTGGGCTCGAACTCGTGACAAGGCAAACCACGATCCGATATCCATACCACTCGGCTACCGCGGCCTCCATAACTGCATGGAAGGATAACACCTGTTGTCAGTAAAATTGACGTTGAGTAGAGAGTGCCAAGAACTGGACTATCGCATTGATATTGATGTCGTGTAACCAAGATTTCATTCATAGAACACTTGTGAAGTATGTAAATAAAACTTTAATTGTTTCTGTATTCTTTCTTATTTTTTTGCTTTATTTGTCTTATTTTTTAATTTACCAATTCTAAACCCGGGAGGGAATTATGAATTACCCTGCATAATATATATAGATATCTTTTCATGCGAGCAGAATAAGAGAAAAAATTTACGCCTTAAACTTACTTTCTTTTCCTTAACGAGATTCAAAAGTTAAAAAAGAAATTAGTGATGAAAAACGTCACTGCACGCGACGAAAAAAATTTCTATTGTCGATTTTGCACGTCGATGTCTATTACTGTCTGTCCGATTCTATTGTCGATATCTGTAATGTCGATATCTCATATGTTTGCATAACAAATAACTGTAATATCATCAATAAAAATGCATTGAATTCCAATAACTGACGCACACAAACACATACCAAATACCAAAATACAAAAAACTTTGTCCCCCTTCCGCCCAGTAATATAATAGCTTATCCTTTTTTTTGTCTAAATAAATTTTAACTCACAATTTCTACTTGTTGATTTGTTTAATACCATGAAAAGAAATCACATTTAAATGAACATAACGGTTAAATTTACGACGGTCACATGATAAATGAAATCACGCGTTCTCCACTGAATTCAAAACCGATGTTCGTCTTGTTGTTCTACTCCTAAAATACAAGTAAAACTTCAAATTTGATAATCGGGTAAAAATATATTCAAGCATTAAGATTCTTCAAAAGGCTTTGCGAGATGAAAATAAAAATTTGTTTAAACATTATGCGAGTAGCTTTAAATCAAGTACATTATGTTTACCCATATGCATTATTACTGTTTAAATATATTTACTTTTTAAAAGAAAGTTCCTATAAAAAAACAAAAGTCGACAACAGCAAAGAGCATCAACTGATTGGCTGAAAGCACGTGATTGGAAATGACAATGACGTCATATGAATTTGTTGAAAATAATTTTATCTATATCATACTAAAAAATTTAAAAAGTAATTAATAACTGGTTGATTTTTTTATCACAATATAATAATCAGGGCTTCATTCCAAAGTAAGCATAATACATACAGTATTTTAAACCCATTAATTTCTGAGTAAATATGAAAATCCTGAAATGTAATTTACTCGAAAAATGATATTATATATCAGCATATATATATTATCATAGAAATTCAATTGCATTTAAGACGTAAAAGTTTGTAACATAATTCCACCGAATTAAGAAAGTATAAAGTTTTAAAAGTTACGATAAATATATACTTTTCGTAAATTGAGTTAAATAATTCTTTTTCTGTCAATATAGGAATTTCAACGGGTGTTGGAAAATCTCAGAAAAGATATTATTCAATAAAAAAAATCCTTTACGCAAATAACAATTTGTAGCAAATTATTAAATGTTTTCTTTATTTTTTACGGATTCAATTTTATTCTAAGCTCTGACTGTAAGAAACCTAATTCAAATTGGGTGGTAAAACCTAGTTTATTTCTCCATTTGTACCAATCTTTTAAAATCACCAAAATTAAATTAATTTCCGACATAATTTCTTCAGTATAACACCAGCAAACATTTTAATCCTTTCAAAATACTAAATGCGGAAATTTTAAATCATTTTTCTCTCTTGATTTACTCGAAACATTGAAGAATATTTACTTAAACGAGAGCGCCGAAAGTAATTTTCACCCGAAATATTCCCCGCTAAACTCAAAATCCTTTCCAAGAATTGCACGCGTGAAACTTTATTAATCTCATAATTGAATTTTCTTGCCAACATAGTAAGATTTTAGCGTGTAATACAGCCTAAGCGTTCGTGCTCAAAGTATGTTACTTAATTGTATCTTTCTCCGCAAAATTGATGCCTTAAGAAAACTAAATAGATACATTATAGGGATAAGCAAATTAAGAGTTAACATCATAAATACGGTGCATGTATTAAAGTAAGATATACGATAGTTTGCACGGAAAAGTTAAAATCTGACTATTTTTAATCCGTATATTATACACACATTGGCCAATAAATAGACTAAATTCATGAGACGTCATTAGTCACATGATAACTCAGTCACGTGTTTTCAGCCAATCAGTTCATAAATTAATTCGAAGTCATAATTACATCATAAATGTAATCACGCGTTTCCAGCCAATTAGTTCATGCGCTTCACTGTTGCCAACTTTTGCTTTTTGCAGAAACTTTCTTTTAAAAAGTACATATTTGTCAACGATATAACAATGCACATAGTTAAACAAAATGCACTTAATTTAAAAGTATTCGTATAGTGTAAAGTTTTTTTTTAAATTTTGAAAACTGTTTGAAGAATTTTAACACGTGAACTATTTACCCAATCATCACATTTAAAATGTTATCTAAACTTTACAACTTACTTTAAAATGTATCTAACTTTCGCTCAACCGGTATAGTGGTTAGCGATGCTGACTGCGGTGCCGTAGGGACTAGGTTCGAATCCCGGAGAAGACATGGATGTTTGTAAATGTATAGTGCCTTTGAGGCATGGGGGTACTCTAAATAGCCGTCGAGCCGCAAATCCTCTCGTGTGGTTGGTGGAAGGGGAAGAGAGGTGGGAAGCCCCTGACCACCAGGGTTTTCTCCCTCTAAATTGGGGTGGAACCGAGCCAAATCATACTGTCACCTGCATGGTGCTCAAAGCTAAGGCTAACGACAGGCGTAAAGCGTTTAGCCTTTAGACGCAATGAATTTCGCAGGCCTCGATCTGACTTCGTCAGGCATTAGTCGGCATTATTGTGGAATTAGTCACAACAACAACAACAACAAACTTTACAAGCTGAACAACCAGTATGTCAATTATTAATCAATGGGAAACACGTGATTGCCATTATCATGTGACCACCATGAATTTAGTCCATTAGAAACTTCTGAGACTTTTATTTAAATGTTTGTTAGAGATGAAGTATTCAAATTTTTTTATAATGTGCGTTACATGTGGTTAGAATACTAGAATAAGTAAGGTATAAGAGTGATTGGTACTTACATATTATCCCAAACTATTGGAGACATAATATGAAAAGAAGCACATGGATGCCATTTCAGCGCATATGACAAGTAGGAAATCGGGTTTGCAAACTTGGCGAGTTATTAATAGAGTTGGCGATTGTTGCAATAATACGTAAGTACCGAGGGCTTTTCTCGATGAATAAAGTAAAATAAGAAAAACGACAAATCTTTCACCATTCAAAAAAGGGCTTATTGTTGGTGGCCTTTTCAAAAGCCTCGGTTTCGAAGACTACAAATCTCACTGTGTTCTCAAAAGCAGGCATATTAAAGGTTTTCAAAAGTTGTCATCAGAATCCCCAGTTCTTACCTAGAAGACGTAACTGCGGTTCGAGCACAATTTTCCAAGAGCGTGACCAGCGTCGTCTCCGACGAATTGTAGGGCAGAACAAGAGCTCGAACTTCAACTAACACAAATCGTCAACCAAAGCTCTTCCCAACCGATTTCAACTTGAGACATGCGCAGAGATTTGCAGATGATAGGAATGTATAGTCGGATGCTCGTAAGAAAACCACTCATTTCTGCCGGAAATGCAAAAATTCGTCTGCAGTGGTGTCGGAAAAGAAGACACTAGACATCTCAAAATTAAAAACAGGTAATGTGGTCAGATGAATCTCTTTACACCTTAATTTTGCTCTGATGGAGGAAGACGTTGAATTCGGCGAGAACTCCATGAAGATAATGATCCATCTTGCCTTACTCGCACAGTGCAAGGATCTGGTGGGAGTATCATGGTATGGAGCATGTTCTTCTGGTATGGAAATGGTACCTTGGTATTCCTCAAAAATAAACAAACAGGCATGAGATACCTTGATATACTCGCAAATGAAGTGCACCCTACAATGTTGCATTTTTACCCTGATGGCGACGGATACTTCATGGACGATATAATGCAACTATACATCGTACCAGAAGTGTTCAAAGTTGGTTCGTTGAACATTAATTTGACTTTCGACACCTTGCCTGGACACCGCATAGCCAGGATCTTAAGCCCATAGAAAATGT
Organism: Trichonephila inaurata madagascariensis; assembly: GCA_019973955.1. Classification (NCBI taxonomy): domain Eukaryota; kingdom Metazoa; phylum Arthropoda; class Arachnida; order Araneae; family Nephilidae; genus Trichonephila; species Trichonephila inaurata. The sequence goes on from BMAV01005186.1 coordinate 213,812, forward strand.
GTGGGATATGGTGGACAGACACATCCACAGTATAGCCTTCTCCTCTTCCCTTTAATTAACAAGATCTAAAAAGTTGCATAGCCAATGCATGGCCTTCTGTGGATATAAATGCACTCAGAGTATGTAGACTCCGTGCCCAAATGAATCAAAGTAGTTATCCGTGCAAAAGGTGGTTCGATAAAATATTGATCTTGGGTTCTTAATTCATTGGCCAGTGTGTGTGTGTATTTTGAGGTTATCAATAAAATAACTTTATTTAAATAGTATAAGAAATATTTAATGGAACACTCTGAATCCCGGTCACTACCGGAGGTCCCCCCCCCTCACTCTTACAAGCGTATATCCGTATGAATGGCTCTTTGATATTGTAGTTATTTTGGTTCACCTATTACTTGGCTCTTCCCTCTTGAAAATTTGTTGACCTTTGGTGCAGCTGAACCCTCCCCAAAAAACAGTAACTTTCAGCCTATTTTTTTTTAAAAAAAATGTAAGTTATATTCTACAGTAATTTTTTAATTTTTGACCTTTGATATTTAAATTTGAAGAAAACTACAAAAACAACAAATATATTACATTTGCGAGGGTAAGAGTCCATATACTTATAGTTAGGACTCGATGAATCTATTTTCGAGCACACCTTTATCGCCAACTTGGCGAATTATTATCCTTAAATTGGATAGAAGTCTAATACAGAAAAGTAAGCTGCTGGTGCTGCTTGGCACGATTTATTTTTCTTCTTTTCCGAAGGTGTAGGCTAAAATAGGATTTCACCGTTAAGACGCAGAGGCTTAATGGTAAAATAGGATTAAACCTCTGCAAGAGCAAAATAGGCTGGCGAAACAGATAAAATATTGAAAAATGTAAACAAAAACCAAAGTACGCTCCAAGCTTGTTGCTTATACGAGACGCATTATCATTTTATTAAAAAAAAAGGCACGAAGGAAAAAAAATATCTTCTTATAATTTATAAGACCAGATGGAATAAATTCGAAAATTTATAGCCATTCGATGTTTTCTCGAGAATTACGGAACATTATTTTTTATTGTATAACATTTCAAAACTGCCTTAGTTCATTGCGGTTTTATGCAATGAAGAATGAAAATTTCAAGCATTATGGATAGTGGTAGTAAACCCTCTCTTAAAAGTTGCCTTTTATAAAATTAGATGTCAAAATATATACATAATACTATGAATGTAAAAAATAATAGAAGAATGTGGTGAATAATTTTAACGATTGATGCAATTCAGGCGTTTGCCAATTTAATATTGTAACAAATTTTGTGTAATTAATGTTTTAATTCCATCTTAAAAATAGTGTAAATAATTTGTATCTGGATGTTTAATGCGTTAATATTCGCGTTATACTTACGATTGTATTTATTTTATAAGGATAGTTGTAATGTTCGCAAGAAACGTCATTCCTTATATTTTAATGGCGTTTTAATGGAAAATTGGCGAATAATTGGTGATGCAGCCAAGTTGGAAACATTTTTGGCGACTTTGCCATCAGAAGGATGTTTCTGGAAATTACTGGAGAAATCTATTAATATCACGATTTATAACATATGCGGATTTGTTCGATAAAGAGCTATAAGGCAGCCGCGTAGACTATAAATAGCAGTCGCTTGCTGAAACTGAGTCAGTATTACTTTGGTCGTTGATAAGTTCACTAGTGAGTAGTTGCTCGTGAATTTTAGACACTAATAGTTGTGTCTGAGAGCGAAAGAAGGTATGAAAACCTACTGGGGGATTTATTAAGCGAGTTTTAGTGCTGTTTCCTGAATTTTAAGGGTTGTTTTTCTGCAATAAATTTTCATCGCTCTTGAAGAACTGTTTTGCTCTTTGAGACTCATAGCCTAAAATACGCGATCCTTGTTTTACGTAACAATGTTTTGAATTATTGCATTGATTGATACCAATTATTTTCTTCGCATTCTATACACAGTTAACTATAACATGATAACTATTTTATAATATTAATTGGTGTGTTTCAGATGATGTTGTGAGTAATAGTAGCCAAAATTTATTCCACGAACACCTTTTATTCTTTTAACCAATCAAATGATCCAAAAATTCCTCCAGATGAATGATTATATTTCGAAAATATACAAAAAGTAATTATTTGTTAAGGTCAGCCAGTGTCGATTACGTATTGCAAATCTTTTTTTTTTTCAACTCAAAAACCTATTTAGAATAATTACAAACGATGCCAACTAAGCGATAAAACTTTAACAACAGACGATCAGAAAACGAACTAAAATAAAGTAATCAGATAAATTAGAGTTACAGAATTATTGAATTGAAGAAAACGATAATATGGAAGAGAATTTTCAACTTAAACAATATCTATAACTACTCTGTAATTATAATAGTCAATTGAAAATTAGTCTAAAACCGGGGTGGGCATTACGTCGATCGCGATCGACAGGTAGACCGCATGCACATTTTAGGGTGTGACCGCCTAAAAATTTTACCAGTTAGTAATTATATACGGAAAATTCAAGATTGGCTGACAGTACGCAGATTAAGTCTTCTACTGACACAACACAACGAAAACTAACTTTAGACAAAAATTTACTATTATTATTAAGTTTGTGTCTTCCTTTTTGCGAATTTTTAAAGGGAGGGGTGATCGAGGGTTGAAGGTCTACCATTCTCATATCATACCTCAATACGCAGCCAAACATATTTTTTTTTTTGATTTTGTCGATTGTCGGGAACAAAAATAGCAAAAAATAAATTACTGAATAAATAATTAACAGAAATAAATAAAAAAATTACTAATATCAAATGCTTAATTACATTTTACGTGCTATATACGTGGGACTATAACGAATCGGAAAAGAAAAATGAAGGGTTATAAGGGAGGATTCAGATCCATGGACCCCTCTCTCGCCCTAGTATGCGCCACTGACATTGGGTGGACCGCTACTCCTTGAAAAAGTAAGAAGTAGCCCGTACCCCCTGGAAAAGTCTGCCCACCCCTGGTCTAAAACACAAGGAACATTTTTTTTTAAATAGAGCTAAATATCTAATAATATTCAACAGATGACACACTAGAAGCTATACGGGGGATAGAGAAGATGGGCCACACACTTTGTGAACCATTGTCAAATGATGAAAAATACATGTGTGTGTGTGTTATTTATTATCTCATTCCCCTAAATTATTTCACTCCAAACCCATTGAATTTTTCAAAAAAGAAGCTACTGCAACTTAGCATGACGAGTTCTTAGGGCACTTTGATTTACGTCGCACTGTAAAGCAAACACAAGGGTTTTAGCAATGGAACGTAATTTTGAACCACGGTTAAGTGACGAGGACAACAGTTGAGCTGACACAACCTTCCCCTCTCTAAACTTCCACACCCCACCAACGTGAAGAAGTTGAGACACGACGGTTCTTCCGTGCATCAGGCCCTGTATACGACGAATCTTCAATGGCGCTAGGTTTTGAGCCCTCGATTCGACAACGCCGGTCGCGAACTCGTGAGTATGACCTCTTGGCTATTGTGGCCACAAATGTTCAGAGGAAATAGGATACTAAAGCTCGTTTGAAGTTCGGCAGAGAAGAACGTCGTGACCACAACCAACCAGCAACAAACAGTGCTTGTAAACGATGTTTCAAATGAAAAAGCTGTTTTTCAATTTTATATGCAATACATTTAATAATATTACTTTAAAAATTGACTACTCTCTCTAAAAAATACTGTTACGTAGATTCAGTTTGAGGAGTTTATGCAAAACAATCACAAAGAAAATAAACAGTTCTTCAAGAGCGATGCGAATTTATTAACAAAAATCCAATCCTTTAAATACAGGATTCAGCAGCAATATTCACAGAGTAAATCTCCGAAGGTCTTCACACCTTCCACAGCAATGAAACTCAATAACCAGTGTTTAAAAATACACGTATGTAAAAGATTATTCACAAGTACAGCCGAGCTAATCGCTAGTCAAAACAATCGTCACTCTTCGCTGGTTAAAATCTGACTGCCTCCCTGCAGCTGACATTGCTCTTTTTATCAACCCGAAAAGGAAACTTCCAGAAAAATCCGCACGCGTCATAAAGCGTGAACTTAGTGGCGAGATCCACTACTTTCTAGAAGAATCCAGAAGGTTCCGAACTCGCCAACATGGTTGCCAATGAAGCCAAAATGGTCGCCAAAGTCGCTAAATTGGCCACCAACTTGGTCGCCAAAAATGATGCCAACTTGGCTCTACCGCCAATATTTCGCCATGTTCTCATTGAATCGCCATTATAACGTAAGGAGCGGCATTACTTGTGAATCGTACAATTTTAAAATGAAATAAATATAACAGAGTAATATAAATGCATTAAACACCCAAATACAAATTATTTACACTATTTACACAAAATTCGTAACAATACAATATATATGTGCATTAGATTGGATTAAATTTAAAAGGAGAATAAAATTATGCCTACAACAAATTTTTAAGTTACATTTCCTTTTACTAAATATGAAATCCAACGGGTTTCGAATAAGTTTTCACTTTTACCTGCACGACACAAACATGATATGAAAATAAATTTGTTAAGATACTAGAATATCATATTTTTTAAGTGGGAACAGATTTTCATCTTTTTTTATAGGAAATATATTTTTTATTAGAAATGGAATTCAGAAAATTGCTCACCATTACATGATATATTTTAATCCATGAATTCTTCTCCGGAATTCTTATTTGTATAGGCAAAGCGATTAAAAAAAATCAGTGGATTATAAATATGAATAGAAAGACGATCTAATAATTTTTTTACAAAATGGAGTTCATTATAAAAGTTTTGGAGCGAAAAAATCGTAACATTCCGTTAATTGTTAAGTCGCTTGCAGACGAAAAAAGGTTTACAGTCGAAGTATTTATTCGAACACCCACAAAGACGCGCGAAAATATCTTAGAAAGAGTCCTTATTAACAAGTTACTTCTAAAAATAGTTTTTTTTTCTCTCAAATGAATGCTAAATCTTAAATGATGAAGAAAAACGAAAAAAAAAAATCCTTACTCTTTTTTCTCATTTAGTTTATTTAATCTTCTTATTTAAATATAGTGTTCTTGTTCTTATATGTTTACATGAAACAATTTATTTGCTTTCTAAAGTACATTGTCATTTATTTGATTAAGATTTTATAATTTTTAAATTATTTCGTGTAAAATCAATTTTGCAAGGAAATTCAGGGAAAAATTTAAAAGAAAGTTATTTGATTGATTTTTTGTGGAAAAAAAATATTATTTTCATTTTTTAAATTATAATATTTCCATGTACTGATTTTCCATGTATTTCCTCAATTGTTTACCCATTACATATTGTTATATTTTATAATGATTTCTCTGTTTACGTTTATTACTGTTAGGAACTTTTACTTTATATAAGTTGTGTTTAAGTTGTTTATTTATAATGAAAAATGTTATTGTTCATCAAGTATCATGTCCTTTTTTACATTTATTTGCTTATCAAATAATTTTTAGTGTCCAATAATACATTGTTGGTTTTATCTGGGCCAACACATTTGTTTCCTGGTAGGAACTTCTTTTATTTATGTAATGTTTAATGTTCTAAGTCAGTGCTTCTCAAAGTTTCAATATTCACGACCCAATATTCAATCATAATTTTCATCGCGCCCCCCATTCACACAAAAACAATATATTGAATTCAATAATACTAAACTTTGATCCTAAAAATACGATACGACTTTAACCTCTTAAGTGCCACCGGCGTATATAAACGTCTTGCTCAGCCAAAGCATTAATTTTCCCTGACGTATATATACGTCTTTCCGAAGTACGATCTTTTCTGTGCACTGCTATCCATAAAATTATTCCGATGGTTGTGGAATGCAATAAAAGGACCTTGACAATGTTGACGCGAAGGATTTACTTATTTCAGATTATTTGCTTCGTTATCTCCCCTCCCAATATACGCGCGAAAACGTGTGGAAAACGGTTGGTATAGGGACGCTAATAGTGTAACTTATATTTGTAGCAATTTTAAAGGATTTATTATAAACCGTACAAATTATCAAGATAAGTGTTTTATATATACTTTTTCCATATAATTTTAAAAATGACAATCCCATGGGATTACTGGTAATTATTAAACATTCTCAACTTAGTATTGTTAAATTAATTATATAAAATACATCGTGTAGCACCGATACATTTATAAGTGTAATATATCGGTGTAAATGTGTATTTTATATTTTATTATGTCAGAATGTATTTTGTTTGTTTACTTTCAGTAAATTAATTTTGTTCAAATAATCTTCTGTATTCGACTTTTCAATGTGCTCACGCCCCCCTCGTACAGTTGTCACGCCGCACAAGGGGGGCGCGCCCCACAGTTTGAGAAACACTGTTCTAAGTTTTTTATTTATGTAGGCTATGTTATAGTTTCTCAAATGTTGTCATATTTGTTGCATTTATTTGTTAAGATAATAATAATATTTTATTAATCAATGATACGTTATTGGTGTCATCTGGAGCAAAACATATTTTTTTTTAAAAATTGAAAATTCGACCAAAAAATTTGATAGATATCATTAACTAAAAAAAAAATGCACATAAACAACAATTTTTAAGCTTTTTTCTTAAAAAAAGAGGCAAATTAATTAATGTTTTAAATGCTCAGTTTCTTTTCAAATAAAAATTACAACGTATCAACTTTATACAATAAATTTTTTTTAATATAAACACAAAAGGAACAAGAATTCAGATTAAACTATAATAACTTTCAACATAAACCTGAAACTAAGGAATTATTATTTTTCACGAGTTCTGTTTCACAAATAAGTTACGGAAACAGTTATCGGTTAAACAGTAATAACAAACGATTTTTTTGCAATAACATATGATGATTGTTACTGCCAAACTATTTATAAGAATGTATTAAATCAATTCGCCAAGCGATATTTTATCTTCTATTTTATTTTGAAAAATGATCCGAAAAAAACCGAGCTTTTACGCTACCGAATACAATATCTCTTAATTGGTTAAAAATTGTTTTTGAATAAAATCATTAGAACGGCCAATCAATAAAAATAATCTGCAATGTAAATAAATTAGTTAAATATAACAGTTTGCTAATAAAATGCTAATGAATTAAATTAAAAACGTTCCTTAAATAGCACACCCCGTAACATGACTCGTCCATTTTCTAATTAGGGTTTAATTTTCAATTTATTCCATCACTTGAAGGTAAATAAATGATTTTATCGTAACGCCTGATATGACTCTTTTTAACAGAATTTGAGACAATTTTAATACAGATAATTCCTTATAACACTTGCTTAAACGATTTTATTTATCGATAAATATTTCAAGATTGATGCACAGTTAGAGAGTTTTAAATTCTAGAATATAGGACTAAAAAGATAGCTGGATAATTTTGTACATAGAATGTTTATGTAATTTCAAATTTAGTTTATGGTTTAAGAGTTTTTTTCTCTATATAAGTGTAGTAATGTGTAATTTTTCTCTACGCAAAGAAAGCTGTTTTACTTACAGAAAAAAAAAGACTGTTTAAAATGTGTGTTTTTTTTCATTAACAATTAAAAGTGTTATTTTTAAACTTATAGAATGACTAATTATTATAAGCCGTAGAATATGTTTACTGTCTTTAAAATTTGAATTAAAATTAAGAATAGGCTAAATGTAAAATTAGGATGCTTTTTTGATTCAAAGACTATTTTATGAAATACTGGCAAGAGTTTTTTTGGTAACCCTTAAGAAGGTTTAGAACTTGTGTGTTAGAAGACGCAAGAGAGTTGTCCAAATTGTCATCTTGCACCATATACTTCATTTTAAGCAAAAATTGCAATAAAACCATTAATTTGGTCGTTTCATCGATATTATTACATTAATTCCCACTTTTTTGTAAATATATTATCAGTTAGACATAATTTAAAGGTAAAAAAAATAGTGTGTAGTATATTAATTACGTATAATTTTAATAATCATTGGATGAAATTCGACTGTGAGAAAACTTCGCGAGAAAATGGAAGTTGAATGCCTTTTAAAGGTTGAAATGAACAAAAATAAATAAACAAAATATATATTTAAATGAGTATAACATTGAAAAGAAAAAAATATTTCAAAAAATATGAAATATTTTTCATCTCTTACTCGTATATAAATATTTGGTATTTAAGTATTATTACTGTGTTCGAACGAGCGTAAGAACAGTTTCCATTATTGGCTGTATATTGCGGTATTTGGGCGATATCTTTTATTCTGAAGAAATTGGTCGACGGTATAATAGGCAAATATCAAATATTCTAGCTTACTATCTATAACTAAACACAAATCAGAAAAAGAAACTTATTTATTTTATATTCGGGAAATATTTAATTCACTCCTGTAAAATATGTTTTCCTACATACAAAGTAAAATAGCAGCGAGGAAATATTTTAATTTTCGATACTAACATTTACAAAATAATTCTTTTACTCAGAAATATTAAGGCGAATCGAAGTAATTAACTCTGTAACCGAAGCATTAAATAATCAAATAATTTTTCGCAGCATTAAAATTTACAAGATTAGATACTTATTAAAAATATTCTGATTTATTTCCCCACCCTTTGACTGAGAACAATGAAAATATTCCTCTAGAATCATTTAAGGAAGCACGCAAACAAACATAAACGCTTTTCTATTATATTCTCTTCCAACTCCCCGAGGAATAGACGTCAGTTCCAAATTGGATTAGTTTCTGAAATTCTTATACTGCAACTATATTTTATTTCGACAAAGGGATGGATATCTTTTCGAATAACGGATTATGAAATGTACTGTTGAAATACAACTATCTTTTCGCAAAGTTTAAGTGACGTAGTATGTTCTCTGATTGAAATGTCCTTAAATCCAGCGATTTGGAGTATTGAAAGCAAACAACAAATCCATTGTGAGAATCTTTTCTTTTGTTTGAGAGGGATCTTGTGTACGGAACACTGAACTTTTCGGTGTTTTGCTTCTTTTTTATCTTGTTTCTTTCGAAGAATAGAATTCTTACTCAAATGATCCATGCGGTTGTAACAATGCCTTATTGTTGTTCGACTTTTCAATATTTCTGGAGCATTGAGGCAGTCGTTTTTTATATATATAAGAATAAAAAATAAACCTTTGGACTTGATCTCTCTCAAATAGATGAAAGCGAATATTATTATAAAATATTTTTCAGTTCTTATAATATTTCGTAACATTTTAATACAAAATATTTATTTAAACAAGACTTAGGAAAAAAGGCTTAGTATAATAATTTTAACAATTATAAAACTTTCATT
>BMAV01005186.1:234955-246908 GCA_019973955.1 Trichonephila inaurata madagascariensis
TAAAGCATTCAGCGGAACTGAAATTTTATAGACACGATTGTTTTGGATAACAATACGATACTTTAATGATAATTAATGAAAATCAATCACCACTTAATGTTGTGATTCTGTCATAAGTAAATACATATGTATATTAACTGTAACTATATTTAATAAAAAGTAGCTAAAATAAAAATGTTCTTTGTTGTGATCTAAGTAGGAATTGACTTATGTTTTTTTTAATACTTCTTGTTTTGAACTAATTTTTAATCTACAATTTATATCAATCATACAGTAGTTATAGATACAGTTGACAATTCTCTGATAATATTATCGTCTGCTTTAATACAAATAATTCATGAAACTCAAATTTATGTGATGACTTAATTTGTTTGCTGATATACAACTAGAATCGCGTCTGTAGCAAATTAAGTTTACTATACATAGTCGAAATTTTCTAGCTAGAAGGGAGAGTAAGAGAGGAGATTTACCCGATTCAGGTGAGATTGTTACTGACAGGTATCATATTTAAATTGTGATTAAAGACTTATTATATAGGAGAAAGATTTAAAGTGACGATTGATCACTGAGATAAAATTAATATTAGATTAAATCGGATAATAGATTAGATCCTATATAAAATAAGGATCGAGTTTGATAGCCTCCTAATCTTTAGTGTATTTCATCGTTGTTCCATTTTCGCGGTTAGCGACGAGACATTCTCTTACTGTTATTAATTGAATTTGTGTCGTTATACTGTGAGATCAATAGATAGATTGATTGGATCATGGCGAGTGTTTCTTCTCTACCTCCTACATATCTAGGTGCCTAAGAAAGAAGTGTAAACCTCTCGCAAAGTTACGGTTACATCTCGTTAGACGGGTAAGCAAACAATTATTTAGGCTAAAGTCCTAAGCCTCTCATGATAGCGGAAGTAAATTTCAGGAAAGTGATGAACATGAAACGTTTGAGTTGAAATGAACATTTTCAAGTGCTACCCACACTGCATCCTTTTAAAAAGACACAAGCAAGAAAAAGTTAAACTTACTGTTTGTCAATCATTAAAGGACAATATAAAACTATAATTACTAGAACAAAATTTGAGAGTTTTGCCTGCAAATATCATTCTTGTAATGTTAGTGAAAAGTGTCTGCGATTTGTGTTCTTTATTATAGTAATGCACATTTGAAACATTTTAGTTCAATTTGATTGAATTTTTTCTCAAATGGGCTCAATTCATGAAGTTACATGATAAAAACAAACACGTGTTTTCCATTGAATTAAAAACAAACATTAAACTAATTGTACTTGTTGTTCTATTTGTAAAACTCGGATAAAATTTAAAATTTCATATTTAGGTAAAGATGTTTAAATATTAGGGAAAAAAAATTTCGTCAAAATTTTTTTTTAAATTTAAAAAAAAAAATCATATTTTATGTTTATACTTTTAAATAAAATGCATTTTGTATACATATGTACTTTTTAAGATAAATTTTCTGCAAAGAGCAGAACTTGGCAACACCGGAGCACGTAAACTGATTAGCTGGAAACATTAGATAGTTTTTATCGTGTGAATATGACGTCGCATGAGTTTTTAAATTGATTGGCTAGAATCACGTAGCTTTCCCTATTATGTGACTATGACGTCACATGAATTGATCCCATTATCAAAGAAAAATCGAAAAGTCCTTAAAAGCAGATAAGTATACTTTCTCTTAGTTAAATTATTCACTGGAATTGCGATTTTTTATCGTGTGCATTAAAAAGAATTATAAAATAAGAATTGGGGTGACTCCATAACCCCGTGCTAACACTAACGTTAGTATCGAGTGCACGCCTTATTACGGGTTAAGGCCCGTGTGAAGTCAAAACGGGTGATCATTTGGAATAAGGTAAAAAATAAAGGTAAATAATAAAACTTGATTTCTTTTGAAATTCGATTATAAAGTTTCTTAAAACTCTTTTATATTTGTATCAAAATTTATTGTATGACTAGGTATGGATATATGAATAAAGGGAGAAGTAACGCTACAATACATATGTTCTTTTATATATATATATATATATATATATAGAGAGAGAGAGAGAGAGAGAGAGAGAGAGCTTTTATAATTTAAAAACAATCCTCAAATACGCAATTTTCTTATGTAGCACTTCCAAAGAAATATCATTGAATACATAGGAATATGCGTGTAGGAATTGAATTGCAATGCATGCTTCATATCAAAAAATAAATTCATTAAAAAATAAATTGCAAAAAAAAAACTTTGCTGATTAATAGACGAGGGCAAAAAGTCAGAATATAATGTAAAAGATCAATAATTTCTTTTAGGTTAAATAGTGTAACGGATTTAACCTCTTTCCTTCACACTGAATAAAAACAATCTTAAATAGTCCTATTATAAGTTATCATTGCTTAAAATAAGAATAAAATATCTGATTATTTTAAATCCATTAGTTTTAACATACATAACCTAAAACAAACTAATAGTCATGTATCAAATTTTCATAAATTATACGATTAAAAGTTAAACTCAACGAAATAAATATTAAATAATTTGAACAGGGGAAATGTAGAATACATTTTGAAAAATAAATTTATTTAAATTGGAGATAAAGTCAATAAATATCCGAATAAAGTCCACTAAATGAAATGTTTTAACAATACTTCCACTGAGATATATTTTAAAGAATACATTTATTTCAAAAAGGAAAAGAAAAAGTCGGCATAAATTCGAATCAAATTTATCAAATCAAATATTTTAACAATACCTCTAAATAAATTCTAAAAAGGTCATTGCACATTTGAAAAGGAATAGAAAAGATACATTTTAAAGAACAATTTAATAAAGACACAATTCGAGCTAAAACGGTAAGGAAAAAAAAAAGTTTAAACGTTCTATTTTTAATTTATCCAGGAAAAAAGAAGATAATCGAATTTCAAAAGAAAAGAAAAACACACTAACTCTAATAAAATAAAGTCCTACTTAATCATCTTTAATGTCACTTTAGAAGAACTTTTTCTTTTCTTTCTTAAATTAGAGATAATTATAGCCTTCTGAGAAAACAACAATGCCTTTCGAGATATTAATAATAAATGATTAAATATAAGATTTCTATGATACACATAATTGAGTAATTGCATAGATGTGGTTTATCATGCATTCTACGATGTCTATTTTTATTTGTAGAATAATTTGCCGTAAATCGCGGCTATTAAGTTAATATTTTAACAACAGAAAATAAAAAAAAAAGTTCCGGTTTTCGCTATAAAAGATTAATCTCATTGAATATATATGTAATAATTAAATGAATCAATTCCTAATACGTCGAAATTTGTGATTGAAAATTAATCTGACATAGAAATGAATTTAAATTATTGTATAATTGAATGGTTTGTTTTTCAATGCTTTTTTTCTTTTATTTGAATTATAATTTGACATTAAAATTTAAGTGGTGGATTAAGTTTTTAGTATAACCGTCACTGCCAAATTTGTGTCAAAATATTTGCTCATAAAAGTCGTTTAAAGAAGTGTTATTTTTTATTAAAAAAAATGGCGTTTTTTCTCGTAGAATTTGTTCTAATTTTATTTATAACATCAAAGTATGCACAAACGATCTTTTAAATAATTCTTTTTGCATGAATACAACTTTTTCTGTGATTAGAATGGTGGATTGCTGAGGTTTTGGGGAAATTAGTTTAAAAAAAAGGAAATAAAAATATTTTTGTAGAAAAAAATATAAGTAATAGTCAATAAGTAAGTCAAATGCAACAAAACTTCATGAGAGTCTACGCGTATTAATAAAACATTTTGAAAAGCATAGAAGTATTTAATATTCATTAAAGACAAAGTAATTTATACGTAGAATTGAAAAGAATGGTAGGAATGAAACTGCACCAAAGCTTCTGAAGTACTCTTTGTGGAACGAACTGTCCCAAAGTAATAAATACATTTATAAAAAAGATTTGGAATATTTTGATGCCTACATAACTTGTGAATCACCAGGAAAAGCAGCTCTAGCAATAAAGGGGAAAACTGTTCACTTTGCTTTGAAAATATCTTTGTCAAAATTGTTACCACTGAGTATAGAAGTTGCACATGAATACAGATCGTTGTTTAAGTATGTTAGAGTGACAATCATCGATAACTATAGTATGATTGGTGCAGAACTGCTTGAGCAAATCACTGATATTTTTGTTAGTAATTTTAGTAACTTAGTTGTAATATTAATTGGTATTAAGAACAATTACCATCATTAAGAGAAACTCCGATTTATAAGTAAACTAGCTGACCCAGCCACGCGTTGCTGTGGCTTTGTTTTAATACGTTGATTTAATATTATTCTAAGCTATTCTATGCAGTCAAATTAATCTTCGTTTACAATTTAGGAGAGTTGAAATTAAGTATAAAACAATATATTGCTTTTATTTTTAAATTTTATTCTTTTCCTATTTGAGTACAGTATAATTCATGAGTTTGAAGTTGTTAAGTAATAGCATATGAAGATTTAATTTTATTAATGAGGTGAATAACGGTTGATTTTTTAAAGCAATTTTAATGTTATTTTCATCATTCTAAATTATAACAATAAATAATTTTAATATAATTAAACGCTAATTAGTGCAAATTACTTTTCGGTAACTTGTCTTTTTCTTACGCAAATAGATTCGGTGGTTTACTCACGCGTAAGGACGCAATGTAGTTACCCGTGCGATAAACATGGATTTGCAAAGTCCAAGCACAAAATGGACATCCTATTCAGATTACCCATTTCAAAATACGTCAGGGACCAAGTTTTTACGCTCCAAGGCTTTTAACGTAAGGCCCTTCCAGGGTGTGTCTAAAATAGGTCGTCCGGTGTTATCCGGAAAAGTTGCGACAATTTCTCATATTGGATATCAGATTCAGATTACCAGTCTCAAAATACGTCAGGGACCAAGTTTTCAAAATCCAAAGCTTCTAACGTAAGGCACTGCCAAGGTGTGTCTAAAATACGGCCGTCCGGCATTGTCCAACAAAGTTACGGGTATTTTTAGGATTCAATTCAAAATTCGGATTCCACGTCCCGAAACACACCAGGCAGTAACTTTTCATACACATTGATCAACAAAATCCGCTTCCGCAGGCACACACACATTCCGATATTTTGCGAATTTTCCCGTTTTCCGGATTCCTAACATTTCCAAAAATAAAAAAAATTATGACGGGATTAACTGAAATAAAAACTATCCTATATTTTTTAAGTCGGACGAAATGACACACAATATGACAAATTATATAAAATTCGGTTGAGTAGTTTCGGAGTCCATTGCGGACAAACACTGTGACATGCAATTTTTATATATAAAGATAAAACGCATAATGTGACGGGGCCTCAAATATGGCACGATTTGAAATTTTACGAACTAAGTGAATTTGTGAGGCAAGCAAACAAAGCGTTTTTCAACTCTCTTATAAAAATTGGAAGTGAAAAAAAAGCGGAAAGCGGATGAGTTGTCATTAATTGAATCAAGATTTGTGAGCGAAGAAAAAATTGATATTGCCTGTCCACAAGGAATACGCATAGAAGTTTTCACTTCTATGAAGGTAGGTTTTTCATGTGTTGTCATAAGCACACACTCATTTTACTCTTGTTTAAACTATACTTAAAAATTACTTATTTTGTCAATTATTTGAAAGTCAAATTTAATGAAATAATAGTAATATTAAACTCTTAAAAACATAAATGGCACAACAAAGAACAAGGGTAGAACAGGCTTTATAAGAATCTTAGATTTTCTTGGAAGGATTTAGTTGCAACGAATAAGAAAAGTATTAAAAAATACTCGGGGAAAAAAAACCATTTGAAATTCAAGAAGCGTAAAATACTGTCAAAGCCAGTTTTAGTTTAGATATAGAGAGTGAAATATTTTTTTTCCAATAAATTAGAAATAAAAAAGATATTTCGAAGTCTGTATACATAACACTAAAAAAAATTTTTTTTTCAATAAATTTCTGCTAGGAAAAGTGGAATGTTTCAGGAAGTTTTAAAAGAGAGAAGAGACAAAAAATATATGTACATAGAATTAGTTAATAATGTGATTCAGAAATAAATTTACAGGAATTTAATGTTGGCGCTCTAAGAAAAAGATACAGTGTGACAAGTAAGTTGGAGTTTTAAGCTATTTGAAACTGGATTACTTATTTAGACGGTTGTCTATTGGCTAAGTGGAATCTCAAAAGTTATAGTAGTTGAAATTTTTATTTGATTTACCGTAAAATCCGGCGTACAGCGCGCTGGCGTATAACGTGCAAACATACTTTCAAGCTGCATTTTTTAATTTTTAGGTATATTCGCCGTATAACGCGCAGCCCCTTTCTTCAGGAATAACAAGAAGTGTGTGTGTACAATGCTGGAATGTTTTTAAGCCATATATTCGAGGTATTATTCTAGGATTTTAAGAAAATAGTTTATATATACTTTTAGAATCAGAATCCTTTAATTTTATTAGTATGTCATTTTTTTCAAATAAACAGCATTCGATCCATGCTGTTTATTCTTATGCTCCTTATGCTCTTCTTTTTGATGTGTAGCATCTTTCTTCTCGGTTGCTGGATATTTGTTGGGAGTGATTTCGTGAAAAGGGATGGATGTGTGTAAGAGGATGTGACGTAAGCGCGCGCTACTTGATTTGACCAATGAGAATGCGTGGCTGTGTCTTTTCGCTACCCTCGCATGGAGGTCCAACTCTAGTAGCCATCAAGCACTCGAGGGCTTGCCTCTAAATCCGTTAGCCACGATATTGAGGGATATAAGGGCGGCAGAATGCTTATTTAAAAATGGACAAACAGTAATTCCGGTGGTCGTATTCATTTCTTCGAATCAAACGGTTAAAAAAAAATTAAAGATTTCCTGCATTTTGTACTTTTACCATTTAACGAAGGTGGTTCTGCTCTTTTAAAAAAATTATCACTCGCTTCCCCTGATTTTGAGTGGTGATTTTAACCTTAACTTCAATTTGCCAAAAGCTGAGCCGCTCATAGCTTTTATGAATGATGAACTCAAGCTCGAAATGAACACAAATTAGAATGTTTCGACTGCTAACAGTGGTACTGTAATTGACGCTGTTTTTCAACGGTTTTTAAATACTTTGAAGTCACAAGTATATGTGTCATATTTTAGTTATCATAAGTCTATTGTCTCCGCTCTACCCCAAATCAAACAAGAATAATTATTTTTGATAAAATATTGCATTACTCCTTTTGCTAATTAAATACAATTTTCATTGAAGACATAATTATTCGATAGAAAATTATTTCCAATCATACCCGCGCTCAATTTTTTTCATATTTTTTTCAAGAAAAAAGTTAATATTGCTTATTTATCACGATAACATGTCAGATGTTACACATCATATGCGACTACTGTAAGACTAGTTTCTTTTTTTTTATTTTTGAAACTATCATTTTTTATACCCGGCGTATAACGTGCACCCTTAAATTTCGATCTTATTTTTTGTGTTAAAAGTGCGCGTTATACGGCCGGATTTTACAGTATATTATTTTTTACGAAGGAATACGTATCTAAACTGTTGGTTTTTTCAAAACGATCGGATCAGCTCTACATACACAGTGAAACACGTTTGACGCGAAAACGCTTAAGACGAAATATCGGTTTACACTACAACGGTCCCAACAAACTACTATGTAAATAAATGCATTTTTTTCTCCTCAACACGAAAAGATTTCCATTACATTAATGAAATGCTTAAAAAAGTTTTGTATTATTGGACTGTTCTTCTGTGTCATAGGAAGAATTCTTTGCAGTAGATAATTATAATGCATGCACAACCTCAAAAAGTATGCGTAATTATTTAGACACGCATTTCAATGGTAAAATGATGAATAAAATGGACGACATCAAACAATTTGTTAACAGTTTGATGCTAAAAAAGATAACGCGAAGAATAATACCGAATTATTTTTCCAAAACTCAATGAATGTCTTGCTTTTCAAAAAAGGTATTAAATTTCATTTAAGGTATCCGACTACGTTCGAAACGTCATTTTGCAAAAGCGTGTAAATGGATGATAATATTTATGATATTTAGTGCCACTTAGATTAGAATACATGTATAAAATTGTTTAAAGGACATTATGACAAAATTTTTTTTATTTAAATACAATATTTTAGCAAAAAATTAACTTAGAAAAACCTTTTTTTCCAAATGTTCTCCTTTTGTAAAAAATGCTTCTATTGTATTAATATTTTTCCTGTATTCTGCTCAGACCTCTGTACAGAGGCTCAGCTAGAATGTTTGAAATATATAACTTAGAAGTGGGTTTATCCATGTTTTACGACACCAGAGGGAAGACATTTTAAGAAAAAAACGTGGATAATGATTTCAATGGGTTATAACTCTGAAAATAATGTGAATTTTTCAAAACTCATAGTTGAGCATCTGTACAGAGGTCTGAGCTATATACAGGCAAAGTAATACAATAGAAGCATTTTTTACAAAAGGAGAACATTTGGAAAGAAGGTTATTCTAAGTTCATTTTTTGCCAAAATATTGTATTTAAATAATTTTTTTTGTCATAATGTGTCCTTAAAACAATTTTAGACATGTATTCTAATCTAAGTGCCACTAAATATCATGAACAGTATGCATTTATGTGCTTTTTTTTAAAATCATGGTTCCGAACATAGTCGGATACCTTAAAGTTTCTGTTTTATTGATTTTTATTAAATGCAGATTTATATACATATCTATGTAAATAAAATATATCCTAATAATTTTGTTGAATATATGTTTTTTTGCCCGATTTGTTGAATATATGTTTCGTTTAACAAGAAAAAATATTTCAGTCAATTCAGTTTCGTGTTAAGATATCCGACAACGTTCGGAACCATGATTGTGAAAAAGCACATAAATGGATAATTTTCATATTTAGTGTCACTTAGATTAAAATACATGTATAAAATTGTTTTAAGGACATTATGATTAAAAAAAAATTATTTAAATACAATATTTTGGCAAAAAATTAACATAGAATAACCATTTTTCAAAATGTTCACCTTTTATAAAAAATGCTTCTATAATAATAATATTTCGGGCACGTGCGCTTATATAAAGTAAAGACTTCTCCAGAGGGTCTGAACTATGATTTTGGGAAAGTTCACATTATTTTCAGAGTTACCACCAATTGAAATAATTATCGGCGGTTTTTTTTTCTTAAAATTTCTGCCCTCTGTTGTGGTAAAATATGGATAAATCCACTTCTAAGCTATATATTTCAAAAATTCTAGTTGAGCCTCTGTACAGAGGTCTGAGCTATATACAGGCAAAATATTATTATATTTGACGGATTTTTCATAAAAGGAGAATGTTTTGAAAATGGGTCATTCTATGTTCATTTTTTGTCAAAATATTGTTCTTAAATAACTTTTTATTGTAATACTATTCGTAAAACAACTTTATATACATTTTCTAATGTAAGTGACACTAAATATCATAAATATTATCCGTTTATACGCTTTTGCAAAATCACGTTTCCGAACGCAGTCGGATACCTTAAACGATTTTCACTGTAATTCTATTTGTTTACTATTCATTTATGTGTACATTTTCTAGAAAATTACTTCATTTCGATTGTCAGGTGATATTAGTACACAGAAATTCCCACCTGTTATTCCTAATATTTAATCCCAAACTCTTCATGATTGATTCGGAGTGACGTTTCGTGCTTGAACGCAGAAACGTGACTCCATTGTTTGCTGTGAGAAGGCGACAGCCTCTAGTCCTGTATTGTTAGTCAGGTTAAGATGGAGCGGAATCAGGTGAGCAAGATAACAATGTAAAATTTGTGAAATACAGTAGTCGGAAAGGTTAGTAACATTTCTAAAGGGACTTATAAAAGGCGTTATATAACATGCCATTGTGCAAATATACAACGTCCCTAGAAATTTTTTTTTTTCGTTAATTAAACAAAAATACTTTTAATAAAAATAGTTATCTTAAGGTATCCGACTACGTTCGGAACCGTGATTTTAAAACGCATAAATGGATAAATTTCATGATATTTAACGTCACTTAGATTATAATACATGTTCAAAATTGTAAGGACATTTTGACAAAACAAATTATGTTAATACAATATTTTGGCAAAAAATTAACTTAGAATTATCTTTTTTCAAAATGTTCTCCTTTTGTAAAAAATGCTTCTAAGATAATAATATTTCGCGCGCGCGCTTATATAAAGTAGACTTCTCCAGAGAGTCTGAACTAGTATTTTTGAAAAATTCACATTATTTTCAGAGTTACCACCCATTGAAATAATTATCGGCGTTTTTTTTCTTAAAATTTCTCCCCTCTGTTGTCGTAAAATATGAATAAACCCACTTCTAAGTTATATATTTCAAAAATTCTAGTTGAGCCTCTGTACAGAGGTCTGAGCTATATACAGGCAAAATATTATTATAATAGAAGCATTTTTCACAAAAGGAGAACATTTTGAAAATGGATCATTCTATGTTCATTTTTTGTCAAAATATTGTAATAAATAATTTTTTATTGTAATACTATTCTTAAAACCATTTTATATACATTTTCTAATCTAAGTGACACTAAATATCATAAATATTATCTATTTATAAGCTTTTTAATATCCCGGTTCCGAACGTGGTCGGATTCCTTAATGGAATTAATGGATTTTTTCATTCGATGTTTTATATTTAAAAATAAAAAGATGCTCGTCCTCAATACTTTTCCTCATGAAATCATTTTAAGTGGGTAGGTTACACAGCATTTTCCCTATCTTTGTAATGTTAAAAAATATTAAGGAATATTTTTTTTAAAAAAGTGACTGGTTGTACAGTCATTCTTTTTTATGTTTATTTATTGCATTATTATTATTATTTTAATGAGAGCATTCTAGACCCTTAAGAAAGGAAGAAAATTTTACTGTTTTGCTGTTTACACTACAGTAAGTTGGATTTTAGCTATTTAGCATGCTATTTATCTGTTTTTTTTCAAGTTAGTCCTTCAAGGCCAAGCATTCTGAAGGCTTACAATAAGATTTTATAGTTTATAAGTACATATTAATAGCATGTACATTCCCTACTTTTACCAACGCATTTTTATTGACTTTAAATTTCAAATAGTGGCGTAACATACACCTTCGCATTGCGGGGGAACCCATGATTCTAGGGGATCCAAAGGTTATGGTTTTGTCCAAACCGTTTGCCCAAAGACTAACTTTGCAGGGGGTGGTCCCTAACATTCTCCCGCCACTGATTCCAGATATGATTATTTAAAACAAAATTCGTATATAAACTTATGATTGACGACATATCAAATAATTAATAAATTGAAAGTTATCTATTAGGAATAGCCATTGTGACGGGCATCCCTTCGAGTTGAAAAGTTTAAAATTCTCGCCAATTAACTAGAATTACTCAGCACTTAAAAAAGACAATATAAAGAAAAACGAATCTTAACAACCCTTCACACATCAAAGCCATTTCAGATATTTTTATTAATTAGAATTCAAGTATGAAGTACAGGGTTGGGCGTGGAAACTTCTTGTTTTGAAAGTGCAATAAAACACACTACATGTTTCATTCGACTTTATTGTTATTTTCTGCCTACCACACAACATTTGAACTTTGAATTTACACAGTTTTATACACAATGTCTGTTAAATGTCGCCCTCCACCACTGATGCAGTTTCCTTCGAAAACTTTGAGTCACCTTTTCAAGCATATCGACCGGGACATTGTCAATTTCGGCTCGGATGTTGTTCCGATGGTCTTCCAGGATCTTGGAACTATTTTTGCAAACCAGAGTCTTAAGATACTTCCCCCCCCCAGAAAGTAATCAGGAGGCGATAAATCAGGAGAGCGTGTTAGCCAGTTTACGTCCCTTCGCAGAGAGATGAGTAATTTGGGGAAAGCTGCTCTCAAAACATCCATGGAAATTGAAATCCTGGAAG
>BMAV01005186.1:252856-283025 GCA_019973955.1 Trichonephila inaurata madagascariensis
TTGCAAAATGCAGTTAAAAATGCGTGCATTGATAGTGTTGAAATAAGATTTATTTCAATGGTCTGTAACACAAAATAGGAAAACCAAACAACTAACAAACAAAAGTTAATAAATTATCGAAAGAAGTGTTACCACACATACAATCAACAAAATACAAATTTATGATAATGAACTATAAACAAAAGGAATATTATGTCAATTTGCACTATTTTAAGATAAAAACAAATAAATTGTTTAAAATTGTATTTTTAATATTATATTTAAAAAATTAGTCAAGCACAATAAGCAACAACAGCATGGAAAATTAGACAAAGTTAAACGAAAAAAAAAATGCTTTTGAACACATTACAATGTTAACTGTGGAATTCTTTAAAAGGATAACCAACCAGTAATTTCCCTTTTAATTTTTGAGGCCATATATATAAACAACCATTATTTATATTATTTCTTACTTTTCAAAAAACAAGTTCAGTGTTTTAACGGAATTTTTATCCCCCAAATGGCTATAATTTTTCCTTTACAAAGTAGAACTATTACACTAATAAACAATAGTGTCCCCATTCACTAACTATTATAATTTATAGCTGACAGAATTTTTTTTTGTAGAAACCACGAGACAAATAAATGCTCATTTTGTCCTACATATTACTCTAAATGGAAAATGTATAAAGTTGTTTTCTTACGTTAAAAAGAAGAATACAAGTACTTAGCAATTTTTAGGAAAATAAATTCTATTTGAGCATAAATCCGTGTAATTATAAATATCATTCAGATATATAATTCCGCAAACTCAAAACTTTGTAAAAATTCGATAAACACCCAATTTTTACAGATTCTTATTTTAAATTAAAAATCGCGATTCGATATTGAAGTACACCCAACACTTTTTTTAGTCTTTTTATTTTACACGATTTTTAAGTAATACGATACGCAAATTTAATATATATATATATGGCATGATTTGAAGTCAGAAACAGACTTAGTTTTTAAAAAGGATCTTTATTTGATGAAAGTTAGACATATTCTGACGCTAAGAGAGAAAAAACGAACGCCACCGAAAATCTTAAGTGGGTTAACACTTAAAACACCGATCGCGGATTTCATGAGTGCACTTGAAAGTTAATGTTGACGTATAGGACTATTAAATATAACGATGTTTATTGGCTAGGCCATATGTTTGGAAGAAATAAATGGGTGATTAGTTTGATACTTGAAGAGGTAATGAAAAAATAAAAGCTAAGTGCTAGACAGGGAATTTAATTTTTAATCTAATTTAATTATCCTTATATATATATGCACAAATTTTTTGTTCTAGCACGAATTTTAAGACAATTTGGAGATTCGTGTCCTTTGGATGAAGATTTGATCAAATTTCTGGCAGTTTATGATAGTAATGGTATCTCTATAATGACGAAGTCGAAGGTGAAATTCAGCAATTATCAGCTAATTTAATTCGAGAGTGCTTGAATTATGTTACAGTTAGGGAACAACATTTTTTTGTTCTTGATCATGACATAAAGTGTGCATTAAAGTTTGAATTGAATCATAAGTTTTGTGTAGCAGGATATCAAGAATAAAATAAGCAACTTGAGAAACAAAAATATAACAGCCGTTAATAACAGACTTTGAAACAAATAAATGCCAGATTTGTAATTGTAATTAATTTAGATCCCATGCGGCCAGATGCCGGATGGGATGAAAATGGAAAATCGTTAATCCTGATGATCCTGATCAGGACAATGGAACAAAAATATTTAATTATTCTATTGTCATCGGTCCTGGATAAGCGTGCAAAATTTTTCGAATTAATCTGACCTTTTAAGGTGGGTAAGAATTGAGTTCAAAGATTCCGTTACATACAAGTGAAGCTTATAAAAGGGCGTTAAAAAAAGGCAGATAATTACGAACGAAATTCTTAATTTGAATCAAAACCGACAGTTGTGCAAGACCTATCTTACACATCTACTGAAGATAGCATATTTGATCCAGTTCGTAAAAAACGTGCACGCTTCCTATCAAGTAGCACTGAATAGTTGTTAGTAATTTTTTATTCCTAATTTAAATTTTATATTATATATATTTATAGACTAAATTTTCACTGCACACTCTAATTTTAATTTCTTGTGTAATAAAAATGAATTGTTTTGGTTTTATAAATATTTGGATTTATGAATATGGATTTTACTATTGCTTTTTTTACTAGGTTTGTTTGGGAAAATATTTGGATATTTTTCATTTTACATGATTTTTTAAATTTGTGGAATATATTCCAAAATTTACCATATGTCGGATGTATTTTTGTTACACAAATTTTTTTGTATGGTTTTCAAAGGAATGTATCTACTGTGTAAAAAAGAAATGGGTATACATGGAAAGGGTTATGAAACATAGCGACGCATAAAAAACGGTATAAATATGAAACATTTTATGCATAGAAAATTAAATATTAACCGAAGATGTGAAGAGCCATTTTTCAAAAAATGGATGCAACTTATGTAGTAAAATAGTGAAAGTAAATTTTAAAAGTACTTAGTGATGCTAAAAGTATAGAAATTACTTATGTAATTGGCTGTAACTTCTTTTATAATAAATTCGGAAAAATAAAGTAATACCTATATATATATATATATAAAGAAAACTCATTTAACCGGATGTAAAATCTATTGATTCTGGTTTCCCAGCTTTAAAAACGAAGTAATGTGTTTGCTTGGAAAGAGCGATCTAAATCTTCCACCCATGAGGGATGCTTGAGTCGAGTGAGACATAGAATTAAACATCCCCTAAGAAGATTAAAAAATTAAAAAGAATTGATTTAAGTTAAAAAACCGAGATATTGTCCTAATTTCAACTTTGAAATAAACTGTGGCATTTTCTCATCAGAATTTGCTGTTATTTAAAGTTACCTATAGTTTTTATCTTTTATTTCTTTTCCCATTAAATTCCTCAGTTTTTCATTCTCATGTTCAACTCAACATAAAAATATTTTTTGATAATTTCTGCCATTATTTGAATCATGAAATAAAATCATGAAAGATTAGAATTGTATGAAAAAATTTGGAGAAAATTCGATCTTTAGAGTTCGTTATTTTATTATAAAATTTTAAGGTATCCGACTATGTTCAGAACCGTGATTTTGTAAAAGCGATAAATGAATAACATTTATGACATTTAGTGTCACTTAGATAAGAAAATGAATATATATAAAATTGTTTTAAGAATAGCATTACAATAAAAAATTATTCTACAATATTTTGACAAAAAATGAACATAGAATGACCCATTTTCAAAATATTCTCCTTTTGTGATAAATGCTCTTATTATAATAATATTTTGCCTGTATATAGCTCAGATCTTTGTACAGAGGCCCAACTAGAATTTTTGAAATATATAACTTAGAAGTGGGTTTATCCATGTTTTACGACAAGAGAGAGGAGACATTTTAACATAAAAACGCCGATAATTATTTCATTCGGTTGTAACTCTGAAAATAATGTGAATTTTTCAAAAATCATAGTTGAGCCTCTGTGAAAAGGTCTGAGCTATATACAGGCAAAATATTATTATAATAGAAGCATTTTTCACAAAAGAAAAAAATTTTGAAAAAAAGGTTTTTCTAAGTTAATTTTTTGCCGAAATATTGTATTTAAATAAATATATTTTGTGATAATGTCCTGAAAACAATTGTATGCATGTATTCTAATCTAAGTGACACTACATATCATGAAAATTATTCATTTATGCGCTTTTTTAAAATCACAGTTCTGAACGTAGTCGGATGCCTTAAGCTCAAAAACTGTACGATCCATAAATATGCCAAGAAGAACGTCAAAGGGCAAATCTTCAAATTTAACATTAAAACGCCACAAATGTTGAATTTTTTCAAAATCTGATTATATACGAGGGTTGTAATTTAAATAGTGGCTACTTAACCAAGAAACTGGCAGAAAAGCGGGCATACGTAAATAGGATTTTTGGAGTGGTGAGATGCCGCTGATGTTGATATGTACAGTAAAAAAAAAGTCGATCTAGTTAGAAGGATAGTTGTTGTGTGGCGTTCAAGTGAAGAATTTCGTTTCCATCACTTTAAAGCAGAGGTTCCCAAACTTTTTGTCTCCTAGACCCTTTGCCATATTTTTCGGTTTATGGTAGAACCCCCTGCGTACCTAATATTAAAATTTTGCAAATTTATCAACTTAAATGTCTTTTTGACAGCTGGTATAGAAAAACTTTAAAAGATTTCAATTTCAAACTGATAAAATGTATATATATATATATTCTTGTCGACTTTGTTTGTAGCGTGGTCGAGGGTTATTTATGATGATTACGTGTATGTAGATTTGCCTATAGTAATTTATGTTGGTTGTTTCTTAATAAACGGAGAACTTCTACTGATTTTATTTTACTCTTCTTCATTTTCACATGATACATTAAAAGCATTACGACATCACAATAAGCATACGAACACATAAACCCAAAGAATAAAAGAGCTGCAGCTATTTACACAAATTCTCAACACGGAGACAAAGAGAATGAGCTCAAAAGATCTTTCGCTTTTATACCGGCTGTGAAAATCGTGTGACTCCTTTCTAACAGGAGACATGATTGGTTAGAACGACCGGGAGCGAGTATTCTAATGCAATGTTCGATTACGATTAAGATGAACCCATTAGTCCTGAGCCAAAGAATTAAAAGTTATATAAAGATTATTTAAAAAAGTACTAAATGGAAATAATGAATGAAATTTGAATGAATTAACTAGAATGAATTTTGCTATAGTCTATACAAAGTACAAGACAAATTTGTTACTGTTATAATTTATTTTTTGAAAATTAGGTTCATTATTGGTGAAAGCAGGCATTAGAGAAGTGGTCAGATACAAATATACAAGGTGAGGCAAATAAAAGTGTCCCGGATGAGTGGATGTGATTGGATGAGGCGCGCAACAAGTGATCGAAACCGGTTGAGATCTTAATGCGAGCCGTTTGAATGTGAGCTGATCAGTGCACAGGAGATGGTACTCAAAGGTTCTGAGCAATAGGGAATCCGAATAACTTCCACCAACACCATTGCAGGATCAGAATGTTGGCGTTTGGTGTGCAATGTCTGCACCCCGCATTTTTGGTCCCATCTTCTTTCATCAGACGGCAAATTCGGTGTGTTGCATTTCTGAATCCATTTGTGGCAGCATTAACAGAAGAGGAAAAGACTTACAGTTACTTCTAACAGGATGGTGCAACTGCCCATACATCTCCCCAAACCATGGATCACATTTACACAATCTTCTCTCCAGAAAGAGTTGTTAGCAGAGGTCAGTCTGCTCTTGGGCATCGCTGGAAATCCAGGTCACCTGATCTGTCAGTGTGAGATTACTTTTTTGTGTAGAACCCTCTTCCAAGGTGTTTCACAACAACCCTCATAGTCTTCAAGAACTGCAACAGAACATTTCTGATGAGATTGCAATAGTTTTGGCAGCCAAGCTTCCATCTGCCATCCGCAACTTACTGACCAGAGCCCAAACTTGTTAAGAGTAGAAAGGTGGTTATTTTCAACATCTGCTATAAGCAGGTTAGCGAAATATCGCTTTTCCTTTGCCATGTTTCTTTGTTTCCACAACTCTATTTTCCTGACCATTTTTATTTGCCCCCACCCTGTGTAAGTAGCTAAAGCAATGTCTCTTGGTGGCTAATAAGTTTATAAAAAAACGAAAAGTGTGTTCGAAGATATAGCTTGTGACGGGCACACGCGTTTTTTTCATTAACAAGTCCTTTGGGTTCTTTGGGTCCAGAATAAATGGCAATTCTTTTCCAACCAACCCGAGAAGTAAAACGTGAACGAAAGATACAAATTAGGAAGCTTTTAAATAACAGAAGTTTAAAGTAAGCGGTGTGGCATTTGGGGAGTGTTATGATAAGTGCAAGCGTGAAGAGTATTTCGAGAAGTTAAGTGACAGTCCCGTGACAGAGAACCATTAGTCAAGGTGGATACAATTCCACGCCAGCGAAACACAACTTCAGTTAGGATCCGGTAGATTGCTGCTTCGTTGGACATTAAGGTAGGAGTTACCATTTTAATATTCGGATCTGTGTTTACATTGAAATTGAGCTTAGGCGAGTTAGTTATTGATAGTGGTCCGGGTTACGTTATTTCGGTATTATATGTTGTGTTTCGCCACAGTAGATTCTCTCACATGTCATATTATTACCTAATCTGTTATTGGTTTAAGTTAAGATCTTAATAAAGTAATATTAAGATTATGGCAGCGCGTCTGGTTCTTCATTTAATCCTACACCTCTAGCTCACGCTGATAATCTAGGAGAAGCGCACCCAAGGGGTTCGTTCTTACAAGTACAAACGTTCGATATTCAGTAAAAGCATTCTATCAAGAAAATTACATCACTTGTGCTCATGGTAAAAGCTACAATAGCTGTAATGCAGATAAAATCCAATCGACGCCACAAGCGAAAAAAAAAAGAAGAGGCCATTCCTTATTTGATTCCATTAATCATAATTCACATTCACTTCTTTTCAGAGCTAAAGAAAACCGATTAATAACTATTCCTTTAGTGGAAATCTGAATGAATAGATCTATAAAGATGAATGCCACCTTTATAATTCCGACGAAACCTTTTTTTCCCTGATTCTTTTTCCCTTCGAGCTGAAAAATCACAACAGGAAGTTCTACCCGTCGTTCGACAACGTTCGTTAAAACAAATAAAAACAAATGATGTCGGCAGCACTGTGTTCTGCAAAGAAAGGGGATGGTTTGAGGGAACAAAGAATAACTTTTTTTCCCCATTCTTTTTTTCATTTTTCGTTTGCTGTTCGGTTCGTGCACCCCACATTGTTCAGAAAGAAGAAAATTGGATAAACACTCGTGGATTGACAAAACACTCAACGCCTCCTGAGAAGAGTCCATTAATATCCATTAGGGGGAGTGGCGGGAGGTTTGAGATAACAAGTGGCCTAAGTGGGACAAGGAAGTTCGATTTCTGAATCATTTTTACATCTGGGATTCTATTCTGGTGGTAGCACAGAACAATCGTCGCTGGAAACTCTCGAAACAAGTTGAATGGCACAGTTACGGTTTTGAATTATATGCCGATTTAAAGATTACAAAAAAAATCAATCAAACCAATTCCACCCCTTCAAAAATACTTTTTAAAAAAATATAATAATGTGTTTATCTATTATTT
The DNA here is from genome assembly GCA_019973955.1 of Trichonephila inaurata madagascariensis. Classification (NCBI taxonomy): domain Eukaryota; kingdom Metazoa; phylum Arthropoda; class Arachnida; order Araneae; family Nephilidae; genus Trichonephila; species Trichonephila inaurata. The sequence goes on from BMAV01005186.1 coordinate 260,050, forward strand.
TTTTTTTGTAACATAAAGAGTACTTCAATTTTGTCAAGTAATAGGTTTCCAGATCCATTTTTTTCTTAAATTGGCGACTAAAAAGGTCACAAACTCATAAAGAATAATGATGATCCAGATTGCAGCAAGAATTTAAATGATAAAAGTGATTTAAAAAAAAACAATGATTTACAGTAAGTCGTAATACGCAAATATAGGCTGTAGCGGTATCCACAAAACCCTAAAACATACATCCATAATTCTATTTTAAAATAAATGATAAACGCGTATGTTCAGGAAATGTTGCAAATTAAAATGCTTCAAGACCTCCAAGTCAGAGGCGAGTTCCAGCAGATTTACAAAAATTAATCAGAACCAAAACTTATTTCCTGTAACTGTTGTTGAATTCGATCAGCCGGTTCTTTTTCGTAATTAGTTATTCGATTCTTTCTAAATTAGGCTAAGTGTTTAATGTTTAAAATTTTCCTAAGGCAAATGAATTGGAGTAATTTACCTGTATCCTAGAACTTCCTTAAACATGCAATACTATTTATTCAAGAAGAATTATTTTACTCTTTAAATTAAAAATGGCACGATTTATTTACAATGTAACTCATTACGTTTAATTGTTGAATTCGAAACAGTATTTAAGGAACAAATGACAAATTTACTTAACTATGCACAGTTTTAAATGTAAATAAGAATGATTTTAGGGAACAAACATGTTTTATACTAATTATTTGTCCTAATCTCATAAATTCTTGAAAAATAATTGCCTTGTTTGATAAATAACTAACCGTGGCTCACCCATTCTGCTGGATATTTCATGATAATGCTTGACTGTATACATTTTCTTCAGTTATTGGCATCTAAGCCTTAACATTAAATTTTTGATTTTATTCAAAAGCAATTTTATATCACTCGCATCTTGATATAAAAAGGAAAGGGCTTTAATTTCGATAACGGAATACATTAAGCTTTTATTTTTCGTAACCCCTTCCCCCTTGGGAGTCAACTTCTACAAAACCCGTTCTTAGAGAATCTGTTAGAAAAAAAAGAAACACGCTTGCAAAACTTCAAGTCTATAGGTTTAATAGTTCAAAAACGAGCACTTTTACCTATAACACCCGCGTACCTCTTCTTGGGAGTCCATTTCCGCAAAACACGTTTTTAAACGCTGCCAAATTACCAAATCAAAAGATGCTTCCAAATACAGTGCTTTCAAAACCTGTGAGGGAGCGGTTTCCCTCTTGGCTGCATATCACGGCATTTGTGTGGGGTGACAGCACGTAAACACACAAACTCTTCCTTAAATAGGGGATTATAGAAAAAAATTCACTAAAAATAAATTTGAATTTTATTTTCGGTGGAAATATGCTCACGGCTTTTTTGAAGCACCAGCAAAATTTTGGAACGATACGATTAACGTTGTGGATTTGTATACGTTCCAAACATAGATAGGATTATAAGAAGCAATCGGACGCCAAAAACCTTTAGTAAAAGATTTTAATACGACGTTTAAATGTACAAAAACAAACAATTACGAAATTTAACATAAAGCTGTACAATTTATGGAAAATGCAATATTTACAAACATAAAAAAGTTAGTTAACGGTTTCATAGGTTCATATCGATATTCATAGTTCGACAGCCACACATCGATTGCTTATTTCTAGGAACGTTTGCTAGATGTCACCGTTTCTATTTTGGTTTGTTACAATACACACACACACATTTTTGTATATCGTCGGTCTAATTATCAAACTGCGTAACTCCATCTGGGATGCTAATTTGATACAATAGAGCTAGGCGCCAAGTTGTTGTTTATGTTCCCCAAGATAGGCGATAATATTACAATATAGTTTACTTTGATATTTTTATCGTGCGATAATGTGGCTGTCACGGAGATAACGTATATTAGTGTTAGTTTTTTTCCCCCGCGGGATCTCTGCTCAGCAAAAGTAACACATTGTTAGAAATTTTGTGTAATGAACGCTTTTAAAATAGTATAAATAATTTATATCTGGAAGTGTAATACATTAATATTACTTTCTGTTGTATTTATTTTATGTTAAAATCTTGCCACCACCTCTCCCTTCAAATCTAGTTTTATTATGAAATAAAAAAAAGTAGTGATAATATTGGTCGAGGAATAAATTAAAAGCGGAGCGCGCACTAAGGCATAGCGTAGACAAAACAAAAGGATTAAGGAATCGCACCAAAAAGCGCCACTTGGCGTGTTGCACTCCTATATCAAATCAGTAACACCGGTGGAGTTACGCAGTCTGATAATTAGGCCGACGATATATAAGATACATTTTATACCCTTGCTCCATAAATAAACTTATAAAAAAGTTTAGCCATTCCACTTCATACATATAATATCCGTAAATGTTATACAATATAACTAAAAGGCTTTATTTTATAAACTGAATTCGAATTTTGAAGCATTTTAGTAGTTAAAAATATTTTATATCAAACACAACATCCAGAATATCCGAATCCAAAGTCGACAATAATTATTGGAAATACACACAGAACCTCTCAAAACTTAAACCGTATGAAGGGAAAACCGATTTATTAAAACTAGATTCAGTAACTATACAAACTTAACAATTTTTTAAATAGTTTTGATAACCAACAATCTCGCTTTTCCTCGTGAACATTTTCCTTAACGATTATTATGCAGATTATCTTAGTTTTTCCCCCCATCGAAGGCATGCGCTTCAGTCACATGACTAGCGCTCCCACTTCAAAATGCGCTGTCTTTTTGGCTGCTCAAATAAATAAATCAACCCCAAAACCTTTTTCTCGTTTGATGGTAATCATCCATATTAACGTTCTGGAAGCCAGCCAAAAAAAAAAAGTTTGTTTATCCAGTTGCGTATTACCACAAAGCAGCAGAATATTTCAGAAATGAAATGGGCAGACAAAACTACCCTACAAGATGCATGTAGGGGGAAGGGGAGGGGTGGAAGAGAAGAAATTATGGAAGATGAAAAACAATAGTCTGATTTGCATACCATATTTAAATTGGGTTTAAATCTGCATAAGTTAGAATTTCTTCTCTCAAGAATTATTGCGCATGGAATAAAATGCTTCTGTGCCGACAGAAGTTATCGTCTGGAGTTTGGATAAGTCGACGTATGGGTTTTTGTTATTTGTGGAGGAAATGAAAAATGTAAAAATATTGGAACTTGCAAAAACCTCCACTCATTTCGGGTTTTGAGGATAAATAGCTATAAATATTTTATTTGCTCAGACTTCAGACTTTGAGAAAAATTTTATGTGTTGTACATATATGATGAAGTATATAATATTTACGTCTAAGTGGGGTGTGGGGGGGTTATATTATATATAACTCTCTAGTAATTACAGTAAGTTTTCTTTTAACGCGATTATTTTACGCATAGCACACAGATATGAATCCATAATAACACAGATTCAAAAATCCCACAAATATAGAGTCCAGAAATTCAAATTCGTTATTACTATTTTCTTTTTCTTCTTCATAAGCTCAACAGTCTTTAGCAGGCCAAGACTAACTCGCTGATCCTCCTACAGTTAACCTTATCAGTCACGATAGTCTTCAATTGGTTGATTCCCATTAGTTGAGGCCCTTTTCAACATCCTCTATCGTATAGGTCGGGGATGGCGAACCTTTATGGATCAGCGTGCCATTTTTTCTAAAGAAGTGTTTAATGAGGTATAGACGTGCCGTCAAATAATTTTGACTTGTAAATATTGGGAAAATTAATAAAACTAAATACTAAGAACACTGAACTCTTTATTTGCTACGAAAAAATACCTTTTGTACTGTATAGTTGTAAGTATACTGTATAGTTATACGTGTAATTCAAATTAAAGTAACATTAGTGCGAGTTCTATTGATGACAAATAACTTAATGGATTGTGTGTGTGGATGACAAATAAGAATGCATGCTCAATTGGAGTCATCTGCCAATCGGTTTTTAAGCAATTAATTATTTTTGCTGTGGTTCACTTTTTTGACAAGAGGATTTGCGATTTGTTCCAAAATGCCGTTATACAGACGATGTTCTGCATACCACACACTATTCCAGAACATAAAACGCACACCGCTTTGTCAACTTTACTAATAATGCCATATTTGTAGTCATCAAATTTGAAATTCTCTTTTACACTTACTATCTTAACCTTTGTACTCTTTTGCGGAACTAGCCGTGTTAAATAACACTTAAAAAACGTAAGTGTAACATAAATAAACTTCAAAATAAAGTTGTGTTAATGCTATGCGGAGAGAAACTTTGCATCCTAAGCAATTGTAGCCCCCGACTTAACTAAAACAAAACAATAGCAAACGAGTGTGCTCCCCGCCGCATCTCGACCGATCACTCGCGTTTGTTCGTAACACTTTATAGTGAACTTTGTTATATTGAAATAAAATGCAAACCATTTTGATCGCTGGCGTGCCCAAAATATTGTGTCGCGTGCCATGAATGGCACGCGTGCCAATGGTTCGCCATCCCTGGTATAGGTGGTGGTCCTCTACGTTTGATCCTTTCAATTTTCGAAAAAGTAATTTTTTTGGTAGGAAAAGCATCTGAATATATGTACAGATGGCCCACCCACTTGAAACGTGATGCTTTTATAGTTCTACAATGTCTCAGTAACACTTCACAGTGAACTTTGTTATATTGAAATAAAATGCAAGCCATTTTGATCACTGGCGTGCCCAAAATATTGTGTCGCGTGCCATGAATGGCACGCGTGCCAATGGTTCGCCATCCCTGGTATAGGTGGTCGTCCTCTACGTTTGATCCCTTCAATTTTCGAAAAAGTAACTTTTTTGGTAGGAAAAGCATCTGAGAGAATATATGTACAGATGGCCCGCCCACTTGAAACGTGATGCTTTTATAGTTCTTACAATGTCTCAGTCCCACCATATTTCCTGTAAATTTCATAATTGTAAAGAATTCTCCACTCACTGTTCTCTTGAATAAGCTCAAAGATTTTCCTAAAGACTTTTCTTTAAAAAAATGAGCAACTATTCTTCCTCTGCTTTATTGAGGGTTCAACATTCACTTCCATACAGAACAATAGGCCTGATTACAGTTTCATATATGCACAACTTGGACAATTTTTAGAAAAAAAACTTAGACTTGAATTGGTTTCTGAGAATTACAATTTTACATAAGGAAAGAAAGTAAAACGCACGATGGCTATCCTATGTTTGCCACTAAATGTTGCTTCCCTGCATTGTTCTAATATAGACTGCAAGAAACTTTCAAAAAGTTTCTAAAGTTTTGTCGTCAAACCATAACTTATCTTTCCGAGTTTTTGTTGAGATTTATTTTTTCTTTTGTAACTAAATTTAAGACAAAGTTTGTCGCCAAGGTCAATTCAGTTTCCTGTCTTAGCTTACAAACGATCTTTCCGGTCACAGTACACTTTCGGCAGAGAAACAAACAAATTTCTGCAACAATATATTTTAGTGAGAGATTTCTTTTTACAGTTAAATTTAATTTGCTATTAGTTCCCGATACTCAATTTTAATCAAAGACATATATATATTTTTCTCCTTATTTTCATTTTTAGTTCTTTTTCTATTTAATTCAACAATATTTGTATTGCTCCTAACGTTTGTTGGGACTGTAGATGTTCACTTCTTTGCCAACTAAGGGCTCTACGAACCGAGTCAGATTTAAGAAATCAGTTTTTATAATTTTATATTTAGACATTTGCAATTTAGTATTTTTTATTTTATGTTAACTGTATTTTTTTTAAATATATTTTATAATTGTAAACATTATTTTATTGTTAACTTTTAAAATCATAATTTTTAATATTTAAAACGATACATGTAAATCTGGAAAATTTTTTTTTATAACGTCTTTTGCGCTGCCAGATTGGTAACAATCCAAGTTTTGACCGAAGCCGACATGCAATGTTTTTACTTTAGTGGCAGTTAAGCCTAAAGATAAAAAGTGTTATTTATTTTTATGCAATTTTATTATTCTTAAGTGATAAAGGACCAAACGTTCATAACAAATTGGTGACCCGGACGTGATTTGAACACGCAACCTTTTTGCATAAATTGAGATAGAATTTTGCAACTTGACAAAATAATCATCCTAAAATAGTAAGGATAAAATTTCTTATTTAAATTCTTAGTTTTTATAATGATAATAATAATAATAATATTAATAGTAATAATAATAATGGCCTGAATATGCAAAATAAATTTTGCATCAGACCATCATTGTTCTTCAAAATAAATTTTAGCAATACAGTACGAAATATGCAAATATAATTTCTTTTATTTTACATTATACTTGAGAACTTCTTTCTTTGTTAATTTAATTAATAAAAAAATTATCTCGAGGAAATGAGTTTTTAAGCAAAGAATACAGTAAAGAAAAAAATAGGATTTATTCTTATTCTCTTTTCCTTCTCGTGTAAATTTTTAAAGCTTAAAATTATTCAAACCTTCATAAAAATATTTAGTAGTTAGATAATAATTTTTTTTCTCTTTTACCTCATTAATATTTAGAATATGAACAAGATACACGAAACAAATCTTTAAAAAATTTAAAATCAAAACATTAATAGATATTGCATTACATATAAAATTAAAATAATAATATTTAGACTTATACTTTACTTAAAATTTTGCATTGAATTCCTTTAAAAAAAATTACTGACATTGCATGCTTGAACGATTATAAATAATAATTGTCGATACTAATTATAGTATTTTTGTTATTTTAATGCGTTTAAATTAATCAATTATGTTTCGAAGCGTATCATAACGGGAAAGTTTATTGCCAAATATTGTTATTCTGGCGGTTCCAATATAAGTTTGCCGATCGAATTCTGTACAACATTTATTGTCGACAACTCAAAATTGTGGCTCCTTTCAATATTTTACGTTTACAAATGATGTCGATATTATGCGCATGCTTTTTGGATATCAACTGAATTTTCAAAATAAATATGTTTTGTTAATTAAAATTTGGAACTAAATTTTGCAAAAGTAATAAAAATTAATACCTTTTCCTCTATCTCTGTCTTTTAACTTGCATTTTCTTCGCTCAAGAATTTTAATCAAAACTCAAAGAAAGTTTTAAAAAAAATTGAAAAAAAAAATAAATACCGAATAAGAATTTTTTAAAAGTTTTTTCATTGTTAATAACATATAATTATTAGTATTGGACTTCTCCATATTTTTATATGACAGTCTGTAATTCTGTCTTTTTTTTTTTTTTTTTTTAAAAAAAAATATAATTTTCCTTAAAAAAAATATACTTGATTGTGTTAAATTATGTTTTTTACACTGTACTTAGAAGGTTCAGCTTATAGCAATAAAAATGATGATATAAGAAATATTTAGTTCAAAAATTTAACAAATGAGATTGAATCAATTTCCTACTTACTCATTTGTCTGAATAAAAAAAAAATTGCTTTTTGACAGTTTACACGTAAGTTCAAAAACAAAACTATAAAACAAATTAATTACTGGTTAAATATATCTTAGATATATTACATGTGATTATTCTAAATAAGGCCAAACGAATTTCAAGTTTCTGTATGCTGTTTATCTCCCCTCCTCTCTCACTCCCTCACTCACTCCCTCACACACACACACACACACAACTGCATATATTTTATGATAGGTTTTAATGATTACATTTCATTTATGCAAAATGGATTTCATTCCAGCAAAGACTCTTAGGTAGTGATTGAAAAAAAAATTATTAAAAAAAAATACTAAATTAATCACTTTTCTTTGTTTTATAGAGCACTTTTTTATCGCAGTAACCACACCGATAATCTTTTGACAAACATTTAGAACGTTATTAAAACTAATTTTAGCATCTTACACAAAGCAGTAATTCGACCAGAATACAAAAATCTTCGCAATAACAATAGACACATTAACGACAAGGACTTCACTCGAATTCTCCCTAATAAATCATGAGCTGCTATTATGCTTTAAAGGGGATTTAACTTTACATTACTTCCATATGGCATATAGTGTGTAAGCCTCAGTGCTCAGTTCCAAGTTCTGGATTGGAAATTCACAGCCCCCATATTATCCTCGGATTGGGGACCTTAATTAACAAAATTTCGCCTTGCTGCTCAAATCTGGACAAAGATCCGAATTAAGCAGCATTGTCAGAATATTCTATGGAATTCCAATTATTTCAATTTATGGCTTATGGAATATTCCAGTCGGACGGATAGGCAAATTAGTAAGAGTATTAAGATCCCCGCATTCTTTCGTGTCATCGGCCTTATGTAGGTCTATGGAAGTGGTTAATACTAGTAATGATACGAATCCTCAGTTTGCAGCGTCTGTGATAAGGGATTTCTGCTGCGGAAGGTTAATAATTAGCATAGGGAACTTGCAGTGTAGGGAATTTAAAGGGAGATTATGGGTGTAATGAAATTCGAAAAATCATTAGAAGAGGGGTTTGTTATACTACTTGATTTTATATATTTTAAAAAATAAATAAATGAATCTTTGTTTGTGGATTTCAACGGCAAAAAAAAAAGCGGTGAGTGGAATACATTTTTTTTAACTATTAATGTAGTTTTAATTAAAGTTTATTATTTATACTTTATTTGAAGTTGAATATTTCGTTTGGGAAGAAGTGAGCTTTTGTTATCGGTCATATTAGATCTTGTTTGGGTAATTTCTTCCTAAAGAAGTTAAAGAAGATGTAAGAAAAAATATTCTTTTTGAATAGTTCGATCATCACTTGATAAAAGATGATTCTCATTATTGTGTTAAAAATCTGTGCAATTTAGTATTTTTGGAGAGATTTTGTTTTTTAGTTCTTACAAAAATATAAAGTAATGTAATGTATTACACTTTTAAGTCTTTAAAAAATAGTTTTATATTTATCCATATAAAAATTTAAAATTCATTAAACTTTTAAATTTTTGCTAATTTAATTTTTGAAATTAAAATTTTTTATTTTAAAAGCAGCCAATTTATTAATAAAAAGCATTGCATTACACCAAATCAGATTCCTCTTTTCATCAGAAGAACATGTCTCATAAGAAATTTTACATACGAAATCAAGAGACAACTAACTAGGCATGCATGCTTATTTTGCGGAAGATTATTTTAAACTGACATTTTGAAAACAGGTGGCGCTTTTACATGTTACTGAATGGTTTCTCTAATCTATGCAGCATATGATGACACAAATAGAATACTTGGTTATAAATGTCTAACTTCGCTAACACATGAGCTATAGACAACGGGCTCTGTAACTTCAATCCACGGTCAAGTGATGAGGACAAAACCTAAGCTGGCACCCCACTCTTCGGATCTTCACACTATACCAATGTGAGGACTTTGGACCTTGATAGATTTAACGTGCATCAACCTCCGAACACGATATATTTATAGTGGTACCAGGGCTGGAGCCCCCGACTCGACAGAGATAATGCTGGACTCGTATTCCCAGCCATGAACAATCTGCTACCACTGCCGAAACAACTAAAAGCCCCTAAGCTGAAAAGATTGTTTCATACACACATTTCGTTTCTGAAATGTTAGTATTAAAGATTTTTCAGCCAATGTCACGTTTATAATGCTGTAAATAATGTATTTCGCAATTTGTCTTTGCTATTTTCAAAAATATGAATGGGTATTAAGCGAAATAGTTCAATTTTCTATTAGTTTCAATGAAGAGAAAATAGTTTCAAATTATTAAAACATGTCAGAACAAAGCTGTATAATTTTTATTAGTTATTCTTTAGATGAGCTATACCAGCAAGTATAAGAGAAAGACACTTTTCTAAATATTCCATTAACCTAAAAACGACTTAACTTCCAAGATTTCAGTTAAAAAGAAAATTGTACAGCTTCCATTATCTTCAGGAGATAAGTCGCACTACTATCGCAAAATAAATTTAAGGAGATCTTCCCTTATAATATTAAAAATATCCAAACTTGAAAGAGATTTTTAAGCAAAAAAATATTTTAATATTCAAAGGAATCCATTTAGATGTACAAATAGTTACAATACACATATTTGAGTACTGACCTACTTCCTAAAATTTCAATAGTATTCAATAAATAATAAAAAAAAGAATCATATACAAAGTTAAAAATTTATTTGGCGTTATAAAAGGCAGAATATGAATCATGTTTTATACCATAAAAAAGAAATGACTTTAATGGAAATAAGAAATATAACAAATTATGCTCCATATGAAAGCAAAATCAGTATGAATATACAAGCATTTTAATGTACCTGAAATAAAGTGATTTAAATTTAGTTCTTATCTTTTATCAAGCCTTTGTCTAAATTCGCATACTAATGCAGTTTTCTTTTATTTTCGCGTTTGATATATTTTTCATAATTGAAACATGACAATTTATTTCTTAGTTCTGGTTTCGTTCTTCTGCTGCTTATTGTGTATTTTGTAATAATTTTAATAACGATATTACGCCAATACGTAAATAAATACGAAATACGCCAATAACGTAAGCCAAAAATTTTTAGGTTTACGTTAATTGGCGGATGATCCAGCCCCGTGTTGACTGGTTAAAAGGATGCCTTCTTATTACATTTCGTATGTTTTCAGGCTAAAAAACCAATAACGGGATTTGTTTTGCAGCCAATCTCAAGGGAAAAATTCGAGCAAATGAGAGAAGAACATTATTTCAAGAAGTATATTTCGGAATAAATTAACGTAATAAATAATCTGAATGTTAAATTAACAAAATTAATGGAATGAATGCGATGTCAGCTAAAGTAATTACCGAAATTCGTTTTTAGTTGTATACAATAGCATTCGTTCGAAAATTATGAAACTAGAGAGAGAGAGAATTTGTAATTCTTAATTCAGTGAAAAGCTGTGCTTATGCTGACATCATTTAAATCTGCTCTAATTATTACGTGGCTCTTAGTTTTAATTGGTAGAAATGAAAGTTGGACTTGAACCAAAAATAATTATCTTTTCTGCACATTTTGCATAGGCTAAGGGTTTCATTTCGGTATTTTTCTGAAATAATATTCAAAATAAAAAGCAATGCATTGCCACTAATGATACCACTCTAAAATCGCATTTCAATGACATACCTTCCTCAAGTATTTTAAAATTGCCCAAAGTACAAATTATCAAAGAATTATCGCACAGTGTTAAACATATCTATTAAAACTATCACGTTTTGAATTAAATTTAAAAACCCTTCCGAACAATTAAGTTATGTTTATTAAATAAAAGTTGACGGTCCTTCCGCTTGGCAAAGTTTTGTTTTGACCCATTAAGTATTTAGATACGAGATTTATGGAACAAATGTTAAGGCATGCGGGTTGAAGAAGAAACGACCTTGGAAACGCCCTCATCTCGGGGGGGGGGCGAGTGTTGAGAAGGGAGAGTGAATTCATGAGTATCATCGACCCTCGGGATTGTCATGGTAACCTGAGGAAACATAGAATGGGTTCGCCCTACAGCGTACCTTGTTCTTTGGGTGATTAACATCGCCAATTACATCGCCTTAAAATTCCCCATTTACCTTGGCTGCCAAAGTTGGCGATAAATTCCGGAGACACTTCAAAATAGCGCTCTTACGTACCAAAATGCGATTTCGGTTTCGATAAGATGGAAGGGCGATTGTTGAATGTGCTAAGTTTTGACAGGACTTAAAATGGTTTGTTTTTTCTTGCTCTTAGCAGGAGAAACAAAGACGATTTTCTTAAGAGAATTAAGGGAATATTTTGTTTAATTAGTTTAATTTGCAGCTTTGTTAGAATTTCATGTGCATTTATTTTAATGGGCTCAAAAGGTTAGCATTGGAAGTACTGATAGTAAATAAACTTAATAAAAATTCCGTTAATTAAAACTTTTTTTTTGGAAGCTGAAAAAAAACCGCACAAAGTGTGTTATGATCTTACAAACAATTACAATAAAATATTTATTACAACTGCAATAAATTTTTTATTACCCTTACTACAGTTAATAGTAATATATTTTTTTTACATGATGCAAATTGTGCTTATAAGAATTAAAAAATAAAGTATAATAAGAATTTATTCACTGACCACGTGATTCAAAAGCGAATTTTATCCCAATAAAACAATAATTAACTAATAAAACAATTAATCAGTTTTTGATAAATAACAATTAAGAGTTATCACAAAATACAACACAATGTTTAATGAATGAGTGTTTATTAATGCTACACTTTTAAGCAACACGGATTATTTAGCGACAAACCTTATAATGTTGAAACTCGGTCATCACAAGGATTAATATAGCCATTCTCTCTCTCTTGCTTCATTACTTACAATAAAATTTGAGAATATTATTTTTCATTCTGATGCGCTGGTTTCGGTTGCATTTTTTTTTAAATTAGCAAAAAAAACTAGAGTGGTACAAAAGCAATAACTTGGATTTTTCAAAGAAAGGATGTAAAAGTGTTGTATGTAAGGGGTCTGAATGTTTTCACAGGGCTATTACTTGTTCTCATAAAATAATAATGATAATAATAAAACTCAACCAAAAAAAATGTTGTATGCATGTCAGAATTTCAATTATTTATCTAATAACAGTATTTATTATTGTTTCCGTCAACTTAAAATATTCTCATAGCATTTGTAACAAAATGTAATTCTAATCTATCCTTTGAGAAAAGATTCTAAATTATTTGCTAAAAAAAGAAAAAAAATCATTTAAAATTGTAATGCCCAAATAAAAACAATCTTGCAATGATTTTAATGGCGTAAATCATGCAAACATGAATACCTGCATTAATTTTTTTTTCATATGAAAAAGTACGTATAAAGCTAAGAAATAATTATTTTAATTTAAACTACAAATTACCACAAAGAATTAAAAACAAACCGATTTTAATTAATCGGAAATATGCATTTACACGCCCACACGTTCCATTTAAATACTGTTTTATACAGGAAAGGATTTTGTTCTTATTTTCGCGTTATTCTAAGAAAAATCCATTATCAAAGTTCAACTTCCTTCAATCAATTTTTTCGACTAATTTTGGATAAGCTAGCAACATCATTATCTAAATATTTATATTATTTGAATACTGCTGCAAGTATCTAACCAATAGACAGCCTCTATTAAAAGAGAAACGATTGTGATTGGCTAGGTAGAGCAAAATATCTACAATTAATCAGTTTGTACCAGCGAAACGGACTTTTATCAACTGAGTGAGTACCACCAGTATTTTTGAGATCATCATATATATTTTCATATTGATAGAAAGCAATAATAACACATAAATGTTAAGATGATGATGACATTTCTAGGTATAAAACCAAATTAACTGTTTTTATACTGTAAGAGTTTTTACGTACAAAATTACCTAAAATTAATTAATGGAAGATTTTTAAAATAAATATTTAATCATCCCTTAGTCGATTACATAATCAATCGATTTAAGCAAAATTTTGACTAGGAAAACATTAATATTTCTTGGAAAAATCTTTACCAATAATTATTCGTTCCGTACGCATAAAACCTTTCTCTCTTTAATACAAATATATAACTCAACATATTTAAATTTGTTGCATTATAAATTGCATATCTTGCCAACGTAACATATAAGCTAGCCGTGGCCACTATTAAAGTCTTCTAATTTATATTCTAACGCAATTAAGTGAATGAATATTGACGTCACACACTGCTCAGCTACACGAGGGCTTTTGGCGACGGACCTCGTCATTTTGAACCACTGTCAAGTGACGAGGACGACACCTGAGCTGGCACCCCCTCTCCTAACTACCACACCACACCAATGGGAGGACGTTTGATCTCTCGACAGATTTAACGAGCATCGCACCCCTACACGGCAGGTCTTCAGTGGTACTGAGCTCGAACTCATGACACACCAGCCACGAGTCCAATACCTTGACCACTAGGCTACCGCTGCCACACAACGCTATCAAAATTTTCCTCTTAAGATCTATGAGTAAATAACAGCAATAAAAATATCTAAATTTATAAAAGTTATGTGCTCTTTGTAGAATAAACCATAACTTGCTTGTTTCAGTACGAGCTGCTCCTGTTTTATAAATGTATACAACTTCTTTGCTATGATCAAAGTAGTGAAATAATTAAAAATTGAACAATTTATAAAAGCGATTGCAGAAATCCTTCTTGAAGGTAAAATTTTGAAAAAATTGAATTTGATCATTTTTTTGGTTTGTAATTTACAAGTAGGGAATCTAAGGAAAAATCAAATTAATAAATAAATTTCAGTATTAATAAGCATTAAAATAATTTCAAGTATTCACTTTGAAATTCTGATCGAAAAATTTTCGTCTCATTAACTCTTCGAGTCTTAGAAAAATCTACACTCTACATTCAATGCACTTTTGAAAAACTAAAATAAATATATATATTTTTTATTTAATGCACGTATATTATTACTTTAACAAGCTCGTACACAACTCTGTGAACGATATATAAACATTTGACGAAATAAATTCTTTGGAAATATCTCAAATGATGTCGGGAGGCTTTTATTCATCTAGAATTTATAAGTATTTCAGTAGGATTTATTTATAGATTGATTCATCTTAATTTACAACAGGAAAATTTTTATATAGTTCATCAATAGACAGGACATTTTACAAATATTTATAACTGAACCAAGTACGTGATTTTCATTTTGAATACGGGATAAAAAAAAACATTGAGAAGGCCTCTAATAATACTTTTGATTTATTTATAAGTACTTTTAATATTTTAATGTCTACGAATGTTAAAATATATTGACATATATTTTTAAAAGAAAAAAATTGACACCAAATATACATGCTACTATTTATATACAATATGCATACATAATGGTATATAAATTATGGTATATATGTATGGTATATAAATTAAACCTGATTTAAATTACTTTGTAAATCTTTTTGATTTCTTATAATGTATACATACAGCAAATTTATCTTATGAAAATCTAGTGCTTTCGTTCATTTTTCAAAGCTAGAATTATTGCTCATAATATTATAAACTTGTAAAATTTATAAACTTGTTTTATATATTTTATTTAAACATAAAATATTTAAGGTTTCCGACTACGTTCGGAACAGCGATTTTAAAAAAGCGCATAAATGGATAATTTTCATGATATTTAGTGTCATTTAGATTAGAATACATGTATAAAGTTATTTTAAGGACACATTTTGACAAAAAAAAATTATTTAAATACAATATTTCGGCAAAAAATTAACCTAGAATAACCTTTTTTCAAAATGTTCTCCTTTTGTGAAAAATGCTTCTATTATAATAATATTTTGCCTGTATATAGCTCAGACCTCTGTACAGAGGCTCAACTATGATTTTTGAAAAATTCACACATTTTCAGAGTTACAACCCATTGAAATAATTATCGGCGCTTTTTTCTCAAAATTTCTCCCCTCTGTTGTCCTAAAACATGGATAAAACCAATTCTAAGTTATATATTTCAAAAATTCTAGTTGAGCCTTTGTACAGGAGTCTGAGCTATATACAGGCAAAATATTATTATAATAGAAGCATTTTTCACAAAAGGAGAATATTTTGAAAATTGGTCATTCTATGTTCATTTTTTGTTAAAATATTGTACTTAAATAATTTATCATTGTAATACTATTCTTAAAAGAATTTTATATACATTTTCTAATCTAACTGACACTAAATATCATAAATATTATCCATTTATACGCTTTTGCAAAATCACGGTTCCGAACGTAGTCGGATACCTTAATTTCAATCCATTTTCAAATAATGGTGCTAAAACAATTTTTTTTTTCTGAAATTGTAAAGAGTACCTTTGCTTTTTTTTCCAAGAGAAAGAAAATTTATGTGCTATAAATATTTTTTTCATTTTTAATGTACGACTAATTTGTTAAAATGGGAAAAAACTTGCATTTAATTTTTTAATAGTAAAGGAAAAATTTGAAAAAATTCCCTCCAAAAAACATTATACAATAACATACTCTTAGTAACATGGCTTAAAATCAAATAACTTTTATTGAAATAGTAAAATTATAAAATTATTGTGTTAAAAAACTAGCTTTATGTGTACTACATAAAAATAAAAACTAAAAAAAAATTAATAGCGCCTTTGCTAGATTATTAGTTAAAAACTTTTATTACATTCTTTAAGACTCAGATTCAAAGAAATCGTTAGAACTTTTTAAAAAGATTTACACACATCAACAATTTTTCCCTTTATAAATATTTCAAATACATAAATTTCTATACATATTCAAACATATGATACTTAAGTTTTAGTGATAAGAAAATATTTTTAAAGATCTCCCCATCAAAGTTGAAAACCATTTTTAGAAAATCCATAAGATATAATAGAGAATGTTAGCTCACATATACGTTTTGTATACTATATATATATATATATATATATATGAAAAGTACTCCCACTTTTATAAAGGGGACTAAGAAATAATCCTCTAAGCATAGAAATAAATTCAATAAATGTGAATCTTTTGAAAAAGATCAGCAGCTATGAAAAGTCATCATTCGAAAAGGGAATTTTTGATACATAGTAACTTTTTTCCGAAATATAATTATGTTAGCGTTGAAAAATATAACTCAGTGTGAGAGTTTATTTTAATACGTGAAAGCAAACATAACGGAATTAAAAAAATACGAAGAGGTGCGAAAGTTTTTAAGTGTCACCAGAATTCTTTTTGAAAAGGATTGGAGATGACTTTTTTAAGTTCATTTGAAATTTTTTCAAAAAAATAATTGTTAGATTAACTTTTAAAAAAATGTGTTTGATTAAATTATCAAAAGTTAATGTATTTTAATATTGCGTGAAAGATTAGAAAAATTTGTTCCTTAAAAAAAAAAAAAAAATTCTTTTTGTATTTTACTTCAAAAAAATTAAAAATTCTTCTTGTATTTTACCTTAAATAAATAATTAGTTTCAAGTGCTCTAATGATTAAAATTTTAATTAAGTTTCCAAAACACGTATATATTTGAAAACATATTTTGTAATGCATAAAAAGAAAAACATTTTTATGATCTATTTCCAATTAATTTTCTTTAACTGTCGTTAAGCCCCAGAATTAGTGTTGGCAGTGAACTGCTGTAGCCTAGTGGCTGAATGCTAGTGTATCGCGCTTCCCCGCCACAGGTCCAGGGTTCAAATACCGGGCTGGGCAAGGTCGACTCAGTCTTTCATCTCTTCAGTGGGTCGATAAATGAATCCAAAGCTTGCTTGGGAACTAAACACTGGGAGTTTTGCGTCATAACTCACCACTTGACCGAAACATCTGTGCATGTACCCCACGCATAAGGTCACGTAAACTGAGAAGGGCACAGTAGGCCTTGGTCCTCATGGGATGTTGCACGGTTGAGTTCCGTTCGGTGGACTGTTATGTAATTCAGGCTGTCTTTCACTGTTTCCTACCCCATTTTTAGTATTCTAGTTAATTCTAAATTGTATTAAAATTAAGATATTGAAAAAGATCTTAATGTAAGTAAAATGTTAAAATTTACATAAATAAGAAAATCATCATAGTAAGAATCAGAATAAATTTCGAAACAAATCGATATTAATTTGATTCAATATGTCTTAAAAAAAATACGTTTGTGTTTCTGAAATTTTTGACTTTAAGTGAAATGAACGTAATTCAAAAGTAAGCTCTTTACAAACAATAAGATACAAACTAATAAAAGATAATACATTTTAGAGTTTATTCTTTTTTTTTCATTCAGTACAAAAGTACCTTCAAAATCAAATAACCAGAAACATTGCTTAATTATTCTAAATACTCGTCATAGTATTTGTGACAGTTCATTAAGGTATCCGACTACGTTCGGAACCGTGATTTTGCAAAAGCGTATAAATGGATAATATCTATGATAGTTACTGTCACTTAGATTAGAAAAAGTATATAAAATTGTTTTAAGAATAGTATTACAATAAAAAGTTATTTAAGTACAATATTTTGACAAAAAATGAACATAGAACGACCCATTTTCAAAATATTCTCCTTTTGTGAAAAATGCTTCTATTATATAATAATATTCTGCCTGTATATAGCTCAGACCTCTGTACAGAGGCTCAACCAGAATTTTTGAAATATATAACTCAGAAGTCGGTTTATCCATGTTTTACGACAACAGAGAGGAGAAATTTTAAGAAAAAAATGCCGATAATTATTTCAATGGGTTGTAACTCTGAAAATAATGTGAATTTTTCAAAAATCATAGTTAATCCTTTGTTAAGAGGTCTGAGCTGTATACAAGCAAAATATTATTGTAATAGAAGTATTTTTCGCAAAAGGAGAACATTTTAAAAATTTTTATTCTAAGTTAATTTTTTGCCGAAATATTGTATTTAAATCATTTTTTTTGTCAAAATGTCCTTAAAATAATTTTGTACATGTATTTTAATCTAAGTGACACTAAATATCATGAAAAGTATCCATTTATGCTCTTTTTTAAAATCACGGTTCCGAACTTAGTCGGATATACCTTAATGTCTTTGATTATTTTTGTTTACTTCAGCCACTTAGACAATGGAGAATTTATTTTCCATACGCATAACTTACGACTCTTAACTCTCAAGATGTTTCTTGATTTTTAATGCAAATATAGTTCAAATTTATTTGGATCCCATTTCTTATGGAGGAAATACCTTTAAATATATGTGGTGTGTTGTCCAGAAGGTCACTTCATAATCTTAAACCTTCCTATTTTAAAAGAAATTTCAAATCAAAATCATAAAATCAGCATGTAGTAATTCTCATATGATGACTTTAATCCTCATACCGGAACATCCATCTCTCAGACGGGGATGATTTGCTTTGATACCTGTAGATAATACTGTGGTGTGATTTTTGGGGTGGGCTACCTTGACATGTTCAGAAAGACTACCCAGTGAGAAGATCACGTGGTGGTACATGGCGATTTTTTTCAACTTACGATATGTGCGGTTTTTCTTATCTATCACCGTCTACCATACAGATATTCCTATAGTTTTTTCGTGTTTGGTATTATTTTAAATTATTTTTACATGAATATAAATAATTTTTATAATCAGTTTTTATAAAAATACTAGTCACAATTCTAATGATGAAAATATATTGTTGTGCTTGATTTAACCCCACACATCTTATTTGAGCCGTACTCAATTTCATGAGCTATAAGAACATTTAAAACAGTCCTTAAGATAATAAAATGAAAAAAAAAATTGAGTACCCGTCTGTTAGACGGATGTTTCTCAGTGCGGCAGAAAAATTGATGTTCCGGTCAGAGGGTTAAATTTACATTTACTATTGCCTGAAAATTAGGTTTATTTCTTAATCACGAAAAGTGAACTTCAGAGAGATTTCATTTCAGATTCTCAAAATATTTTATAAACCAAATTCACTTACTTACAAATTAAATCCATTGGGTAACGTAATCGTTACAATCAATCGTAAATTTATGCATATTTTTTTGATCCTGTCACAAATTTAAATATTCATTTTATCTTTTACTCGTAAATACAAACAAAAATACTATTTATTTTTGCCTGTATTTTAGAGTTAATTAGTTTAATCCCCCGCTATTTAATTCTTATTTCGAATTTACATTTTGATTTCCTGGGTATTAATTCTTTTTTTTTTGTTCAATAAGTTTTTTTTAACTCTTTCATTGGCAATATATTTATGATATAAGCTTTCTTTTAATTATGTTTTATTCGTATAATAGTGTGTATATATTTATAAGTGCGTGTTGGTAAGTGTTTATTACCGTCACTCTATAAAACAACACGAGGGCTATAGGAGACAAATCTCGTAATTTTGAACCACGGTCTAACGACGAGGACGACGCCTGAGCGTCTCCTCTCGAAACTTCCACACCTTGCCGGCGGGAGGACTTTGCGCCTCGGCATATTTAACTTGCATCAATCCCTCCACTCGATGGGTCTTCAGTGGCACTGGAGTTCGGATTCATAAAACATCGGCCATGACTCCGTGACCACGACCACTAGGCTGTCACGGACACTTAAGGGAGCTGGTGTATGAATAAGCAAAGTAATAGACTACTGCGGCTCCTTATTGGAATATACAAGGTGGTACAGAATTCATGGTACAAACTTTAAAGGTAAATAGAAGACATTGAAACAATCATTTATTGTGTAGGAATCTATAGACGCAAGTGACGCAGTGAGGCGCAAACAGGAGAAATAAAAGAAAAGAGAAATAGAGCTATCGGTTGGTTGCGTTGCTGGTAGAGGGAAGTAGATGTCTCGCTTCCGTTCAACATGATGCATCTCAGTAGGTGTAATAAATACGCTAACTATCTATAAATACTCTATCACTCTCTAATAAAAAATAACAACTTTATTTACTACTTCGAACTGCTCACATCTTATTCATTACCAACTATATATCTCACACCTTATACACAACTCTCTCAACTCATAACACCTTAGAATACTTTACTCAAACTCCTCTCTCTCTCTCTCTCTCTCACGTCATACACACGACTCTCCGCCTTCCCGGGTTACACTTACACAACGCCGCTGTTGAAACAGCGCCATCTATAGCCTTAACAGTAGGGGAAAACGCCATTTGCAATTTTGCTGTCGTTTACGATGGGAGACTTTACTTATGCCGAAAATGCAGACATGCATTACATGTACGCCCGTGTATATGGTAACGGCATAGCTACGCTACGAATGTATACGCGGTTTCCTGATCGACGAATGCCGGATCACAGAAATTTTCAGCGGTTACATCGTCAACTTCGGGAAACAGGTTTGTTCCACATCACCAGGCATGATGCTAATGGACGAAGACTGTAGGCAGTCCAAGCCTGGAAGAAAGCATCTTGAACCTTTTAGCTGGTAGACCCGAGTCAAGGACAAGAGCTGTTGCTCATCTCGTAAATGTGTCATCAGACTGTTTGTAGAGTGTAAAACGAAAATCTGTTACACCTTTTCCATTTTGACTGGCAGACTATCTTCTCCGACTGCCAATGGGCGGTACAGCAATGTGCGTTGTAGTTGGACTTCAGTTATGAACGGTTATTGTAAACATCACACTTTCCAACAACGCTTTCAATAAATACTTTGTCTTTCCTTTCGTTTCTTATTTCTTATTTTTTGTGTGTGTTTGTGTCTCACCGTGTCACTTGCGCCCTTACATTCCTATACAATAAATGATTGTTACAAGTC
Organism: Trichonephila inaurata madagascariensis; assembly: GCA_019973955.1. NCBI lineage: Eukaryota > Metazoa > Arthropoda > Arachnida > Araneae > Nephilidae > Trichonephila > Trichonephila inaurata. The sequence goes on from BMAV01005186.1 coordinate 281,190, forward strand.
CTGTATCCACTCTTAAGGTATCCGACTACGTTCGGAACCGTGATTTTTCAAAAGCGTATAATTGGATAATATTTATGATATTTAGTGTCACTTAGATTAGAAAATGTATCTAAAATTGTTTTAAGAATAGTATTACAATGAAAAATTATTTAAGTAGAATATTTTGACAAAAAATGAACATAGAATGACTCCTTTTCAAAATGTTCTCCTTTTGTGAAAAATGCTTCTATTATAATAATATTTTGACTGCATATAGCTCAGACCTCTGTACAGAGGCTCAACTAGAATTTTTGAAATATATAACTTAGAAGAGGGTTTATCCATGTTTTACGACAACAGAGGGGAGACATTTTAAGAAAAAAAAGCGGATAATTATTTCAAATGGTTGTAACTCTGAAAATAATGTGAATTTTTCAAAAATCCTAGTTCAGCCTCTGTACAGAAGTCAGCTATATACAGGAAAAATATTATTATAATAGAAGCATTTTTCACTAAACGAGAACATTTTGAAAAAAGGTTATTAAAAGTTAATTTTTTGCCTAAATATTGTATTCAAATAATTTGTTTTGTCAAAATGTCCTTAAAACAATTTTATGCGTGTATTCTAATCTAAGTGACACTAAACATCATGGATTATCCATTTATGCGCCTTTTTAAAATCACGGTTCCGAACGTAGTCGGATACCTTAAAGTTTGTACCATGAATTCGGGACTACCCTGTATTTATACTGGAGAAATGAAAATTGGAATATGTTAAAGGCTGGAGATTTTACCCCTTTTTGAAAAATAATTCCCTCTAACTAGGGGTATATTCTTTAAAGAGTTAGGCAACGTTTACCCCCACGGTCATTCAAGAGGTTACCGCAGATATTGTGATAAATGACTTGTTGTAAATTAAGTAAAATAAATTATTGTTACGACAGTAAAAGAAAAACATTAACAAGCAGATAAAATGAATATATTATGAAACAAGAGATGTTCCTCTGAAGGAAAAAAAAGTGCCGTTTATAAACGTAATTGTAATTCTGCTCTCATACGACAAAACCTAAATAACACAGAAAAGCCATTCGAACTGAAATTATTTTTGTTCTGGGAAGACCTGGATTAACAATTTAATAGTATTTGTCCGTGCTTAGAATAGGAACCAAACAAAAGAGGATGGAACAGAAGTAACCCGTTTAAGATAATTATATGGGGACTTGACACGAAATAGTTTTTAAACTTTTACTTGACGTTCAACGAAGTTATTATCATAGCAAATTAAGTACTTCAAAGACGTTTTGTTAGAATGCATTGCAGAGTTTTAGACCCAAGTGGCTTCAGCTTTTGATTGTTGTTCTGAGGCGTCATAAGCTTTAAACTAAGTGTGCGCATTTGTTTTGGTGTGGGTACTACTCTGTGTGGTAGGGTACTTTCGCATCTTTTAAATTAATTGCATTCATTAGTTATCTTTGCAATTCAGAAGGGATATAAATTGTACCATAAAAAATCAGTAAATACAAATTAAATAAAATAATGGCTGCCACTTTTCAGCACACAATTCACAGCACACTCTCAATCAAGTTCTGACTAGTGGTTATATCTTTTATTGAAACTAGGCCAAGTAATTCCTTTGCGAGAACAAAACTTTCATTGATTCCACGGATAAAGATGAGTAATTGTGGACAGTGTCTTCGTTATCAGTGCTGTCATCTAGGGCCAAAGAAAGCAAAACAAAATCTTTGTTCGCAGCCTTCAGCTGTTCAATGAGTTTGACATTAATTGAGTCAATGTCCAGCACTACTGTCTTCCTTGACAATGGAATGCTTTCAAGTGTACCTACCACATCAGAACACA
>BMAV01005186.1:295144-310682 GCA_019973955.1 Trichonephila inaurata madagascariensis
TTTTATTTACAATACCTGTGTTCTCATTCTTCGAAAATGAAATGTTTGAAATGTAGCAATACATAATTAGCAAACGATATTTATTTTAGAAGAAATCATTTTCTGAAATTAACCAACAAATGAATATTTATTTAAAATACAGTTATTCTTTTTGCTATTGAATAAAGTTAAAGGAAAAGCTTTTATTTTTCTAAAAATAAACGAAAAGCGCTATTTTTATTTCGTATTTATTTTAGATAATATCTACTTTAATTAACCCCCTTATTTATTTCGTTAAAAATAATTCCTATGTTTTTGATCTCGCAAAGCTTAAAAGAAATTAAACATCGTTTGTTCTTAATCAAACTCTCATTCAAAACTTTTAACTTCATTTCAAAGCGTAAAATAACCGAGGTTGAAGAAAATTTAATTCTGAAAGACTTTTCTCGAGTGATGTCTAAGTGAGTATAATGAAAAGTTTACCACATGGAAGAAAAACAGACAGAATTTCTTTTTTTCTCTTAAGGACACAAAGAAGCAGAAGATGGAAAAATGCTATGAGAAAGTTAAAGAAGGTTATAATTAAATCTTACTTCTAAATTTATTCCAGCATACTTCAAGTGCAATACAACACTTGCTGAGGTTTTTCAAAAATAAGCGCATTTACTGCTAATGAGAAAGCATTGTAGAAAATTAAATCAAGTGAATTTTTGTAATGAAAACGCATTTCATTCTAAATTAATTGAAAAAAGAAAACCATCTAAATCTTTTTAGTTTACTTTAGATTAATTTACACGAGAGTTTTGATTTTGATAGGGATACACTTGTTAAATTGTTCAGCGACGCCTTTTTAAAGGTATAAATATTCTCGGATAATGTATTTTATATGCATATGTAAATGAATCCATTTTGCTTAGAGGTTAAATTTATAAATTAATTAAATGTTTGTATATGTTTAATTTGCTATTCGCTCGTAAGTTAATTTGCATCCAGTGTTTTCATGTAGAAAAGCAAATAAATATCTTTAAACCTTTATATTATACAAAAACCATGAATTCAAGTACTGATGCATATTTTTAATATACGTCAATACAAGTTATTATTTCGCTGGTTATTTCATGACACTGTTTTTTGATTATGCATTCTTTTTAGGTTATTGTTATCTAAGTTCCAGTATTAAACTTTCGAATGTATTGAAAAATAATTATCGTTATTTCCTCTTCATTTAAAAAGGACAGGACTTGAGTTTCTAAAACAGAAATATATTTAACATTTTTACCCCTCTATCCTTCCCCCCCGGTCGACTTTTAGAGTGGATTTCCTCAAACCCGTTTTTAGTGGATCTCTATTTAACAAGAGAAATACGAGCCTTTAGAATTCCAAATCTAAAGGTATAATTGTTCAAAAAAACAGAATTTTTTAAAAATGTATAACACCCCTGCAAACCCCTTGGATGTCAATTTCCATAAAACCATTTTTAGTGGATTTTTACTCAATAAAAGAAACATGTTTGTTAAATTTCAAGCAGTGCCGATTTAAGCTCATTTCGGGCCCTGGGCGCAGAAGATCTAAAGACCCCCTTGGCACTGGAGGATCGAAATTTATAACCAGAAAATGTAGTTAAGTCCAACGAACCCGGGCAGTTCTGAGCCCTCCAAGCCCCTGGGCGCCCGCCCCAAGTTACCAATGGATAAACCGGCACTGATTCCTAGCCTATGGGAGTTATAATTCAAACACGGTAATTTTGGTCTATAATTTTCCTTGGTAAATATATAATCCCTTACTATATCTATAAATAATAAAGTCTCCTTGGGAGTCGATTTATGCAAAATCGCTACTTAACGGATCTCGATTCAATGAAAGAAATATGCCTGCCAAATTTCAAGTCTGTAAATCTAATCTAGTTCCGGAATCTCATGATGAGTGAGCGAGTCGTTTTTATACTATGTATATATAGATAATTGCTCTGATATTTTCTTATATAGTTGAATAATATTAAGAGTTATAGACACGATAAATGAAACCTTATCAAAATTAGTGGCTCCAACTATTGAACGGTCAAATGCTGTAATGTGTGAATAAAAATTCTATAAGAAAAATTGAGTAGTTAGTAAATGACTTTAGTTAGTGGAAAGTCTTAAAGTTATCATTATTTAAACAACTTTTTGAATAAATATCAATCAAATAAGTAATATAAAAAATGTTTTTTTAAGTCAATTCCTACTTAGATCAACAAAGAAAATTTTTATTTTAGCTACTTTTTTAATAGTGAAAATTAATATAAATATGTATATGAAACGAAACGCGATGCTGAACGAAATCACGCGAACACGCTGATTTTTAAGTCTAGATCAGGAATCACCAAATTTCTGAGAGGGAAACCAAATTATAAGTTAAAAAAAACAACTCATGTGTATCAAAGAACCATTTATTTGCATACATGTGAACACTCGGAAGGGGGGTGGTGTTCGGCTGCCGTCGCGATTAGGATTATCGTGAGCGCTCCAATTTATTATTTTTATAATATTTAAATAAAATTTTACACAAAACAGTATTTTTCATTCTTTCCAAAACGAAACACTATCGAATACATTCCTATTTCTGTTGCTCAGTGTAAGAACAACCATTGTTAAAATATCATATAATGTTAACAAGTAATATATATAAAAAAAAATTAAGTCAATTCCTACTTAGATCAACAAAGAAAATTTTATTTTAGCTACTTTTTATTAAATAGTTACAATTAATATAAATGTGTATATACATAAGACAGAATCACAACATTAAGTGGTAATTAATTTTTTATTAATTATCATTACAGTATCGTATTGTCATCCAAAATAATTGTGTATAAAAAATTTCAGTTCAACTGAATGCTTTAAAACGTGAGAAAAAAAAATCTTTTACAGTTATGACCCAAGTCGCTAAAAACGAAATCAACATGGTTGAATAAGTAATTCTTTAAAAAATTAGCTTCAGTCAATTAATTATAACTAAATTATCGTACTTTTACCCCAAATAATAGTATATAGAAAATTTCAGCTCAAATGAGTACTTTAAAATGTAAGAAAAAAAACAGTTTCAAGTTTTAACACAAGTCGCCAAAAAAAGATGCCACGTGGCTGTATTTGTAATTTTTTCAATAATTAGTTTTAATAAATATATTTTTTATTAATTGTGATTAAATTATGGTATTGTCCTCCAAAATAATCACGTATATAAAATTTCAGCTCAATTGAGCGCTTTAAAGTGTATTTTATCAACGATTGAAAATTCCACCAAGTTAAATAAATATATAGAGAGTGCGAGCTAATAGTAGGAATTGAATAATGAAATCTTCCCGCGCTTCGAGAAAAAATTTTCCTACCAATAGTACAATAAGTTTTTTATTCAGGAATTTACCTTTAACACTAATAATTAAAATTCACTTTGATTGTTCTTGCATGTAAAAGTCATTAAAACACTTTTTTATTAACTCTTAAGTACACTTTAGTGTATATGGAATGTATTTTTGTCACTTCTGCTGAGGGTTTAAGGGTATCTCCAATACAATCACGAGTGCTCCAGAATTCCTGCATGCACAAAAAAGTAAAGGTTACTGAAAACTCCTTAGGATGCTCCTACAGTAGCGCGTTTACTAATAAATTAGACTTTTACCGATTTAGAACTAATTCAAATGTTTTCATTTATTATCAATAAACTTTGTTAATGGAATACAATGTAATACGGAAGTAAATATTAAACAAGACAAATATTTAAGCAGCTAAATATTTAAATGTATATGTAAATACAGGCAAACAGATAATTTTTAAAGAAGAGAAAGGGTAACAATGATCTTAAATAGACATAATTATTTTTTTTAATACACATATAAGTAAGTCTGAAGAGCCGCAATCTTCTATAAAAATAACCACGATTTTGCCTACTCTTCTCCTAAAGCAGTGGTCTTCAAAGTGGAACTTTGGAACTCTGGGGTTCCACAAGGTATACTCAGGGGTTCAACGAGTCAGAAAAAATCGAAAAGAAAATTATACATGTGTATGAAAAAGGAATTCACATTCCCTATGTAGTTTGTATAGCCACAAGTATATAAAGCTGATCCCAGTTATTAAGAAAACTGATATTTTTATATAAACGTAATATAAATATATTTTGTAATAAGTTCCAACTTTAATTATTAATAAAACGATATTGAAACGTTATGTACTACCTACTATGTGAATATTCTATTGTTTACTATCTCGGGTTCCTCAAAGTAGTTTTAAAAGTCATTAGCACAATGTTTGGCAAAGCTAAATTTTTTCTAACGACAAATACATATTTTTCATTTGTGGGAAAAACATCTACAATGAAGGTGAGGGAACAACTTATTGACATATCAATAGATTTGACGTTAAAATCTAAACTTAAACAAGAAGTTCCTAAACTTTAGGTTGGGAATTCATTGAAAATACACAGGATTTTTCACACAGAAATGAACTTTTTAATGCCATTCAGAACACACACACAATGTATCTAAAAGAAGAAATATTTCTTAACATGAGAGGCTGCCAAATCAAAATGTAAAAGAAAGTTAAACGCAGAATATGAAACGCGACTGCATATAATTTTGATTCGATGAAAAAAAGCACATATCTGAGTTATTAAATATAATGCATGGATCGATGATTCTTGGATCATAAATAAACATTATTCATGAATAAATCATATTAGAATTTTTAATAAGTACAATCACTTTAGTTTAAAAATAATTTTTTTTACATTAAGTATCTATAACATAATGATTTACTTTAAATATTAGTTTAAGGTATCCGACTACATTCGGAACCGTGATTAAAAAAAGCACATAAATGAATTTTCATGATATTTAGTGTCACTTAGATTAGAATACATATATAAAATTGTTTTAAGGACATTTTGACAAAAAAAATTATTTGAATACAATATTTCGGCAAAAAATTAACATAGAATAACCTTTTTTCAAAATGTTCTCCTTTTGTGAAAAATGCTTCTATTATAATAATATTTTGCCTGAATATAGCTCAGACCTCTGTACAGAGGCTCAACTACGATTTTTGAAAAATTCACATTATTTTCAGAGCTACACCCATTGAAATAATTATCGGCGTTTTTTTCTTAAAATTTCTCCCCTCTGTTGTCGTAAAACGTGGATAAATCCCCTTCTAAGTTATATATGTCAAAAATTCTAGTTGAGCCTCTGTACAGAGGTCTGAGCTATATACAGGCAAAATATTATATAATAGAAGCATTTTTCACAAAAGGAAAATATTTTGAAAATGGGTCATTCTATGTTCCTTTTTTGTCAAAATAGTGTACTTAAATAATTTTTTATTGTAATACTGTTCTTAAAACAATTGTATATACATTTTCCAATATAAGTGACACTAAATATAAATATTATCCATTTAAACGCTTTTGCAAAATCACGGTTCCGAACGTAGTCGGATACCTTAATATATATTCTTTTAAGAGTTTGTGTAATGGGGCTCCCTTAAGCATTTTATAGTTCTAAGGGTTCCATGAGCCGAAAGAGTTTTAAGACAACTGTTCTAAAGCAACAAACTGAAGATACAGGATATATTTTTTAATTGTATCATTATCGCAGGCCTTTATCGAACGATCCGGAGAATATTTCCCATACTAACTCAACAGTCTTTTTCTACCACTAAGCTCTACAAAATTCAAAATGCCAATCTAGATGTAGGAACCTAAATGAGTTAATGTGTTTGTTTGGGAAGAACAGCTAATTGCCTTCGGATTCGGATTCCGATATTGGAATCCTGATAACTGGATTCCTTAGGGAAAAGAAGACTTATTAAGGAACCCTAACCGGAGTAATTACTTCGTCTAGTTTATGTAATCCGTATCGTTAGAAAAGTCCATTACCTTCGTACTTTTAGCAGGACGGTTTCGATTATCGGTGGACGTTTAAATATTGATAGATATATTGGATACAAAATATTATGTCCTTTATAGGACTACAGTCGAAGGAGTATCTTCGATAATTTCAAAGTAATTTATTTTAATTATTCTTACAAGAGTGATTTTCGTTTCCTGGAGTGATATGTGTTTGAGAGTATTGGAGGTTTCCTTGAACAGGAGTTAATTCATTTAATTATCACGAGTTAATTATTTTGGCAATGATGCCAAATTAAACTACGTTTCATCTTTTGAAAACTAAGCTTTATGTGTGAATAGAATAAGGCAATCCAAAAAAAAAAAAGAAAAAGATTTATATAACTTTATATATTGATTTGAAGTTTGCGTAACATGTTTTGTGAGAACAAATATTTTTGATTAAAAGCGTTTAAAATTCCTTAAAATTTTTTTACTTTTCTGCATATTTATGAACCTTTGAGAATTGTTATGATTAAATTGGATAAAGTTTGCTATTTTTATATGACATTTCGTTCTAAATTAAAATAATCTTTATTTAAAAGCATAAATTCAGTCATTTTGTTTTGACACATTTCAAAATTTATATAATTCTGTTTTAATAAACCTTTTTATGTTCAATTTGCTGTTTTTAAATTGAAATAGTTGCTTTAACCGCATCTATATTCTACCACTAGGTGTTCTCATTTTTTAAAAGAAAATGAGAGATATTTTTTAAACGAAATCTGTGTGTGAGAGAGAAATTTTGAAAATGTAGAAACGCTCTTCCTCAAGGGATTTTTTGATACATGGAATATATTGAATATTCTAAAACTATTTAATTTTTATATGTTTGTAACTGAAGCTCAGTGGCAGAGTGGTTCAGACCACAGGTCCAAGGTTCAAACTCCGGCTGGGCAAGGTTGACTCAGCCTTTCATCCTTTCACTGAGTCGATAAATGAGTACCAAGCTTTCTTGGGAACTTAACACTGGGAGTTTCGTGTCAGAAGGAACACCTGACCGGAACATCTGCTCATGCATCTCAGGGCCCAAAGTCATGTATACTGAGTTGGGACGGTTGGCCTTGGCTCTCATGGGCTGTTGCGCCACTGAGTTAAGTTTATATTTATAACTATATAGTTTTTTTTACAAAGGTCATTTAAAAATACATAAACAATGGGATGGATTATAGCAGTTTTGGGATAGACGATTAGTTTTTCTCACAACGCTTATTATTCGTTACTGTTTGAATTAATCTATTTTTTTTCCTGTACGTTGAATATTCGAATTTTTTATAAATTTCTTTTGAATTGAAAACCCTCACACACAAAACCATTTATAAATTAAATAACAAAAATAATTGCTTTATATACTTAATCAAATACAATTTCATAAGCGACTCGAAAGGTTGTAATACACAATTTTTAATTATTTTTTGAATATTTAATAGAAAATTAGCTAAAAAAGCCAAAATAATTCAGTTTTTTTTTATTAACTCGTATTTAAAAGGCAACGCAACTAAAGTAAATCATACTTGACAAGATCTTAAAGAAATATTTAAAATTTTATCTATTTTCAATCTTACGAAACATTTTTCTGTAGATGTATATGTATGTATCCTTCCTTCCTCAGTGGCTCGACAGCCCAGGGTGGGCCTTGGCCTTTTCAAGAAGTATTTTCCAGGCCAGCCTTCTTCCTGTTAAGTATTCTTGAATTCTTAGTTCTCAAAACTAGGAGATCCTTTTCCAGGCCATTAATCCATCTAAGATTTGGCCTGCCCTTTGTTCGTGGGCATCGTCGTTGAGCATTGAAGACTTTTTTAGTGGTGCGGTCTTCGTTCATTCTGACAACGTGACCTGCCCATTTAATTTATTGTATTTTGAGAAAGTTAACAATGTCAGATTCTTTATATGATCGATAGAGCTAGAAATTTGATCTTCTTCGCCACATTCAGTTTTCCTGAATTCCGCCAAAAATAAATCTTAAAATCTTCCTTTCACGTAGATACTTATCATGTGATCTCATCTGTTCGAGACATGGACCAAGTATCACACGCATAAGTTAATACTGATCTTAAAAGACTTTTATACAATAGAACCTTTGTTTTTCTTTTGATTAAATTCGATTTCATATATTTTTGTATACCATTAAGACATCTATTAGCCATAGTAATTATCTTTTGGATTTCAGAAGTACAATCGTTTCAATATGTATGTATATTCGTATTAAAATTAAAGAAAAAAAGGAAATGAAATTGATTTTGATGCTCTAGTTCTTCTACAGACCTCCGTATAAACGAGTTAGTGAATGTGGAATCTGTTAAGGATCAAAGTCTCCTCGTTGAAGAAATGTGGAAGTTTAGGGAGCAGATTCTTAGCTTAGGTATCGTTCTCGTCATTTAACCGAGGCTCTAAATTCAAAGCCCAAATAGAGCTTGCATTTGCTTTGATTTTTTTTATTAATAACGCACTCTAAAGCAATGTAAGAGCTTTTGGAAACGGACTTCATGGCCAAAATAATAAGGTCCGTCACTTGACCGAAGTTAGAGCTCTGAGGACGACACGTAAGCTGGCACATTCCACTCTCTAAACTTCTACACCACGTCAACATTATGCAACTTCAAAGTTCGATGTTAATAAGCAATCACAATCAATCAAGAAATTATTCACCACAGAATAAAAATGTTAAGTCTGACTGACTGGCTTTTTTTCTATATGGTAGTAAAGAATTAGAGGCCCAGTGGTAGCGTATCGCGCTTCCACACCACAGGTCTGGGGTTCTATTCTCGGGCTGGGCAAGGTCAACTCAGCCTTTCATCCTTTCAGAGGGTCGATAAATGAGTACCAAACTTGCTTGGGTACTCAACACTGGGGGCTTCGCTTCAGACTGACCACCTATCGGGACATTTGTTCATGCGCCTCAGCGCCCAATGATAGGCACAGTAGGCCTTAGTTCTCATGGGCTGTTGCACCACTGAATTTGAGCTTGAGTAAAGAACTATTTATTAGAGAATTTTTTAACGACAGAAATGTTCATATTGTCCATTAACTTAAGAAGATTTTAGAAAATACAAGTGTATTCTCTAACCGAGAATATCTGGATTTTTCTATAAAATTAGTTCATGCTTTTATTATTATTTTAAAATTATTTCTCTTTAAATATATTATCAAATATAATGTAAACTCAAAACATAATTTTTTTCTCAGAACCCTTGAAAGTTTCTATCGATCTCGATTCAGAAACGCTACCATAGGGATTTCGTGATTTTCTATATTTAATGATGTGTGTATTAGAATTAATTAACATAATATAATAATGATAAAAAAATAGCAAAATTCCTAGTTATAATGCTCCAGTCATTAAACTCTTATTTCTTAAGTGTAATTGGTTGCAGGGCTTTTATAGCTCGAAAACAAAACCTCATTATGATATAAGAGATATACTTTTTTTATTAAAACAAATACAATAAGAATAAATGTTGTTTATTAACTGATATTAGATTAATGCATATTTTATGATGTGCATAATTTTCGATTACGCATTTCACTTCACTTTACTCACGGTATAATGAGGGAAAATTTAAAATTCAGGAAACGCTCAGGCATGTAACGGTAATGGCATTAATTAATTATGAGCTACGACAACAGAGAGAATGAGTTTCGAAATGACTCCAGTTACATCTCTTGTAAAGGAAATTTATGAGAAGTTACGGGAAAAGAAAGAGAGTTTTAGAACATTATTTTTTTGTATAATTAATATTTAACGAATTAACGTTTCAGACGAAAATGAAAAAGCATTTAAAGAAAAGAGCTAATTAGAATTTAAAAATAAATAGTAAGAATTTTGTTTTATCACTATACATAAAAAGCGCGGTTAAGAAGAAAAAAGTATTTTCATTAAAGACGAGAAAAAAAACGAACAAGAATGGAATTAATACAAGAGATAAAAATCGTTTGCTTTTTACAATACTTATTTATTATTCTATCAAGAACAAAATATTCGTTTTTGTCACGTTTTAAAATGAACATAATTTATTGAAGAACTAAAATACGTAAAATGATATTGAATAAACAGTGAACAGCACCAGTCATAAGATAATTGCCTAATTTAATCAATTGTTACTTACTTTTCCCGCTTAAAATAGCCTTTCAGAATTCGAGTTCTTTCAATATTTGTAACCGATAAGCATCTGAATAATAAAGTATTTGGAAGTTTAAATAACAAAAGAGTCGTTTTTTTTAATTATCGTTAAATCTTCCTTTTAAGCTTCATATAATTTTAAGAGTTTTTTAACTGTTGTTAATTAGTTATTTCTACGTCAGAAATTTAATCCTATTAATTGCTCTTAAATCTTCATTCTTATTGATATTTATGTCTTGGGCGTAATTACTCTTTTATAAAGACTTAAATAGCAAATCAGCTTTGGTTGTGTTTCATTTTTTTTAATTCTAACAAATTAAATATGTCTTATTGAGTAGATTATTGTATTTCAAAGAATGCGTGATGTAAGAAATTAAAAATTAAATAAGAGATTATTTATAACACATAAAAAAATATTAAAAGCATCAATAGCAGTTTAATTTAAGTTTTTAAAAGAACAAAAAGCTAAAACTTAATTTGAGCTACGATGCGATAATTTTTCTTAGAATTTTTTCTCAGAGTCTAAGTGAAGTATTATTTTTATGGTTAGCAATTCAAGAATTTTTTATAGTGGTTTTATACTACATATCAATCTCTAAAAAATTAAAAACCTGAATATTTTATGAAGGTTTCATATGTTATGAAATATTTCGTGCATCAAATTTTGAATTTCGTATACGTATAAAGAAACATAATTTTTTTTTATCATCTCAAGGTAAACACAGAAATCTATTGAAAATCTTTAAATATAGAAACCTTAAACCTTTAAACCTTTTTCTTAAATAATATAACAATGTTTTGGAACATTTTACTTTTCTATTTATTAATTTGTCGGATTCTATCATACATCGAAAGTTCAATCTAAAATAATACTGCAAATACTTTTTGTTTCTAAGAAACGATTTCGAAAATAAGTCGGAAGAAAAACTATAAATAAGTAAATAAATAAACACTAAACTAAGTTATTTCAAGAGCAAACATGATGTTTTCTTTGAAGAAGCACAACTATTAAATAAACGACTCAAATAAATTCGATTTTATGAGACATAAGGTGACAAGAAGCGATATCGTACAAAAACTCAAGCGATAGGTGATATTTGTCATAAGTACTTCGGTTAATATTGGGTGTAATTGTATTTCAGTCAGTTCTCAAGAATAAAAGCTGTAAAATACCCATAAGCTGATATTTGTAATTGATATTTTAAGGACAAAATAATATTAGGTAAGGATGGAGAAGTTATATTATATGTGTGAATCAAATCTCTATTATTTTATTTCCTTCGACAAATTTTAGAACGAATTTCTGTAAATTTTCAATATTCAATAAGAGTAATTTATTATTTCAGAAATGGAATTACATTTAATTTTTTACAATTTTTCTGTTATACAAATTTAATATAATAAATTTAAATTCAGAGTAAAAAAAAATGTTTTGACTTATACTTAGCCACGATTAATTTAAAATAAAACAAGAAAAGTTATTTTAGGTGTTTCAGGTTTTAATTGAATAAAATTGAGTTTTTAATTAACAACTAAGCATACTTGAGAGAGATTAATTACATGATCAGATTAAATTATTGATAATTACTCTATTTCCAAAGCCGTTTTATTCGAATACGTTTGAAACCAATTTTTTGGGGGAGGAAAGAGACGATTTATGTAATAAAAAGGGGGTTGTGTGTGTTCCAAAATAAATGCCTAAGACGAAAAAAGAATCTTTTAATTCGAAAAACATGTAAAAATGTGATGAAAAATAAAAAATGCAAAAGTATTTTATATTTATTTACATTTATAAACAGTGAAATACGTTTAACGCAAAAACGCTTAAGACGAAACATCGGTTAACACGAAATAATACAATGGTCCCGAAAAAACTACTATGTATTTTCATGCATTTTTCCCCCTCTTAACACGAAATGAAATTCGCTTAACACGAAAAAATTTACCATCTGGGAATGAACAAAATACGGAAAACACCAGCCATTTAATGAGATCTTAGGGAGAGTTTCTGTGTTATTGTGGACTGTCCAACTGTGTATCATCGGAAGAATTCGTTGCAGGATATGATGATAATGTGTGTACAACTCCAATTATGGAAAAGACATTTTGGAGTTTGTTCAAAGCTCAAAAAATATCATTGAGTCAGATTCTGCCAGCGAAAATAAAAAGAGTAATGCGATTCCTGTGAGCACCTCATCCGAGAAATGAAGAACCTCATGAAAAGTATGCATAGTTATTTATACGCTCTTTCGAAGGGTGAAATGAATAATAAAATGGAAGACACTGAACAATTAAACTAGTTAGAAGTGTGGATTAAAGTGCCACTGGCACTGGAAAGATCAAGATCAACTATATTCCATTCCCACTCTTTCCCACCAAGCCGAGGCTAGGGCATGCACAGTCCGGGAATTTAATAGTCACACCTTCTATGTCTCACTAACCCTCAAAAGTTGTGGGTGGAGTAAATGTCTTTTTCACGATGAACAAAAAGAGTGGGACATGTGATCTCGAAATCAATGATTATTGGAACATAATTAACAAAAGGAGTATAAATACTTCAGAATTAATGTTTACCGTGACATGCACTTCACAGTCAGTGCAGGCTTGGTTGAGGAAGTTACAAATACGTAGACTACACGAAAGATTTGTCTGACACTTCACTTGAACTTTTATTATTACCGTTAAAAACTAATCTTTGATTTCTGGTACTTATATACTATCGAAAACAAATTGGCAAGTGTTTGCCGAAATGTTGACCATGCTAAAACGCTGTTGAGCACTCAGCATCTAAAATAAAATTTTTGCTGGTGGGTGTAAGTTCAGGGACGTTTTAAGACTTCTTAAGGTCCTGAGCCCCAACGCAAGAACAGACCCTGGAATTCCACGCAAAAATAACCAATACAAATGTGCCCAATAAAAATAAACAGTATATAGCATATATTGTCAAATATACGAACAATAACCCAAAACTAATAAATGTGTATGACTTACAATATTACAAACCTGCTCGACCGACTGCCGCATTTTGACTGAAGGAGTAATGATGGTGTATGGTGACAGGCCTAGGCCTACAAATGGACAACGGTCATCACATGTAGCCAGCTGATATATCGACCGAAATTCTCAGTTTTTCAGAGAATATAACTGTAAATAATATTTGACCGTTTAAATTATATGAATCATGTGTTTATTAAGGTCAAGTCGAGAACGAGACGAGGCCCCTATTGTGGCTGAGGCCCTGGTTTCGGGCCTAGTGGGATGCATAAAGACGTCCCTATGTATGCTGATTTGTAGATTGTAAGCACCATCGCGGCCAGTTCGTGTCTCTATTAATACCACAATATGATTATTGTAATCGTCGTCGAATGAATATTGTGGACTGTTTAAGAGGGTCCGGCACGTCCACAGGAACCCATGTTAAATTGTGTAAGTTTATGTACCTTTTTCTCAGAAACTACTTACTTCTCACGGATAACATTTTTACAGTATGTTATGTGTACTCTATCAATAACATTTTTTCGAAGGGTTTTGTCTTTTTGTTAAAATCAAATTAATTATGAATTGTTTAAAAATTGTCCAATTTCCCCCCCTAAAATTTAGTTTAAAAATGTCATATTTAAAAACATTTCCTGGATCTATTGAATTCCCTCCATTAAAATGTGCAAACATGTTAAAAAAGTCTTCTCGGTGAAAATTTGAGGTAGTTTTTGAGAAAAAGGTACATAAAATGAAAAATATTACATTTTGAGAAAACAGGCTTTAAAGTAAAAATTTGTAATTTTTTGAGCATTCACTTTTTTCAATACTTTCCAGAAACCTATGAGGCATTTTATTTTTGTTCTCTGCTTATACAAAAGACTCTCCTAATGATCTTTTTTAAAGTATTTTTAACAATTTTGCCTTTGTTTGGGATCTCAAGATGCTTTCTTTCGTTAGGCTACACGAATTCTACGTGTATCTAGTTTTTTGAAGCATGACACACAGTTATAACTTGTTTCAATTTCACAATGTTTTAAGATCATTAATTTTGCTACATGACTCATACTGAACTATGCAATAGCCATATTTACTCCCAATTTTAGAGTTTTTAATTCCACAAATGTAGATATCTTGTAATCACTGATCATCTGGTGTTATTAACCGACTCATTTAGGATCTGAGTCTTTCCATATAAGCATTTTCTTAATAACACGGAATCCCCTAGATCTCTAAAAATTGGCTTCATTTAATTCATTATAATATATATAGCACCTGTGTATGTGTTTATAATCATAGTTCCTTTCGTTACATTCACACAGCTTCTGTCTTTTGAAACTTGCATCAGACATTTATACCCGTAGGATACACACAGTCCATGTTAATGGCTCTCATTTGAAGACAGAAGATGAATATAAACAGTCTAAATAGCAGTTTTCTTGTTGTGTAGATCTCTCTCTCATTAATATTATTTCTAAGAGCCATACTATAAGATCTTTGAATTTTTGATATTAAAACGTCGGTGAGTCAGTTACAACCACTTAGGTTTTTTCCATCACTTTTTTTCTCTGTTTCGTTTTTAAGATCCAAAAGACGTGCAACCATACACTTTTGGATAAGCCCAATACACTGTTAATTTTTCCACTTCAGCATCATATGGATTCGCGCTCATCAGAAACTTATGCAAGGGGAAAGACAGGTGTTCCTAGCAGAGCTGATTCGCTGATAGTCAAGGAGTAGCTTCATTTAAAAAAAATAAATAAAAATACTTCTAATCATCGTATTTCCTCATATATATCATTTTAAGCAGAAATATTTGTTCTTTTAAAAAATATAAAAAAGGGAAAATCAATAATTGTTCAAAAATCCATGTGCCATTAAGGGGATACGAACCATTAAGGGGGTCCCCCTTAATGGTTTCGTGAGGAAATAGAAGCATTCGATACGTTTAATAGGAACATTCCTTTCGTTTATTACGGACCTAACCGTAATAAACTTATTAAAACCTTTTTTATTTATTAAAACCTACGTACTATTGGAACCATATTGGTGCCACTGAATATAAAAAAATTCTAAAAACAGAATACGGTCATAGGAATATGGAGCGTGTAGTCGAAAATACTACGCGAAAAATAATAAGTAATTATAAACAAATAATAATCAATGAAAGAAAACGAATAACTAATTTTTATTATTTAATTTAAATTTTATTATTCTTAATTTTACCTTATATCATTTAAGAATTCAGTAATTCTTAGATTTCTATTTTAGTATTCGAGCGTGACATATCAACGAGCGGTTAGGCTTAGAATGGCGGCAAGTCGAAAAATAGGAAACGAAGCACACATAGTTGCCAATTCAGCACCTACGACACGTGAGAAATTGAGGTTGCCAATTTGGCGAGTTATCTTGAAAGTTGGCATGATTGCAGTAAAACGTAAGTACGTTATATATTTTTTTTGGCCCGTGGGTAGCCTGGTGGCATCGGGCATCGAACCCAGGCCTTCCGGTTTGGAGTCCGATGCTCTAACCACTAGGCTACCCACG
>BMAV01005186.1:312145-351512 GCA_019973955.1 Trichonephila inaurata madagascariensis
CCCCCCCCCCCCTAATTTTTGCAAAAATTACTTTTATTTAAAAATACTCGAACATATTTTCTGACTATAACAACAAAAATTATTTAAATTGATTCATATTCAGTTATCAGCTGACTTTCGACGTAAAAAGGACTTTGAATCGGTTTTCGACATATTTAAATTTATTTTTTCTTGAAATTCAAACATTTTATTTATCTTTTTTTTTTAATATTTAAAATGTTTCATAAGAATTCAAATTAAATTTCAAAGCTATGAAAGTTTGTAATTCTTTTTTCACATTAAAAGGGAAAAACTCACACGGCAAAATTTAATTTCTTAGTTAATTTATTTAAAATTTCGCATACTGGAAAAGTTCTAGAAAAATATTTTAGGGAAAGAGATTTAACTGCAAGCTTAATTTTTTCCTTCTCCATTAGATTCATTTAAAAAAATTCTTTGGTCAATATTTTTTTTTTAATTTCCTGCTTAAAAGAGTGTAAAGAAATTTTTTGAAATCATTTCAAATTTAAAACTGCCAGCAGCATTCTTGATATGTATAAAAAGCTCAAATATTTTTCATAATTCAAACAATTATCATTATTTTGCGTGAGTGATTAGTAACGTTGCAATAGCAACTCGAATGCTATTGGCAACGGACCTCGCAGTTTTGAACCTTGGTCATCTGACCTGTTACCTCCTCCAAACTACCACACCATTCCAACGGGAGGTTTTTGTGTCACAACAGATTTAACGCGCGTCAGTCCTTCAACACGGCGGGTCTTCAGAGGCACCAGGGCTCAAACTTATGATATGCCGACCACGCGCCCTTAGCCATAATCACTATATGCTACTATCACTATATTGCAACAAAAATTTGTAATAATGTATAAACCCGCATATTAAAGACTATTTCCATTGCATTTCGTTAAAATCCAACAAAAACAAGATTTTCGTATTCAAGCCTCGTTTTTTAATAAAACAATAGAATATTTTATTTGATGAAAACAAACAAACAATAGTATGCTATAGTTTTATAAGTTAGACCATACAATATATATAATCTTAGCGAAAACTGAAGTATATGTATAATTTTCAAAAATATATGCCTTATCAAGATAGCTTAAGATCAGTGGCTGAATGGTAGTGTACCGCGATTCCACGTCACAGGTCAGGGGTTCAAATCCCGGGCTGGCAAGGTTGACGCAGCCTTTCATCCCTTCAGTGGGTCTATAAAGGAGTACCAAGCTTGCTTGGAAATTGAACACTGGGGGTTTCGCGTTAGACTGACCAGTTAACCGAAACATCTGTACATGCACCCCAGCGCCTAAGGTCACGTAATCACAGTATGCCTTTGTCCTCATGGGCTGTTGTTCCATTGTGTTTAGTTTATCAAGATATCTGACATTAAGTAGTACTGAAAGCATTAACCTTAAAAAAAATAAAATTAAAATCAACAAAAGATAAAACTATTTAAAGAAATTTCAAATATATATTTGAAACTACAAACATATATAACTTATAATTAAAACCTCAAAGAACAATATTTGAGATCTATTTTAATACCTTCCCCGTTCTAAGAACAAAGTACTTGAGGTCATATCATAAAAGAACATTGGTAAAAAAAAAAGTACGCCATTCTCAACTTTAAAAGATTTAAAAAAAAATAGCTAGATTCTCAACTATAATAAAATTATGTTAAGCGAAACCGAATTAGAAAATATTGAGAAAAGAAAAAGTAACCAGAATTAAAGTAATCATGAGCTGTAATTTAACAAGCCACGTTTCATTTCTAAGCGAATAGAATAAAATTAAAATTCGTGTACCTTTCCACCTGCTCGTAAAAATCAAACTGCAACGAAAGTTTTTCTCCCAAGTAAAAACATTTCTCCTTTTTAAATTCATTCCCCCAATTCATTTTTATTAAAAAAAAATGAAAAAGCAAATCTGCTCAGAAAAATTAATTTATGAGTTCCTCTATTAATTAAAGGAATAAAGTTGAAAGGAGGGAAAAAATGGAGGAAACGTGGTTTATAGAATCTTATTAAACTTACATTATTAGGAAAGCAACCAGATTTAAAAAAAAAAAACAAGCATGAAATTGCGTTTGCAAGTCACGATCGAAAAATAAGTAAGGATAAATAATTAAATAAAAAAAAATGGCGCAAAGTAAATCGTTCGTTGAAATACACACTTCAAATGTCTGGCGTCTAATCAAAGATTGGATTTATAAAAAAAAAATGGATTCTAGTTCAATATCGTCGCCATGGCAACGGATATTCTTTAATCAAAGAAAGTAACTAGTTCAGAAAAATATAAAAAAATAATAAGAAGAAATCCTCTATATATTGCGAATGCATAAAGTTTAATTCGTTCATACTTATGAAAATATGCATAATAACTATCTGCTACAAAAACAAGTAAAATACTTCGAATTATAAAAATTGTTAAAAACAACTTTAAAATTAAATTTCATATAAAAAAATAATCACTTGTAAACTATTGTCATAGTGTTACGAATTTTGTATAATCAATGCTTAATTTTATCTTAACGTATGAATAATTTATGTCTAGATTTTTAATAAGTTAGTATTATTTTCTGTAACATTTATTTTATGATAACATTTGTAATTTTCGTAAGCAACGCCGTTTCAATGGAAATTTGGAGAAATATTGCAGATACATTCTGGCGACCATATGGACGCTTCGAAAAATTCTCGGAAAAGTCTAGAACGTTATGATCTATGACATAAGAGGATTTTTTTTTTTTTTTTTTTTTGAGAAAGAATAGGAAGGTAGCCACGTAGACTGTAAATAGCGGTCGCTTGCCGAAACTCAGTCAGAATTACTTCAGCTGTTGGAGACTTCACTTGCTACGACTGAACTATTACTAGTGGAAAATCATTATCATTGCGTTCTTGGATTTTTAAACACTGGCAGTTGTGTCTGTAGAAGGTGTAAAAACCTTCTGAAATTTACTGTGCGAATTTTAATGCTGTGTCCTATACTTTAAGGATTGTTTTTCTGCAATAAATTTTATAGCTGTTGAAGAACTGTTTTGTTTTTTGGGACTTTTAGCATAAAATCCATGAAAAAACTTTATAAGGTCCTTCCCAGGATAAGGACGACGTAGGGAAGCAAATGCATTTCCTTTGATCATACGAAACTGGTATTCGAATTGCTGTTTTCATTATTTGTGGGTTTTTTGAATATGTTCTATTAAAATTTAAGCGCGTATTTGTTATTTATTTCCTGTAAGAAAAATATCTATTATAATTACTAGAGTCAGCGGTCACCAAACTTTTTAACCTCACGGACCAGTAAATTCATAATTTAAATCCCACGGACCACTAATAGGAGTTTGTGAATGTTAAATATACAGTCGAACTTCTATATAACGAACCTCTATATTACGAATTTTTCTATATAGTGAACTTTTTCCTGGAACCTTGAACATTTCAAGATTTTCTTCGTAAAATAACCTCTCTATAGCGAAGTGCATTTTCTATGTTATGAACTTTTTCTTTTGGGATTCAATTTTTGTTCCCCCTTTTTTTTTAAAGTATTTCTGAAAAAATTTCAAGTTATTCTCTCTTTAACACATTTTATGGTGGTCATAAATCTTGAACTGGTTTTATTAGATCCTAATTCGCCGAGAGCAATAGAGTTCTGGACGTTTCATCCAAGTGCAACCTTTAATCCCCATTGCCCAGTTCACTAGAAACATTTTCGATATGCTCTTTCACCCTCAGCGGAGCTGTCCCGTGTCCCCATGTTCTAATTATAAAATAATGTATGTTTAATATTATTTTGTTTGCTTTTAATTATATATAAAATGTCCTTAAAATTCATTAATTTTAGTATAAAGTTATTTTCTTAATATTGAAAATACAGTGAATTTTTCGACATTCTTTTTTCTTGTTTTCCTTGCAGTTTTTCTTTCTAACCTTCTTTTTTGATGGTTAAGATATATATAATAAACATATATTGATTTAAAAAAAAGGTGTCAATAATTCCTTTTTTTAATATATATGAATTTAAAACTTGTTTTATGTGGTTTATAAAGTATATTAAAAGATGAACTTCTTTATAACGAATTTTCCATATAACGAACTTTTTTCCGGGATTTAGCGACTTAGTTACATAGAGGTCTGACTGTATTTATAAAAAAAATTGTGATATAAGAACGCAGATCAATGTATCTTAAAACATAACGTGATAAGTGAGTATACTCCGCATTTTTCTGGGGACCAGCGAAATTTTCTCGCGGACCACCACTTTGGCGACCTCGGTACTAGAGTGCTCTAGAATTAAATGCGAATTATTCAGAAAGAATCTGCCAGTGAATTGCATGGTCCTTTCTCAGTGGCGTAACGAAGAATATTAGGGCCCCCTGTAAAGTGAGGTGTTGCGTCAAAAGCCGGATCTACCAAAAGGTACATACTTGGCGTCAGTCAGGTTTTGGGCCTCCTAGAATCCTGCTCCCCCTCTCAACACGAAGTTTGCGGAAGTGTACATCACGCCACTGTCTTTTCCTGTATTCAAAATATGATAAGCCATGTAACAAATTCTAGTAGGACCACGGTATCATTTGATTTTTAACGTACCGATCTTAGGTTCTGAACAAAGCTTGTCGTAAGAGAGCGGAGTGTTGAGTGAAATATGTCCACAGGTTCGAAGATATATTGCTGGATAAAATGGCCGAACACGAGTAAACCTAGTAATGCATCTTAGCTTAAAATTACGAAATGTCTTGAAAAAAAAAAAAAAACGGAAGCTGGACGTCACTGGGAAATGGGAACTCGAGGCGTTCCTCCATTCCATATCTATATCGTAATATTTGGCCTGATGTGGATGGGCCTTGATCAAAGAGTGTCTCCTGATTGGTGGGTAGTATGTGGCAAGGAGGCGTGGTTACAGGAGCGGTTTCGGCGGCAATCGAAGTTGGTGAAAAGTGCACTTGAAGATGGCTGAGTGAGATGATTGGAAATGTCTTAAAGTGAGGAATATGGCATGCAACATTAACTTCGACATTTATAATTATTTTATTATTTTACACCTCCCATCCTCACAGAGAGATAGAGAGAGAAAATCTCTCTCTCTCTCTTCATATAAATTTTGAAATCGTCTTGTTAAAAAGTTGTTTGGTTTGCGTGGTTATTATAGATAAAAACCCATTTTTCAGTTATTAGGCCAATAAATTTGAAATTTGGCAAGCATGTTTCTTTTGTAATCAAAGATCTATTAAAAATGGATTTTGTAGAAATCGACTCCAAAAAAGGGGTTAAGCAAGCAAAAAAGATAAACATACTTCCGTTTTCGAAACTCAAATACCTATATCAAATACTCACTCAAATACGTCCTATTTAAATCAAGAAGCGAACTATATACGAATATTTGTCAATGCATTAAAAGCTTAATGGTAAAACTATGTAGATTAAAATATATAGATAACTTAAAAGAATATATAGACACACACATATAATATAAAGAAAAAAACCCAGCGAAGCAGGAGTGGCGTAGTTGATTTGGAGCTGCCCTTGTACACGGATCAACGCTGGCCCCAATCAGTGGATTTTCATGTTGTAGAAAATCAACAGCATCTATAACGTATGGTTATATGGCGTGTTAATGATCCGTAGAGTTCCTGTTTTGCTTAGGTGCTCTCGGCAAAATTAAATTCCTAGTACCGCAATGCTTCTCAAACTTTCAATGCTAGCGTATTAAAAAACATTTTAAGCTATTTTTTAGTAATAAGAGATAAATACTTCGTTACTTTTCATAGTTCAGAATGTATTTTGTTTTGCTTCCTTTCAACAAATTAATAATTTTTCTTAGATAGTCTTCTATTTTCGACTTTTCGATATGCTTGCGCCTCCCAGGTAATGTTATCACGCCCCCATAGGGGGAGCGCCCCACAGTTTGAGAAACGCTGTAGTACCTATATGGTGCCGCACTAAGTAGTGACACTAGCTCCCGGGAAATGTACTATGTCTGCAATGGTAAAATATCAATCGGCAACCCCATTTGATTTTTTTTTTTTTTTTTGGTCGTTGTATTGAGAATGACGGTTTATCAGGTGTTGATCTTGGTTCAGTTTTAACAGACCATGGAACAATAGATTATTTCTCAATTCCTACTATTAGCTCACTCTCTTCCTGTATATATATATATCATGTTCAAGTTTTCAATTGTTAATAAAATACTTTCTATTCATCCCATCAAGTTCAAATAAATTTTTTAAAACTCGTAGTGAATGACACTAGATGTTAATACAGTTGTTTCAAATATTAATTCATTAATTAAATTAAATTAAATTAATTACCGGTTTTCGACGCCAGCTTAGATTTGTCTCTCCATTGTTGTAACAATGCAACTGTTAAAACAATGAAAAAAGTTGGCGTCGACAACCTGTTTTTCAGCCAAATCGGGTGTGCATTGTTGCAACAATGCAGACAAATCATGCTCTTTTTTCAATTCCTACTATTAGTTCATTCTCTCCATATATATATATAAATCTTGTTCAAATTTTCAATCCTTCATAAAGTACTTTCTAATCATCCATTCAAAGTAGAAATTGATTTGAATTTTTTTTTTAAACTACTTGTTATTAATATCTTTGTAAAAGAAAAGTAGGAAAAATGTCCATTTACATAAATAAATTTTAAGAGCTATCATGTGAAGATGCATGTCGCAGTATCGAGACCAAATATCCATGTCCAAGTACTGGCTTGAAGTCCACTTCCACCAACACATGCGCAGCAGATCATTTTTTCCTCTACCTATGCACCTCAAAAAAGAAACAGGAGAAAAAGGTCACCCATCGTTCTGTCGGAAGGAACCAGATAAAATGAATGGGAAAATAGGAAATCCGAAGGAAAGAAGTATCAGGAAGAAGGGAAAAAAGGGGATAAAAAGTCTCAATCCTTTTTGGATGGTGAGAAAGATTAAAGTGCCTGTGGCGAACCGACATTTTGTGAAAGGTGGGTCTTCGGCCGACAGTTCTCTTTACAATATTTCTTGGCCAATAAATTTACGATTTTGTGTTGCTGGATTGGAACATTTTTTTTTTCTGTTCTTTTTTCCCCCCTTCGAATATTTATACCCTGTGCATACGCTGGGTGATCACTCTCAACGGTTTTGCAAAGAAAAAAAAGGGAGTTAAAAAATGAGCGGGGATTGGAAATAAAAAGATAAACAAAGAGGTATATTTGTTCTGATTTAATACTGTTACAATGTTTTTGTCTCTGAGAAACAGGAGTGTTTATTCAGTAGAAAGAAAATGGCGAATTAAATGGAAGGGTTTCTTTACTTTGACTTTTACTTTCTAATATTTTAACCTCGCGTTCTCTTTTAATACATTATAGCATTGAAAACTAATCCTGTTGGAGAAAAGGGTTTTAAAAGTCAAGCAAATGGTATTTAATCTAAAATAATTCAGTCAGCATTATTCATGTAAAATTAAATTATATATTTAGCTGATGTTTTTTTTTTTTTTTTAAATTCTAGATTCAAATTCTGTAGTAATTTTAAATGTGAAAATAAGAATTTTAAAAATCAAGTGTAATGTAATTGCTTCGAACAGTTTTTGTAACTTGAATCATAGTGATAGCAACTAAAGTTATAATTTTTCTCATATTTGTAATAAAAGAAAAAACAAAAACTTTTAAATTATATCTATTTACAGTATTTATAAATATACAGGAATCTCTGTGGAAAGGTTTGCCGGTAACATTTTTAACCATCTCTAAGGAATATATTTTTTATACAACACATTTTTTTTTCGGTTAAATATCTGCATTAAAATTTTAAAATAGTGAATCGAAATATAAATAAAACACAAAAATTATATATTTTGCAAATCAAGCGATCGAATCTATTTTTCTTGCACAAATTACACGTGGCAACCCACTAGGATTACGTTTTTAATTTAAGGTTACAATATCAGCAGATAATTTTCGCCAAGTCACGAAACTCTTTATACTAATGAAAAAAAAAAAAAATTTAAAGGAAAAATCTTGATCTAAAAGTTTGCCAGGAAGAAAGTCAAATTACAGAAACAGTTCTTGAACTAAACATGGTAGACTTGCAATTGTCAGAACATTTTTAAGAAATTGGCTCAATATTTCAATTTTTTCTCAAATTCCTGAATACGTAAAAATTGGTACTTATGTATTATCGCAACCGCATTGGCGACATTAAATGAAACAAAGCTCATGGTTGCCAATTCAGCGCGCACAACACATAAGAAATCGGGGTTGCCAACTTGGCGATTTTTCATGAACGTTGGCATTGTTGCGATAGTACGTATGTACACAAAAAATAATTATATAATTAGTATCAAATTACAACACTTATCTATTATAATCCTATTTTTTCAAACAAAAGACAGGGCTAAAGTGTAGAATAGGGGGGGGGGGCTTATGGATTTGGCGAGTTCTCTTCGGATTAGGCAATTTTTATCTAGATGTCTTGGTGAGTTAACGAATTCATTCTGGCACACAGTATTATAAGGTAACCCTTGATTTCTCATATGTGGTCTTTTAAAGATAAGATCACGTGTTCTTTTTAATAAACTGCTATTGGTTTATTAAAAAAATTGCAGATGTTTTCTGTAGACGATTTTAAATTAGCAATTCCATTTTTATTTTAATTTTCATTTCGCATTTGGATTTCGTCCGTAGAGGATATTTCGAACTCTTCTGCCATTTTTTCTTATTCAAATTTCCTGTTATTCATTTTTTCCTTCAACTTATCCAGAAGAGGAAAGGTATGATATGCATTTTTTTCATGATTTCGAACGAAAGAAAAAATTGTCTGTGATACATCGGTGCATGGAAATAGGATTGATTGCTGCCAGTGCTGAACGTTCGGTTTTCAAGAAGGCTGTTCAACTGATTAAGAAGAATTCTAGTGATGGATATATTTGGGAACGCTGAAAGAAAAGAGCGAATGCCCATCGTATCAAGAGATCTGTAAGGAAAAATAGTTGGTTCGAAGAAAGTAGGCTGAGTATGCTTGAGATTCTCATGGTGACGAATATGTGGGTACGAAAGGTCAAACATGACTTCATTTCTTTCGAACTAAATGCTTCGAAGAAAACAGTCATGGATTGGATGAGTTTTTGGACAGAGGTATGTATGGAAATGTGTGAGAAAGAAATTTACCCTCCTTTAGAATCTTCCTGAGCGCAGGTGTAAGCCTTTTTCTTTAATATTCTAGTTAACGATTTCTTTTTACTTAATAAAAAAAAATACAATTTTTATTGTAATGCATTACTGATAACTTTACAAATATTTTTTTTATTACACATTATTATCTGTTCACTTTTATTGCAAAGTACAATTTGTAAATTTTTGGAACACCTATCGCTAAACTATGTTACTTGGCGATCGATTCCGGTCGACTTATCGCTAAATGAAATAGCTTGGCGACCGATTCGTTCGCCAAAATAATTTATATTCCCCCACCGCCCCCCCCCCCCCATTCTAAACTTTTACCAAAAGACAGAATACAGTTATCTCCAACGGTAAGAAACCTAATGGGCTTGATTCATGAAGTCACATGATAAAAACAAACACGTGCTTTCCATTGAATACAAAACAAACATTAAACTAATTGTACTTGTTCTATTTGTAAAACTCAGATAAAATTTCAAATTTCATATTTGGGTAAAGAGTTTAAATGTTAGGGAAAAAAAATTTCTTCAAAAAGATTTTTTTAAATTAAAAAAAAGGCTTATTTTATGCTCATACTTTTAAATAAAATGCCTTTTGTATACATATGTACTTTTTAAGAGAAAGTTTCTGCAAAGAGCAAAACTTGGCAACACCGGAGCGCATGAACTGATTAGTTGGAATAGTTTTTATCGTGTGACTATGACATCACATGAGTTTTTGAATTGATTGGCTAGAATCACGTGGCTTTCACTATCATGTGACTATGACGTCACAAGAATCAACCTCATTCAGTACTGGAGGAAAAGAATGGTTCAAACTGAGACGACAGATAATTTTTCTGTTTGAAATCACTATTTATTATGGCGAGAAAAAATTTTTAAGTTGGCAGTCAATAAAAGTATACTCTGAAAGAGGATGAAATTCTTGAAATTTAGTAATAGCAAACACATTTCTTAAAAATCGTATTCTAAATTACATGATATATTCCAGATAATATATAGAAATGTCAGACTATAAAAAAAATTCTTAACAATCTTCTCTTATCAAATTTTTAAAGTTAGGTCTGTCACAATCCAGTAAACAACATTTCGTCACATACCTCACATGAGACGCAAATAAATTTGGCAATAACAGGATTTGCCAAATATTACGTTAGAAAAATCAGCAAGTTAAGAATATCTTGAAACTGAATTTAATCGAAAGATATTTTGATCGTCTGACGAAGTCTTGGATTAAAAATAAAATTTTGCTTTAGTAAATATAAAAACAAACAAACAAACTGTAATATACTTATTTTAAACCTCAATAAAATCACACAATGCCTTGCATTTTTATTTGAAAAAACTTCTTATATATATATAAAAAAAAAGAAATTATATAATGCACATCAGAGACTATACACTTAAATAGTATTATTAATTCAAAGGAAAATCTATTAGAATTTATTCAACAATATACGGTTATTTATTATTTTACATTACATTATCGTGTGCTTTTAAAAAAAGTTTTTTCACAGTAATGCACAATTATAACTTCTTATATACGAATAGTGGCAACATGTTTTTCATGTCACATCATTTTCAATAAACTGGGAATAATACTGATATTATTGAAAAAAAGTAGAATCAAATTACTATTTGTTAACGGATATTTACTGGTAGTTTTTATATTTTGAATAATAAATTTAAAATAAAATAATATTATTTATCATAATATGTATATAAAATTTCCTTTTTCGACTTTAATAGAAGAAATAAAACAATTATCGTTCTTTAAATGAATTCTTGGAAGTGATCGTTTCCGTTAAAAATAGAATAATTCTTTTCCTCCCTTTTAAAATAACAAAAGCACATACAACAACAATAATAATTACAAATAACAGAAAGACAAAAGTCTTTAAATTAAAATTTATTCAGAAAATATGTTACTTATTTCATAAATATAAACATTTTAGAGAATGAAACCACCAAAGTATTTTTTATACATTCCTGTTTCTTACATTTTAACTGAAATTGGAAAAAAAAAGTAAAATTTTAAATGTTAGAATGTTTTAAAAGTGATAAAATTTCAGCTGTTTGTTCTTTCCCTTCAATCACAGTGCGATCAAAACATTTCGATATTTCTAAGCAATATTGTTTCTTGATAATTAGTTATTAATTGATTGAATAGGTAATTTTTTATATCACACTAGAAGTAATACATAGGTCATTGGAGACAATTTGAACTGAAATTAAATGACAAAAATAGAGATAAAATCCCTTTTCCTTAATTTTCCTATCACGTCTACTGAAGGACTTGGGACTTGAAAATATTTAACGTGCGTCAACCATAATGCGTAATGTTCCTTGGAAATACAAAATCCTGACCGCACGACTTTGTTGATTTTTCAACTAAGATACCGCAGTCCTAACCTGTTATTAAAGTTGCAAAAATAGATACATCACAAAATCTAAAAATTATATCAATTTTAAATATTTTTATCTGTAAACAAAGGTATTGCATTTATGGTTGGTTGTCTTGGACCTAAAAACAAATATTTCAGAGAAAGTATTATATTTTTTATTCTGCATAATATTTAATAAAACTCTCTTTGCAAAATGGGAGCAAAAAGATAATGTATTCCTATTCGTTTCACAAAAATATGTTCGTTTTTTTTCTAAATGGAACTTCGGATTGATTTTTTACCATCGCAGACCTATCACATTCTCCAGTAACTGGCAAAACTTTTTAGTGTGTCACCATATAAGTATATACCAATTGCCACTATGTAATTTTGACGCCCAGTTTCCTCCCCAGAGGGAGGCACTTGAGCTCTTACGATGTGAAATTGAATAAGGAATTTCAATTTTGCCGAGAGCACCTAAGCCAAACAGTCACTCTAGGGGTCTTTAACATGCCGCATAATCATACGACATGGACGCTGTCGATTTTCCGCATCAGGAAAATCCACCGACTTGGACCGGGGTTGAATTCTCAAACTTGGACGCACAAGGCAAGCACCTAACCAAATACGCCACCCAGCCGGCGTTATGTGTATAGAAATATAAAATGATTCATTTCATAACTTGATACATAGAAAATTCTATTTTTCAGTCCATCAGTATTAAATATTGTGCTTTTAAAATATTTTAAATATAAAAAATTTTATCGATCACTTATGCATGAATTTTTAAGTTGCTCTTGTAATTTTTTATGCTAGTTTTTAATATGCAATAAATTATTGTCTTAAAAGATACTCTGCCAAACATTGAAATTTTTTTTTATAACTCAATATACAACCTCTGACAATAAAGTTCGATGAATGAAATTAGAATGGCCGATCTAGCAACACTGGCGAAACAAAACTCTACACATGCGTAGTGGCAGGTGTTGGCCATCTGTCCCCAGCGTTGTTGAGTTGAGACTTATTTGTGTTCCGTCTAAGACTTGTTTTACAAAGTGCTAGCTTAGTACGTTGGGGCTTATTTGAGAACAGGAAAATGAACGAACAAAGGATCAATTTAAGGTTTTGTTTAAAACTTGGCAAGACACCAAAAAGAAACTTATGCGATGCTGGTACGTGTTTATGAAGATCAAGTACTGTCCATGAAATGTGTGTACGAGTGACTCACCCATTTTCGAAAAGCAGGGAAAGTGTTTCTAGCAATATCCGTAGCGGAAGATTGACGAATTTCGTCAGTGACAAAAACTTTGAGAAAGTGAGGAAATTCATAACTAAAGATCGTCAATTAACAGTGCGCATGACAGCTGATGAACTGTAGTATAACCACGAATCCGTGCGATAAATCGTTACCTAGAATTTAGGGATGAGAAAAGCGTGTTATCGATATTGACGATATTCATAACATCCAACGGAACAGGAGGCTTCTGAACTCCATCCCAAAAGAAGACATCTTGCAAAGTTTCCAGGATATGCGTAGCAGATCTCAGCGGTTTATAGTTATGGGAGTTGGCTATATTTCGGACAGTAAGGTAATTTAAGTTAATATATCATTTACGTTAATGTTGAAGGACTATTCACCGAAATTTATTGTCAGAGGTTGTATATCAAAAAATGTGCGAAGATTATTAAACAATTGAATAAGCTTGGTTTTTCAACAAAAGCCGACACTCTAATTTAGAATAAAATTCAAAGAAATCATTAATAACTGTTTATTTTGAATAAAATTAAACGATAAATTCTACCTGATACAAAATTTATAATTTTTTTTTCTTCAGTCATAAATGAGGCCATGATTTTCTAAAAAGACGAATACTTCTAATTCTAAAATAGAATTTTTGCCATAGTTAAAAAAAAATATTGTTTCGTAGATCCGGGGTTCGGGCATTTTATGCTATCAATTTCAAAGAGCAAACACTTCTTCGGGAGCGACAAAATTTATTGTCGAAAAAAATCCTTGAGATACAGAATATAGCAGCAAAATTCGCAGAATGAATCTCAGAAGGCCTTCCTTCACATCTTCGACAGCTCTCAGACACAACTATCAGTGTCTAAAATATAAGTATGTGTAAGGATTATTCGCGAGCAGTTGCTCGTCCTGTTCAACAGCCGAAATAGTAACTAATCGCTGGTCGACTCTTCACGATGAAATCAATACCCTCTAATGGCTGTTTAAAACAATACTAACCCAGTTTCGACGAGCGACTCTTTTTTTATAGGCCTCACGCATCTTTCGAGAAAGATCCGCTTTTGTCATAGATCGTAATAGTAGTAGATTTCTCCAGAAATCCATAGGGTCATGAACTCGTCAAAATTGGTCTCCAAAAATGACTCTAACTTGGCTTTATCGCCAAGATTTTGCCAAGTTTCCATTGAATCGCCATTATAACGTAAGGAGCGGCTTTGTATGGGGTTATTACAGTTTTAGCATAAAATAAATACAACAGAGAAGTAATATTAAAGTATTAAATTATTTACACTATTTAAAACTTTCATTACAAAACATTTGTAGGGATATTTACATAATTAATTCCAATTTATATCAATTTTTACATTATTATTTTAAAGTCAAAATCACATCCATTAGAGTAACATGTTGGTTTCTTAAACAAGTTTAATAACCAAAAGTATGCTAAAAATTTCTTCAGATTCGTTCCCAATTCACTTAGAGTATGTTAAATTAAGGATTGAAGCAACTAATTTTAGAACAGATATAAATAGAAACATTCATTACAAATTCCAAGCCAGTAATTTCTTAATTAAATTACCAGAGTCGAAATATTCTTAATTATGTTTTAAATTCCTATACAAGCAGAGATAAATAAGTACATTTATTTAACCAGGAGAGATCAAACGTTTTCGTATAATAATACAATTAAAAATTACCTAAAAATACTTTTATTCAGAAGCGTGGCTACTCACGTATCCATAGCAACATATCCATTCATACAAAATTCAATACAACTCAACTCAACTCACACACAAATACAATATATATATAGAAACTCATCCTATTTATTGTGAAGTTGCAACATCTTTTCAGAGAGAGAACTATTAGCATTCATTAAGAGCCGCATTAACAGAATAATTCCACTAAAATACTCGTAAATGCATTGTCTAGGAATTACAATTTTCATTG
Organism: Trichonephila inaurata madagascariensis; assembly: GCA_019973955.1. Classification (NCBI taxonomy): domain Eukaryota; kingdom Metazoa; phylum Arthropoda; class Arachnida; order Araneae; family Nephilidae; genus Trichonephila; species Trichonephila inaurata. Next base: position 326,880 of record BMAV01005186.1, read on the forward strand.
CATCGTAAGTGAGTTGGGTAATTTTAATTTCAAATATTCATTGTTAGAAACGAAAGGGTGTGCTTAGAAACGCTTAATACTGCCTGGTTTCGTTTTAAATTTTGATATTTAAGTAGTATGAAGGACAAGATGGTGCATCTATTGAATGTTTGTAGGAATTCAGATGTGTCTTAAAGTCAGTGAAAGGTTAAATCGCTGGGTGCTTTTATTTGAAGGACTTAAATAATTTGAATGAGATGGAGTTTCGAATTAGTTCAATTTTTAAATTAAATTCAGCCAATTTTAAAAGCCGTATTATTATAAAATTTCAAAAATAAGCTTAATATTAAATCACCATTTTCTTAAAACTAATTAAGTATATTAAATAAGTAACACATTAAAAAATACAACTTACCAGTAAGTACTAATGTATCTCAGAAGATAAAAACATATAAAGGTCATACAATAAGTAACGTAAAATCTGGCGTATAACGCACATCAAAAATTTCAAGCCGTATTTTTTTAATTTTAAGGTATGTTCGACGTATAACGCGCGCACTCCTTTTTTTAATGAAGAAACCTAAAATATACGTATGCTATACTTTTAAGTTTTCAGGCCATTTATTTGAAGTTTTATCCCAGGCTTTTGAAAAGATAGTATACATCTAAAACTCTGTTGTTGTTTTATGTGAACAAAAAAATCATGTCTAAAATATTAAGTTGTTGTGGCTAATGCCGCCTGTCTGACATAGTCAGATCGAGGCCCACGAAATTCATCGTGGCAATGGGCTAGATGTACGCCTGTCGTTGACCTTAGCCTTGAGCATCATACAGTTGACAGTACGATTTAGCTCGGTGAAATTCCCGAAAAGACGATAGAACATTACGATAGATGGCACCACCATCTATCTCCACCTCCACAATTTAGGCATGGAACTGAAGTGGAGGGAAATTTTTTCCAGTTTCCTGCACTCGTGATTCAGCCCATAAGACTTTCGGACCCACTGATTGAACGAGCACGTACTCCGTGTGTACGGGCATCGAACCCAGGCCTTCCGGTCCGGAGTCCGGTGTTCTAACCACTAGGTACCCACTGCCACTTCTAGAACTCTATAACTCTTTAAGTTCATAAGAACTTTTCTTATGAACTTAACTCACTTCTTATAAATAAGCAGTATTTTGATATATTTAGAAGTCTAACTTTTTTCTAATGCTCCTTCCTTTTGTTTTTAAAGCTATCATTTTTATACCCGTAAATCTCGATCTTATTTTTTTTGTTAAAAGTGCGCCTTATATGCTAGGTTTTACGGTAATTACAATAAGCAATCATTTTCCAAGATCTCCAAGATGAAGAGAATGAATAATAATCATATTCAGTGATTCCACAACTGAGCTCCCACGCTTCAAGCGATTCAAAAAGAAGACTCAAGAGATTGCCTTGAATATACACAATGTTCAGCACAAAATTCTCGGGTTAAATAAGAAGTGCATCATGCAATGGGCACCTGTCCATGTTGGAATTGACGAAAACGACACCCCTGGTGTCTTGGCTGAAGAAGCAAGAAAACCATATAATAAATTACCTTTTATAGTCATATATTGAACGATATAAATTCAGTGACAAAATCTGTATTCAAAGACAAATCTGTAAAATTTAAGGGCTCACAAGACTCTTAAATTGCAAATTTTTCAATTTTTTGAAAAAAATATATGTTAGCCTCAATATTTCTGAGCATTTTGTACCAAAATTGCGTTGATACTGTGAAAACTTCCGAGGTTATTGAGAAATAAGTAGTGAAACTTAAACGAAGATCCTATCTCTTTCTTATCTTTAACTTCATTTTTCGCAAAAACAAAAAATGTGAACTTGCGCACAGGATTTCTCAGAAACTGTTAATGGTATTAATATGAAGTTATATACAAGTGTTCAAAATAAGGTTCTTCAGAACTTATACATCAATTTTCAAAACGAAATTTAATAGAATTTTTTTTATTTGAATTTTACTTAATTTTTTTTTTAAATTTTCGTTATATATATATAATTGCATTTAAAAAAATTTTTTTTCTCTAAATTTCTTAAAAGTTAGTATAATTTCAAAGGTGAACATTTTTATACCAGGTAAAATTAATTTTGTAAATTTTGATCAAATTTGTACTTTAAGAATCCTGCACGGTGTAAAATACTAATTTTGATATTCTTGAAAAACTGTTTAATTTATATTTCTTTACAACTTTTTAAATTTCTTCTCAAATTCTCTGAAATTTTGAGAAATAATGTATATATATATGATTATAGTGTGGTAAAAATGTCAAATTATTGTTTTGTTTTACATTGGTTTGAAGAAGGAAGTTCTTTTCGAGTGCACGGATATCTGGTAAGGATCATGTATGCTCTTAAGTACCAAATTTCTGAAATACTCATCATAAACAGGATCTAAGCAAATACTCCCACCAGACTCAGGTCACGTCACCTGAGAGGGATGTAAATCCCTAAAGATGGAAGAACGTACTTACTATAACGATTCCCGCCACAAAGCTGTGAATCGGCTTCTTTGTGGATATGAACCACACATTCAAGGAATACCTGCAACCATAAATTACTGCGCATTTTTGTCTTGGATCGCCCCGGAAACCTTTGACAGCACGAGAAACCCTTTCCTATTCCACCCACGAACTAGATACAAACCGAGGATAAAGGGGGCCCCGTCCGCAGCCATCCCCAAAACCCTAGCGAGGGCAGAGAGAACGGGAGACGGTCTGAAAACTTCGTTAAGCGCAGACCCCAAAAAACTCCTCCCTCACAAACAGAACTTGGACTCTATAATCTAATGAATAAGAGTTTAATAACTTCAATGTATAATCTGTAAATAATAGCCGTGATGTAAAGAAACTAAATATTTAAATTAATCAATATCTCGCTATCTTTATTTATCTTAGACGTCACACGGCCCTGACACAGAACTGACCCCTGGCCACCTGTCCTGCCATTCTGGCGATCTTGCAGCGAATTAGTGACTGTCCACAGGTTGATTGATTGATTGAATATTAACGTTGCACTGTTCAGCTACACGAGGGCTTTTGGCGACGGACCACGTAATTTTGAACTATGGTCAAGTGACGTGGACGACACCTGAGCTAGCACCCCCTCTCCTAACTACCACACTACACCAACGGGAGGACGTTTCAGCTCTCGACAGATTTAACGTTCATCGCTGCCCTACACGGCGGGTCTTTAGTGGTACTGGGCTCGAACTCGTGACAAGGCAAGTCACGATCCGATACCAATACCACTCGGCTACCACGGTCACGACTGTCCACAGGACGATTTGTATTCGGATAACTGTCTGTTTTGGAAAGGGGCAACCGCAGTTCTTCAAAAAAAAAATGTCGTTTTAATAAATGGCAACTCAAAACCGTCAACCAGTGTGATGAAAAAATTAAACCAGTTTAAAGATACGCTTTTCCGTTTAGGTGTACGATTTATTATCAGCTACAATGCGATCTTTTTGAATACATTTTAAAAAAATTGCAAAATGTTGCATGAAATACACAACAAAAAATCCATTCTTCTCCCAATTATGCTTTTTTCTGTACAGTGTTAAAAGGATTTTTTTAAAAAAACATACATTGGGTTTTCTTGCTAATAAAGCACACAAACCAAAATCAATATATATAAACAGACTCTACCAGACGCTAATACTAATGTAAAACTTGTAGGCATGAAAAAAAAAATATCGAGAAAGCTTCAAAAGAACTAATGTTCGACAGAAAAAAAAGTGATATGATAAAATATTAGAAAAACGTCATCTTTTCATTTTGGAATTTGTCTAGACGAGAAAAATAATACAAAATCTGTTGTATAATATTTTTATACAGGATATATTCTTAAAAAACTATACCGTTATTATCTTTATTACGGTGGTTTAGAAGCAGATACGTTCGGTAATTTATAATGACAAAATTGCAAAAATTTCTCATTAAAGACCACTTCTATATAATAATGCTTTATTCCCCACACAAGCTTTAATTCTTACAGAGAGGAAGCCATTAAAATATTTATATTCCAAATAATAAAATGTAGTTAATTGTTTGAAGTTTCATTATAAAAGGCTAATCTATATTTCTCTTTATTTGAAAAAATAATTTCTAATATTAGTGAAAAGTATCGAAATGCGTATCTAAACTATAATGTCATACAAGAATTTTTAAAACCTAGTTGAAAACAACTCAACATAACTTGAAAAAACTAAGCAATCAAACTTTAAAAGATTTGAAAATTACGAGTGAAAGATGTAAGCTTTGAAAATGCTTTATTTTTTTCATTTTCAATTCAGTCTACTTTCTGTCTAGGATTTCTTTCTTTTCTCATGTTATATAATTGGCGTAAAATAGTAGGAAAATATCTATAAAAATAGTTTTTGTATATGGTCTATTTCAATTTAGTAATTAAAAAATCCCGGGGTCGCCCCTCCGGTATAGTGGTTAGTGACGCTGACTGCTGTGCCGTTGGGACTGGGGTTCGAATCCCGGAGAAGACATGGATGTTTGTAAATGTATAGTGCCTGCGCGGCATGGGGGTACTTTAAATAGCCGTCGAGCCGCAAGTCCTCTTGTGAGGCTGGTGGAAGGGGAAGAGAGGTGGGAGCCCCTGATCACTCCCAGGGTGTTCTCCCTCAAAATTGGGGTGAAAACGGGCTAAATTGTTCTGTCGTCACCTGTATGGTGCTCAAAGCTACGGCTAACGACAGGCGTCACTTAGCCCTTTATCATGATGAATTTCGTGGGCCTTGATCTGGCCTTTGCCGATCAGGTGGTATTAGTGACAAAAACAACAAAAAACAACAACTCGGTACTTATGTATTATCGCTACCTATTGGCTATATAAAATGAAACGAAACACATGGTTGCGCATTCAGCGTGTATGACGCATTCGAAGTCGGGGTTTCCAACTTTGAAAGTTATCTAGAACGTAGGCGATTGTTGCGATAATACGTACCCGAAAGGTTTCACCAAAGTCAATTGGTTGGCTAGAAAGCTCTGCTTCTTGAATTGCATAGTTTTTGAACTTTCGGTAACAAATCTTCACAGTTTCATACGATACAAAAGTAGTACCTAAAACTGTACACGTGAATCGCAAGACATTATTTTTCTGACTTTTTGAAACACAACTCAAAGTATATGATGGTTCTAATCCATCATTTACGGTACCGCGATAGAGTTCTAGTTCAGGCACTTTGTAAATGATAGCAATACTTTTTAACAGATTTCGCAACACGGTATTCTAAAGCAAGTCTCTTTCTTTCAAATTCCAAAAATCGACGCCAACGCAGACGATATTGAGGGTGGCAGGAAACTTGTACAACCAGATAAAAACAACGTTATGTGTGTGGAAATCGTACTCCATTGGTTAGAAAAGTCCAACAGAGTGGACATAAACTTTAGCTAAAAACGTGAGCTCCTTTTTATCTTATGCAGCTGCAAATGCGTACTCCAATCGAGTGATTATAGCGAACAGGCGAATAACTTTTAATGAGCTACAAAATGAGGTCAACGATTACAATGTGATTGGAAAAGACTTTCAAGGTAAAATGGAGCATCCACAGAATGGTTCATCCCATGCCTTCCAAAGCTCCTAGCCGAATGGAAAAAGTTCATTCACTTACATGTCTAAGTAATTTAATATTCAGTACAACTTTCGTAACTTTGTGCGAAAGTCGCCAGCACATTGCACCAATCTGGCAACCTTTCTCTTTTCTAATATAATCCTAGTATATATCCGTATATTAATCATAGAGCTTAGTAAAAGTATAAATATTTAATAGATGACAGATAATGCTGCCATTTTATTAATATATGAGTCACTTAATGGTCAACTTCTTTTATCAGAAATTTTCATTATTCTTGATTTCATTCTAGATTGCTTTCATTATCTTATTTATTCTTGCCTTTTTAATCAATTGTTCTTTCGAATGTCTTTTGTTATCAAAAAGTTGAAACTTTCATTTTAATTAAATCAGTTATGATCATGCTTTTTATTTTAATCATTACGACACCTTCATGACAGATATTTGTTATCCTTGAAGTAATTTACGTACTTATTCAATAGTATAACGAAACAGCACTAAAAAAAGGAACATAATTCTTTTTATATTATATTTCAGAATAATTATATTACTTACCTCCCAGTTCACTTCAGGGTATTAAATTTTTCACTTCGTTCCAAATTAAGTTCCTTAACTGTTGAGATCATAATTTTTCATAAAGCTTCACTTCGATGCTGTTTTGAACTGTATACATGCATCTCTTTTATACGGAAGAATATTATACATATTACCTCTAAAGAGCTGAAATCAGTTAATTTGCAGATTAGCTAAGTAATCCTTCATTGCCTACGGTGATTTGTTAAATTGTTTCATTTCTCAAATTAACTAGCCTGTCTGCGAATTACCTAGATAATATGCATATTACCCATTAGACACTCGTTCATCTGCTCATTACCTACTAGGCACTCGTTAAAATGAAAATAGTATTTACTTTAGTAGAACATTAGCAACGTTTCTGTAAGCTCAAATGAAATGTTATTTATTTATTTTTTGATATCTAAAGAATCAAGTTAATACTATATGACAATCAACTCAATAGTTCATAGAATCGATCATCTATCAATGGGCTCATTTACAGGATGGATAAAATATATGTTCTCCATTGAATTCAAAACGGACATTAAACTGACTTGTACTTGTTATTTCGTAAAAGAAATAAAATTTCAAATTTCATAATTGGGTAACGGTATTCAAATACTGTAAAAAAACTTCCCCTAAAAGATTTTAAAATTAAGATATCCGACTACGTTCGGAACCATGATTTTAAAAAAACGCACAAATGTATAATTTTCATGATATTTAGTGTCACTTAGATTAGAATGCATGTATAAAATTGTTTTAAGGACATTATGATAAAAAAAATTATTTAAATACAATATTTTGACAAAAAATTAACTTAGAATAACCTTTTTTCCAAATGTTCTCCTTTTGTAAAAAAAATGCTTCCATTGTATCAATATTTTGCCTGTATATAGCTCAGACCTCTGTACAGAGGCTCAACTATGATTTTTGAAAAATTCAAATTATTTTCAGAGTTACAACCATTTAAAATAATTATCAGTGTATTTTCTTAAAATTTCTCCCTTCTGTTTTCGTAAAACATGGATAAACCGACTTCCGAGTTATGCATTTCAAATATTCTAGTTGCGCCTCTGTAGAGAGGTCTGAGCTGAATATAGGAAAAATATAAATACAATAGAAGCATTTTTTACAAAAGGAGAACATTTGGAAAAAAGGTTATTCTAAGTTAATTTTTTGCCAAAATATTGTATTTAAATAATTTTTTTTGTCATAATGTCCTTAAAACTATTTTATACAAGTATTCTATTCTAAGTGACACTAAATATCATAAATATTATCCATTTACACGCTTTTGCAAAATCACGGTTCCGAACGGTCGGATACCTTAAACAAAAAAAAAATCTTATTTTATGCATGCATTTTTAAATAAAATGCATTTTGTATACCAATGCGCGTTATTATTAATAACAAATATGTACTTTTTAAGAGAAAGTTTCTGCAAAGAACAAAAATTGGAAACAACGAAGAGTATGAATTGATTAGCTGTTAACACAAATTCCTTTCATCGTGCGACTATGACGTCACATGAGTTTTTGAATTGATTTGCTGGAAACACGTGATTGCAGTTATCATGTGACTATGACGTCACATGAATTTAGCCCATTGTAAATCTACAACACAAAGAAACAAACGGTTTAAAATATTATTGCAATTAAAGAAATTGACGTAATGCGTTATTTATCTATATAATGTAATATATATGTGCTATACTTTGTAATATTAGAACTTTTAGCAATTAATTTGTTTCCAGAAAATTCCGCATCGTTATAATTAAATTTATTATAAATTAATTCACACACACAAGGAGTCTTTATCGAATACATTTACTGTCCCTGTCACTCTGTTTCTAAATGTTTAGTATAAATTGTTCTAGGGTGGGTCAACATTCAATCAGAATTCCTTACAGAAAAGAAATGAGAGAAACGAACTTTTGAACTTTAACGACACGGGAACCGCTAGAGTGAAGATTACCTAATTATTTTTGATTCCGCACTTTAATGGAGCAATTCAGTTAATCTACAGATTACCCAGGTAATTTGAACGTTAATGGCATTCGAGCTTTAACGTTACATACTCATTACAATAGCTCAGAAAACAAAGGATGACGTATTTTTATTGCACTTACTCCCGTGTTATTTTCAGTAAATACATAAAATATGTAGAGCATGCTCCATAAATTCTTTAGCCTTCCTTTCAAAGTGATTTCGCCAAAGCTGTTTTAATTGTTGCCAAGCCAATCTAAACTTTCGCCAAGGTCTCTATAACGCATAAGTGCCATTTATTTTAATCTCTCGAAAGCGAAAAAAAAATGGTAAAACCCTGCAAGCAAAGGTTTTTCTTTATTTTTACCTCAAAGTAAGAACATCTTAAATCCTAAATCTTCACCACCACCGCATGGAATCTCAGGAATCTCTCTATTTACCGTTTCGATGGCTAAACTGCCTTTATCGCTTGGTAACTTAGCTAAGCCCTGTCTTATCAGTGCTTTTTAAGGAAATGGCGTGGGCCAATATGTTAGTAGAGGATATTGCGACAACTAAGTTTATTGCTAGGTCAATTTCGTTCGCTAGCGGAATAATCTCCTAACTGCTTCCTTTTATGCGAATCTGAGATTAGTAAACAGGGTTCGGGAGGGAGTTGCTTTGATAAAAATACGATGGTGATTTGTTCTGGAACTATAGTTTACTTCATGCAAGAACGTATTTTATGTATTTAAGTGTGCGGCGATAAAAGTAAATCCGTAGATTGGAAGTGATGTTTTTAACAGAACTTTTTCTTTAGAATATTGTTTGAAAATAAATGTGGAGTTTGAAAGTTTTGGTATTTCTGAATGGCAGCGGAATTTTTGTGTACTTATAAACTGGTTCTTGTGATGTCATATTTTTGACAACTTAATACTGGTATAAACACACAGAAAACTTCTTTCAATTCTTCTTTTATTTTCTTTTTTGATCCAGTCACGTGGAAGTAAACATTCGGTTTCTTCAATCTTTAATTCTAAGCATTTATGTTGTTTTTTTTCTAATTATAGCTCAAATTTCTTCTTTAACAGATTATGTATTTTCATGGATATTGTTAAGTTGATCGGGGTTCGAGGATTTTATGCCAATCAGTCGCAAAGAACAAGACAGTTCTTTAAGAGCGATGAGAATTTATTGTCGAAAATCCAATCCTTGAAATACACGATTCAGCAGCAATATTCGCAGAATATATCTCAGAAGGTCTTCACACCTTCAACAGCGCTCAGACACAATTATTGGTTTCTAAAATACACGTATATAAAAGATTATTCACAAGCAATCTCTCTTTCAACAGTCGAAGTAATCACTAATCTTTTCAACAATCAGAGCAATACTAACTGATCTCTAGTCAAAAGCAGACTGACTGACTTTCGGCCAGCAACTCTCTATTTATGTCCCTCGCGGATAATTCGACAAGGACCCGCTTGCATCATAGGTCTTGAAATGAGTGAATTTCTCTACTAATTTCTAGAAGAATCCAAAGGGTCCCGAACTCGCCAAAAATGGTAGCCACCATGATCGCAAAGTCACCAAACTGGTCGCCAAAAATGACGCCAACTTGGCTCTATCACCAAGATTTTGCCAAGTACCCATTGAATCACCATTATAACGTAAGGGACGACGTTGCTTGTGAATATTACAATTTTAACGTAAATTAAATCTAATTTAAAGGCATTAAGCATCCAAATACAAATTACTTACACTATTTTACACCAAATTCGTAACAATACTTTGAAAGCAAAAATAAAAAGAATTTATCATGTATGCATTTACAATCCATTCTAATATCTTGCATTTAGTTTTAAAAAGAATAGTTGAGGCCAAAAAATTAATTTGTGAGAAGAATTTAATATTACTTTAAGTTAACCGTTAGCATTGTAACAGCAGGTAAAAATAATTAATCAGGGGATTTATACAATTCGTATATCGATTAAAATAATAAACTCTTAAAAACAAACACTGAATTAATAGCATTACACTTTAATTTACTGTATTAATTCAATACTTCTGTGTGCGTGATCCTATAATAATATAATTTCTGTAAATGCAAAAGCTAAAAAATTAATTTTTTAATTATAATACGTAATTAAAAAAATTAAATATATAAAAGGCAAAAGTTATAAAAATTAATTTTTTTAAATACAATATTTACTTAAAAAATATTTTTTATAACTTTTCATAATATAGATCACCTACAGTAAAGAATATGTTAATAATTTATAAAGAATATTTAATTACGTACTTTTTGAAAAAAAATGTTTCTATACATTTGGAGAATATATATAATTTGGAGAATAGATATAGAAATCAAATTTTAAAACTTTTGCCTGTGCAAAAAGTATAATCCACCTTTACTAATATGTATGCGCAGAATTTTATGTTTGCATCACACACACACACACATCCTATACATGTAAACATGTTTTTTCTACAAGGAAATTTCAAAAGGGTTGTATTAAAAAACATAGTGAGAAATAAGTATTAACTTCAATTCTCAGAACATCCCAGGTCGAAACTGAGAAACTCTTGAATAATTATTGCCAGCATTATTCATTCAACATTTTCCCCTTAAACGAACTATTTTTCGAGTCTTTATTCAGTTTTACATTAAATTATATTTATTCGCCACAAAAAGTAGGTTCCTTTTTTTGTTTGATCTTTTTTGCTTCATTACTCAAAATAGTTGTCCATTATCGTTAAACATAGTGATTGATCAAAATAATCTCTGTGGACACTAATTGAGTTCCATTGGATCCTTAGCTGGATAAAGAAAAGGTTGCCAAGTCGAATTATATAAAAAAAAAATCGCTCTTTAAATTACATTAAACATCAAAAAGAACAACAACAAAAACAAAGAAAGAATCCGTAAACTACAAGTAAATACAGGATGACAGAATCTTACAAGTAAAATTCCAGATCTAAGAGGCTAATTACGCAGTTAAATAGAGGAACCTAGTTTTAGAGAGGGCTTATGTTTTTAATACCTGGGATAATTTTTTTATGTATTTTTCAATTCCTACTATTAGCTCACACTCTCTATATATTTATTTATTTATCTTGTTGGAATTTTCAATCGTTAATAAAATACATTTTAAAGCGGTCAATTGAGCTGAAATTTTATATACATGATTATTTTGGATGACAATACAATAATTTAATTATAATTAATAAAAATTGATTGATCAAAACTAATTATTTAAAGAATTACAAATACAACCACATTGGCATCATTTTTGGCGACTTAGCGACTCTTTTGGTGACTTGTGTCAAAACTTGGAAAAAGGTATTTTTCTCACGTTTTAAAGCATTCAGTTGAACTGAAATTTTATATGCACGATTGTTTTGGATGACAATACGATACTTTAATGATATTAAATAAAAATTAATTACCACTTAATGTTGTAATTCAGTCATATGTATATACGTATTCATATTAATTGTAACTATTTAATAAAAAGTAGCTAAACTAGAATTTTTCTTTGTTGATCTAAGTAGGAATTGACTTAAATTTTTTTTTTATATTACTTGTTTATGTATTTTTTAATATAGTATCTGAAAAGGAAAATAAAGTTTTTGACTACACAAAGCAAGATTAGACTGCGAGTTGTCAAGAAGCATGTCCGAGCCATTATCAGTGGAGATACGTTTGAAGATCTTTGAAATTGTTATTGCGCATGACTATATATAAGGGTTGCCCAAATGAAAAAGGACACGTGCAATTGTGTCAAAAGGATAGCAGCTATAGCAGCATTACCGAACATGGATATAAATGGGAGGTAGGAGGTATACACCGCACACGCCATGCAATGATGAAACCTGTTCTTGGTAGAGGAAATAGATCAAAAGTTAAGTCATGCTATTCATGGATGTATAGTGACGGGGATTTGTCGTGTTTTCATACTAATCCTCTTGGGGAATCTTTGGGGCCAGAATTGAGTTATTTCACAGCCAATTCCCTCAAGAAGAAACCATGATATTCAGATTAGTTGGCAGATATATAATGAAGATTTTGTAATCGCAAGGGAGAAGGAGAAAGGAAGCTGAGATGCTGAGCGCAGTGAGCTGATGGTAAGGAATTAAACTTAGAAGCGTAATTATAGAACGGGCTTTAGCGAGTTAAGGGAATTAAGGAAGACTAAGATTCATAGGATAACTTTGCTTAAAGATAAGTGGTTAGGATTCCAGGCGCTTATTTACATATAATTTAAGGATACGTTATATCACTCCTGATTGCCTTCCTATTGTAAGACTTGCTTTGTTCAATATATTTAGAAAATAATAAATTGGATTTATTATGGCCAACTTAGGTGATCAATTCTTACCTCCCACAAATCTAGATCGCGTAGATGAAGAGATGGTACCCCCAGGGAGGGGGTATCACAGTATTCATATTGGAACAATGCGCGGTAGTATGGTTTCTGATTGCAGAAAAGGAGCTGAATACGGACAATTATCAGCGAATGGGGCCATTCTATGGTGAGTACAATTCGTACAAAATTTTTCGTGAAGGAGGGGGAGGGGCAAATGATACCAAATCTTAATGACAATGCCGGCCCAAACGTCTCTCTTGAAGCCCAGACAACATTACAAAAATTTCGTTGAAAAGTAATGGAACACCCGTTATACAATCCGGATTCGTCTCCCGGAAACCTTCCATTCTCTTTACCGCTTAAGAGAGCGTTCCTTTACAATTTGGACGATGAAGTGAAGGAATCTATGCAGGACTTCCTCTAGAAACAACCATAATCTTTCTACAGCAAAGACATGAACCTACTTTCGAAACAATAGGAACTGCGATACAACGCCCAAGGCGATTACATTAAATTTCAATAAAGGTATCCTTTTTATTTAACTTGTCCACTTTTCATTTGGGCAACCCTTATATAAAGCCAAAGCCACAATGTGTTTTTCATTTTGCTTATTCTGTAAGTAAAAAGTTTTAAATTTTAAACTCTCCCGCGCTGTTGTTGGATTGATAGCAATGAATTAAAGCAATTGCTAAGTTTTTCCTATTGATAAGATGATCATAAAAACAGTAATCCATTTCTTCAGACACGATGATTAATTCTTTTTACATCATTTAAGATTCTCAGGTGGTTGTAAAAATTTTGCAATTTGTACAAAGTGATATATGTGTGAAGCAATCCCTCTTCATCTGCTCAGTTGTGTTGCCTTGAAGCAAGACGAACTGTTCAGAAGACCCGGCGTAAAGCTGGGTGTGCTGAAGGCAAACCCATGGATTTATTTAGATTCAGATGAGAAGGATAAGGAAGAAGAAGCCATCATTTAATAATTTAACAAAAAATGAGTTAAAAGTAGATTTTCCATCTTTACTTTTTATTGTATATAATACACATTTGGTGAAAACATCTAGTATCTAGTAAGCGTAAATACAGAAAAAGTACACTTGTGTTTTCTTTTCCGAAAAGTTCACAGAAATTTTTTTTAACATCCACCTTAAAGTCCTTCCTGCCTTAATTATCCACGAATTTATTGTTCCACTGAAAATATAACCTCAAAAGACGAATATAGTAACCATACTTTCAAATTAAAACAATATAGTTAAAATAAATCCTTGTTCATAAGTTGTAGTCTCCCAGTAGGTATTCGTGTACTACAGCAAATGAACAAAGAAATGCATACAAGTTCTACATCTTATAAATGGAAAGAAAAAAAAGTCGGTGTTTCCTATTTAAAGCCTTTTTAGCTCAATTAGAACCAAATGTCATTATCACTCTTAATTTTGACATTACCGTTAATATTTATTGTACAAATGATAAGTATGACACAAATACGTCCTACATATATGATCTCATGCGTGATAGGATATGGAGAGATAAAAAAGAAACTAATAGTATTCAGACTCGTCATTCCATTATACGTCAAAGACGCTTAGGAAACGCTTACAAACACATAATACGTTCAAATATTTATTTTGAAAACAATAAATAGGAAAAAAGATCATATATATTTGTAATATTCTATATAGTTGAGAGATAAAAGATCAATTGTTCTCAAAAGCTAAGCCTCATTATCTCAGTATTCTTCTAAGCGTCATCTATTGGCCTTGGAGATGCTTGCAGACACATTCGTATGTCTAAAGGTAATACGGCGTACACCGAAGGCAGGTATTTCGCCATAAATGTCTGACATATTCCAGCCACCACAGCTAATTCTCAAGCCAGAAATTCATTAAGGTCTGAGATATTACTCGCTCAAGACAAACGGTTTGTAAATGATTACAACTCGCGGTTAGTGTGTAAAGTGGCCTACACGTGAATTCAATTAAATTAAGACATATTCAGACTCCCAGAATAAGATGCAATAAATACTTTGATTAGACCCTGCAGTAGTGTTATAGGCTGATAGATTTGAAAAGATGGTCATAGATTGGTCTTGGTTCAGCCCAGATCTTGATTCTCGATATAAATGGAGTTAAAAGAATAAAAGACCCTTACACAATCCAGCCAGAAGAACTGGTTTCGACGGTTGTATTATCCCAGAAATTTATCATTAAATATGTGTCAAGATTAAGATTCCATGACTATTAGCTGCCAACAAAGGTTGTACCAATTTAGGGTACCATGGATAGGAATATAGCTTGAGGAATATTTTTCTGACGAGAATTGATCAACATAAAAAGGAGATCGCTTGGTGATTATATCTCTAATTTCCTTAAGCCATATGAATATTTAAAAAGAATGTTTTCTGGCAAACAGTATTTAAATCAGAAGGTCTCAAACATATTGCCGTCGTACCTTTTGACTGGTACGGAAAAAATCAAAGGTTCCCTCAATATACGATATCCAGTAGTAATATACATAGAATTATTCACTATGTATATTGTTGCTTATTCTTTTCTGAGCTATTGTCTTTGGAAAAAATTTGCACACCCTTATATATATATATATATACAGTGCGGCAAATAAGTTTTAAGACTCGTCCAAGAGCGCAATCTGCAATGGCGCCATGAGTACAAATGCGCATGCGTCATAATGTCCATGGTCTGCTGATACACTGCGAACAAGTTGATGGCATTTGGTTGAGTAGCTGAGAAAACACGAGCGTTCATTGCAGAAGTGAATCTTTTTCATGTTGATTTTTTAAGATGGAGAAAAGAGCTGTAATAAAATTTTACGCAAAACTTTGTAAAGGTGCTTCGAAAACATACCAACTCATGAAAAAAGTTTACGGTGACTGTTGTTTAAGTAATTCAAACATTTTTGAGTGGCTCAAATGGTTTTTGGATGGAAGAGATGCGGTAGAAGATGATCAGCGTAGTGGAAGACCAATTTCATCTAGAACACCTGAAATTATTGAGAAAGTACGAATGTTTTTGGCAAACGATCACTGTGCGTCATTAAGAATGATGACAGACTCTTTAAGCATCCACATAAAAAATTCGAACCCTCCCCTGCATGAA
Organism: Trichonephila inaurata madagascariensis; assembly: GCA_019973955.1. NCBI lineage: Eukaryota > Metazoa > Arthropoda > Arachnida > Araneae > Nephilidae > Trichonephila > Trichonephila inaurata. Next base: position 342,488 of record BMAV01005186.1, read on the forward strand.
GATTTGGGTAAAACAAAAGTGTGTGCTAAACTTGTTCCAAACACTTTATCCCCTGAACAAAAAGCAATGAAAAGTGCATATTGCATCATTTCAGCCGCTGAAAACGATGCAAACTTTTTGAAGTTTATTGTTACAGGTGATGAAACCTGGTGTTTCCAATACGACTCTAAAACAAAACGACAAAGTGCAGAATGGAAGTCAGAAAATTCACCGTAAGCCGGTTGATTGATTGATTGATTGAATATTAACGTCGCACTGTTCAGCTGCACGAGGGCTTTTGTCGACGGACCACGTAATTTTGAACCATGGTCACCGTAAGCCGGAAAAAAAACCCAAGGAAATTCCATCCAAAATCAAAACAATGCTTATTGCATTTTTCGATTCTAGGGGTATAATCCACAAAGAATTGGTTCCAACTGGACAAACAATTACAGGTCAGTACTACTTAGCAGTTTTAAAGCGTTTGATGGCCAGAATTCTTCGCATGCGTCCAGAATATCGGACCGAAAGCAGTTGTTTGTTGCATTACAACACCCCCAGTCACACCTCCCTTGTTGTTCGTAGATTTTTGGCAAAAAAATGTCTTAGTGCTTAACCATCCACCTTATTTGCCTGATATTTAGCCCCCTGTGACTACTACTTGTTTCCAAAACTTAAAATGAAATAAAAAAAAATTTCAGGATATTTCGACCTTACAAGTGGTTTCGACGCATGCTTTGCAGGCCATTCCACAAAGTGATTTACAACAGGCGTTCGATTCCTTAATAAATCGCTATAACGAGTGCATTAAAGCCGGAGGGTCCTATTTTGAATAAAAAACCAAAACATGAATTAATTTCTTGTTCTTATTTCTTTTTACGAACCCAGTCTTAAAACTTATTTGCCGCACTGTGTATATAGCAGTACACATACTACAACTTGAATAGCCTTTTAGTAGTTCTATTTTATATAAACCAATAAAAAAAAAGTATATATAACTCAACAAACAATCTGAGGTTCGTATTTGTTTTCTTTATTTTGTTCTATTGATTGTATTTCTTATATTGAGTCCATTCCATTTTTAAAAAATTGAATGTAAATATGTAGAAATGATGCAAGCTGTATTTATTACATTAGTGCATAACACTTTGGTTTGTAGTCGAAAAGGAGACAGAAGATTTGAGTTTTATTGCTTCCTAAAGAAAATTATCGCCTACAACCATTATAGTTATCACGTCTACAATAACGTTGAATACAACTTTATAAACTTAGCATGAGCTATAATCTAGCTTCATGAACTATTTGGTTGCAACTTGTATGATACGACCATCCTCTGTTAAACTTAATTGTTCTGCAACCCAAGGTTTCAAAAGGACCAAAGTCCCGGATGGAGTAAAGTAGAAATTGGGAAAATCAGATTTCAACGATGTCGTCTTTGTCATTTGTGTCTGAACGTGATTTAAAATTATTGAATCTGTGTAGAGTAATATTAATTCATAGTTGAAACTTCCAAGATTAATATAAACATGAATAAAATCAAAGATAAAAATTTGTTCTCTTTAGTTTTCAAAACAAACGCATGATAGCGATATTATAAACACTAGAACAAAAAAAAAAACAATAACAAAAGAAAAAAGTTATTACTATTAATTTTCATATTGAATGCAAAAGCAGCTGTTATATCACATACAAAACGTTTGAGAACGCCAAAACTATATACAAAACGTCACTATAAATAATAATGCTAGCTAAACAAACAGACAAAAACTTTTTTTTCAAACATTCATGTTTCGTAATCCATACGAGCTGTTTTGTCTTTCTTTCATTTCCTGTAATGCCACGAAGCACCTGCGTTTAGCGATGCTGGTGGAACAAAGGAAAACAACGCCAAATAAGAGTTTAGTTGGCGGAAAAAATAAGAACTGTTATCTAGTTCTTATAAGACCAGCTGGATCCCATGGAAGAGCAAATAGTTCTTAAGCTGCTTAGCTTTGGGAAATAATAAACAATAGAAAATAAAAATGAGTATATTTGCACTTATAGAACAAACTCGGTTTAAAATAATAAACCATTTTTTTGTGTGTGTTATTTTTATAGAAAGTACTTTATGGAAATATGTCAAATGGTTCAGATGGCTCTTAAGAAAAATTATTGATTTATATAAAATATTTACTTAGTGTACATTAAAATATAGTAGAACTCTCTTTTCCTAAAGAACAAAATAATTTAATATATTAATGCCTAAGACTTTTCGCTCATTGTATGTAGAACGTTAAGTGTTAAGTCATCTATGCTTCTTTTCTGTGTGTGTTTTATAAAAGGCAAAAAGTTGAATAAATCACAAAAATTTCGATTCATAGGAAGTACTTTAATTCTTAACCACACATTTTACATGTTAGAATTTTTTATTTAATAGGGTGTGGAAAAATTACTTGGAAAAAGTGATAACTCGCACTAATTGACAGCCTACTATGGCTTTTTATCCACTATTTGGACTTGAGGAGGTTGCTATATATAAAAAGAAATTAAGCAGTTGATTTAGATTTGAATATAAATCAAAATATGTAATATGTAAGTATAAAAATATATTTTTTAAAATTATTTTTAATATATTTATTAACGTTGGAAATTATTCACTTTTTCTTACTATTATCGTCTGATTTGATTTAATAATTCAGGTAACTCTATTTTTCCTGTTTATTTTATTTACTAATATTTAATCGCGTTTGGTATTATAAGTTTCTATTTCAAAAATTGGCATCCTTTTTGTCATGTGTTTCGATGTGAGAATTGTGCAGAGCTGGCTGTTAGAATTTGAATAATAGAAAAAGCTGTCGATTTAACTTATTGATTTCATTAGATTTTCGATTGCAAAGAGATTTTTTAGAATAAAGTGTGTTAGCAATTACTATATAAAATTACAATAAAATGCTTGCTTCAAGTGTGGTGCAAGGCAAAATACTTAAATTTTTATATTTAAAAAGTTTTTCTCAGTTTCTTTGAGCACTTGAATTTTTCCCCTTCTCATTTTTGCTAATTTTAGTAAAAATACATACGCATGTATGTTGTGAACACTTTCTATTTAGAATAAAAGTAAAAAAAAAATATATATATATAATTAAAATTTATATTATCCGAAATAGAATATGTATTCACACAAACACATAAAATAGAAAACATCACATTTATAAAACACGAAAAATCTGATTTTGTTGAAGGGATATCTTTTCTTATTCCTATTTTTTATTATTTAATTATAACCTCAAAGAATACATGAGAATTTGTTGTTAACGAATATGCAGAAAGAAACCCAGAGGCTGAGTGGTAGTGTATTGCGCTTCCACGCCACAGGTCCGGTGTTCAAATACTGGGCTGGGCGAGGTCAACTCAGCCTTTCATCTCTTCAGTGGGTCAATAAATGAGCACCAATATTGCTTAGGAACTAAACACTGGAGGTTTTGTGTCAGACTGACCACCTGACCGGAACATCTGCACATGCACCTCAGCATCCAAGGTCACGAAAACAGAGTTGGGTACAGTAGGCCTTGGCTCTAATGGGCTGTTTTTAGAAAATGCAGAAATATCTGTCATCATAAATGTAGGGAAATTTCATAACTTTTTATTTATAATGAATGATTTGAATTCTTAGTAGTTTTTACAATTTAACTTATCTTCCCTTTCTTAAGGTTAAGTGCTAAGAGTTATATTTTTGCCTAATTATTATACATTCAAATTTATTTCAAATTATTTTTATGAATTTTAATACAGAGCTATGATTTTTGTGACAAAAATATAATTTTACAATGCGATAATAAACCATATAGCTTCGACTAATTTTCATTCTGAAACATTTTTTTTAAATAAATAAACAAATAATTAATTATTTTCTACACTTTTCTTGAATTACTGAATTATAATTTTCCTCTCAAAATGCTCATTTTATTCTATTTATATGTTCTGTTTCAAAACTTTCTAATTAAATTATCGAAATTTGAAAAATATGTAACATCTGTTAATTATTAATTTTACTATATGAGAATGTTTCAGATTAAATGTTTCAAGCTGTGTGAATCAAATTGTAATGTTGGAATTAAAACGCTTTAATGTTTACGAAAAATAGGAGATTAAAATATTTTTTAAAAATGCAGACATATTAATAAATTGTTTTATTCTTTTAGTAAACGTTGTTCATATTTATATTCATATTCATAATTTGCACAAGTGTAATAAAATTAAAATTTATGTGATTTCAATTTTAAATTAATTACATATTGTGTGAAATAATTCATTCAATTAGGATTAATTTAAATCTGGTTTCTTTACAATAATTAATTACAAAATGTGTGATTTAATTTAAATTATTAATTATTATGAAGAAAATGTGCTTTATCGTGGATTAGAAAAGTATGTAATTATGTTTATATTATTCAGCGAAGGTGGAAAATAGAAACCGAAACGTCGTCACCCCCTCTCCACCCCATCGCTAAAATCACATGATATATTTAATTCTCGAAAACTAATTCATTTTGATTTTATTGGTGTTAGTACGAATAAAAGCAGTAAATAATAAATGATTCATATTTCTCCAAAATCTATTTTCTTTTTTATGTATATGTTACCGTTAGAGTGTGAAATCTTTAATTCACATGTATGGAAAAACTAGGTATTTCATGAATTAACTAGAAAAGTCAAGTAGAGTATATAAAATTATTGAATTATACGATTTTACTAGGTATTCTATAGAATAACGATTATACTCGATCGGTTAAAATATGAAATGCGGCACTCGAAAGTTTATTGAACAAGATAATGGCCGAATAAAACAATTGTACTCTAGATCTCAGATCATTATATGTGAGCGAGAATTAATTTCCATAGAAAAAGTTCCGAATATTGACACAACACTTCAATATGTTGCCACGGAGCAAAGTTGTGGCACTAGACAAGGCTTTAAAAATTACTCCTGTAAAAATTTGTGTAATAGTAAAAAGTGTGCTTGTTTCAAAAATAATATGCAGCGCAATTCAAAGTGTCATCACAGCAATCCTTGTTCTAATAAATAATGAAAGCTAAAATAAAGGTATTTCATAAAATTTAATTTAATATTATCTTATATTTTTGTTTGAAAACTTAAGCAATGTTTTCATGAAGCAACAGTTTTTCTTCCCAGCATGTATTTTTTGATAATATTTAAATACAACAATTTTTCTGCAAATTCTTTTTTTTTCTTTCTGTTTAACTACTACTAGCGATACGAGCAATAATAAATTATATCATCTGCTTTTCCTCATTTTTTATCAATTAATTATCCGCAATGTAGAGATAAAATGTATTTTTCGAGAGATTTTAGCTTTTATGATCAATTAATTTATAAAATAACTTTAAGATTGTTAATTTTTCACAGTAACTTTCTATCATTCGTTATTTCACAGAATAACTAATGATAGAATAACTAGATTATTCATAGAATAACTAGGTAAAGTATGAAATTTTTTATCTATTATATACTTTTTAACTGACTTGTCTAGTTATTTCATGAAATATCTACTTATTCTATGAAATAACTGAATTATACACTTTGACGGTAATGTATATAAAAATTTAAAGAACAAAATCAATAAAAACAATACTTCAGCCCATTAAAAATGCAACGGCAAGATGGAGGAAAGATTCAAACATCAAACTCGTATGAAAGGAAGATGCCGGTATATGCAAATGATTTGCATTTAAATGCAACCGAACTACACAAGAGGGAGAAACTGTATCTTGAACTCTGTAAAAAAGGAAAATTGGCAGAAGTGTGGCCCATCGTGAGCGCGGTTTATTGTCCCCCGATATTGCTACTAGCTTTGGACAAAATCAACGACTATCATGCGAATATGTAATCGATGAGTTTGGGAGGTTTCTACTGAACACCATATACAAGATCTCAACGGCTTTCTATTACAGATGTCCTTTCTATTACAGGCATATTGGCAGACCGGTCTTGAGGGATCGTATAGCTACATCACGGACCTGAGTCAGCAAGCAGGCTTGTTTATAGCAAAATAAGTATCCTCATGGACAGTGCGACAACATCTGGTGCAGCCCGAACTGCCTGCACAGCAACCAGTACTGCGGTTTCCCTTAACATTGAAACAAAGATATGTAAGCCGATAGTGGTGTCAAATTTAGATACAGAAGGGGTATTATGTCGTCTTTGCAAACGAGTTCCGTTCGCAATGTATGTATTCGGGGCACCAAGGAGAACGTACATGGCCTGCTTGCATTCGATACCATCATACGGGCACTGCATCTAGCGTGACAGTATGGGTAGCCTTTGAGTACACAACGTAAGCACTTCATCGATTATCTAAGCAGACACCGTTATATTCCTCAGGTTTTAAGGCTGGTGGCTGTGTCTTATCTTTGAGGTCTTGTTGACGTCATCTTTCAACAAGGTAACGCAAAACTGCATGTTGAACGACATGTCATGATCTACCTCGACACACAGGGTGTTCGATATATTGCTCTGAACAATACATTCATGGTTTGTCATGGATTAATGAGAGACCAGTCACTACTATTGATGAAATGTGATATAAACTTGAAACAGTATGTAATAATTTGCCCATATCTATTAACCAAATGTAGTTGGATTCGAAGGCATACCGGGTTAGAGCCACTTTAGCTTCCAGAAGCGGCAGTTCAGTTAACTAATTTTGGACCTTGTGTAAACCCAAATTGCCTGTAAATTTAATCATATATTATTTCTATTATGTTGCATAAGTAAAATAACTGAAGTTTTGCTCTATTCGCTTTCCAGTGTTTTTAAGTCTTGAATTTTTAATGAACAGAAATGTGTAAGACGTCTTGCAGTAAATAAGTACATGCCATTAACTAAACAATAAAATTTTCTTTATTTTAAAGAAAGGGAATTGATATATCAGAACATTTCAGTTACTGTATTTATACATTTAAGTTGACTATATTTTAAGCCATTGGTTTTATCAGTGTGGTACCTTTCACATTCCGACGAAAGGACTGGTTTGTAGGAGAATATTGCATGGTATTCCCCTCACACATAAAGTTTGAGGATAAGGTCAGTACTTGATTTAAATGAGGTCGGAACTCTAGAGACCTCAAGTATAGGCCCGCCCCTGTGTGTTGTTTCTATTTCCAGTCAAGATAACTAGGTACCAATAGCTGAAGTTATATCCCATCAGTGGCGCACACAAAGGAGGGGTCCTGGGGGTCCGGGCCCCCCCCCCCAAAGCCCGTGGGTTTTTTTCTGATTGATTAAAATTCTAAGTATATAGTACGTAAAATTTAATTAAGTATTTGCTATTAATGATTAGTTTTATTAATTAATACTAATTATTTATTCAATAATTAGTTTTTTACTGTGTTTTGTGCCCGAAAATCGACAAAATCAAAAGGAGCATAGTACAAGAATGGAGAACTTTCCAACACGGAACCCCCTTGAAAAATTCCTGTGTGTGCTACTGTACCCCATCTATATCCAATAGACAATGAACATTGTGTCGTTTAAATTTTGAAAAGATGTGGTCAAATCCATTTCATAGTGAAAGTTCAGAGTGAAAAGACCGAGATATATCTCAGATGTTGTCGATAACTGACATATTCAGACTACGGATACAGTTACAACAGTCAATTAATGTTTAATTAATGTTGCTATGCCACCTGATCGGCGATGTGAGGCCTACGAAATTCATCGTGGCAAGGGTGATAGATTACATCTGTCGTTTCGGCCACATCTTTTAGCAAGAAGAATGTGACAGTACTTTTAGATTCGTTCCATCGTAATACTTTTGAAAGAGAACACATCAAAGGAAGGTAGGGGGAGGGAAGTGGAGAGTTCCTATACCTCTTAGCTTAACCCCAAACTCTTGTAATGATTTCACTCAGCTCTTTTAGTTAACTATTTATTCCACTATGAAAATCATAAAAAAAAATAAAATGGTATATTCTATTACAGTTCAATATCAAAAGGGTCCATAACAATTTCGAGTCTCTTTCGCACTCTCTTCCGTTCCTTGATTTTCCAAGCCAGGAGACCGCTGTACTTCGCGAGCTGGTCCGTAATCACTTCGAGTCTCTTTCGTACTCTCTCCCGTTCCCTCGATCTTTCAAGCTAGGAGACCGCTGTACTTCGCGGGCTCGTTATCACTCTTCCTATCGCTCAAGGGACGTCCGAACGGCTCTCTTCAGAAATCCAGTCTCCTTTCCGGACTCTCGCCCTCTTTACATCATCTCTCTTTCTCCTCGTCATCTACCTCTCATCTCTTTGTCAGCCTCAGTCCCCCTGGTTCTTCTGCCGCCTTCAAGTCTCGGTTCCCTTGATGTCTTACCCTTCTGCCGCGCTAAATCGGTCTTGTTTCCGCTAGTCCCAAAGAGGCGCCGAGGCTAGGTGCACATTTGTACGTTCTCAGACGCGACGTCGTCACCGAGTTGTGGGAAAATGAATACACAATGATAAGGCGCCTCTTTTTGACAGTCTGGTCAGCTGGGAAAAAAGGTGCCGAAACTCGACCACCCAGCTATGAAACTCCTTCCCAGCAATTAGGGAAATGCCTGGAATTTTCGCAGCTTCTGTCAGCAAGGGGCAAGGGATCTATTGGAAAATAGGGGAAACTCTCTCATGAGTACTTTCGGCACACCGAATGTTTAGAGTGCGCCTTGGAACAGTACATTTACAAACACCCATGCTTTCTCTGGGATTCGAAGCCGAGCCCTCATTTCATCAGTTTGCGTAATTAACCGATATTCAGTCTAACATTGAAACGTCAACAGCAATTTGAACTGCAAGTGCAACAAGCACTGATGTGTGTTTCTTAAAATATTACCTTTATTTTAGATATTAAAGTTGTAAATAAACCGTATACACTCTGGAAGTAAATAGCATCATGGTACCCATCAATTAACGCAACCTGCCCCTCAAAGTATATATTGTTTAGAATAAAAACCTTCGATGTAAAAATTCATCCGTTTTAGAAAAGTAGAACAAAAAACGAGTCAGTTTTCAGCTTAACTGTTTCAGTATGAA
>BMAV01005186.1:361512-375278 GCA_019973955.1 Trichonephila inaurata madagascariensis
CAAAAGTGTATAGAAAATTGCAGCTCAAACGAGCGCTTTAAAATGTGAGAAAAAAAACCTTTTCATGTTTTGACACAAGTCACTAAAAATGATGCCAACGTGGCTGTATTTGTAATTCTTTGAATAATTAATTTTAATCAATGAATTTTTATTAATTATAATTATATTACTGTATTGTCATCCAAAATAATCATGCATATAAAATTTCAGCTCAATTGAGCGCTTTAAAATGTATTTTATTAACGATTGAAAATTCTACGAAGATAAATAAATGCATAGAGAGTGAGAGCTAATAGTAGGAATTGAAAAATAGTTTCTGTATCAAGTCTTTAATTTAGTAATTTAGTGCTATCGCAACAATGCCAATGGTCAAGATAACTCTTTAAGTTGGCAACCCAGATTCCGCATGTGTCGTACGCGCTGAATGGGCTCAATTCATGTGACTTCATAGTCACATAATAATGATAACCACATGGTTTTAGTCAATCAGTTCAAAAACTCACGTGACGTCATAGTCACACGATAAAAGCAATCATGTTTTTTCAGTTAATCAATTCATGCGCTTCATTTTTGCCAACTTTCGTTCTTAGCAGAAGTTTTCTCTCAAAAAATACAAATTTGTCATCAACAATAATGCACATAGCTAGACAAAATGCATTTTATTTAAAAGCACTTGTGTACAATAAGTATTTTTTTTTAATTTTAAAATGTTTTGAAGAAATTTAATTTTGATAACATTTGAACATTTTTACCCAATTATAAAATTTGAAAAAATTTACCTAAAGTTCACAAATATAACTACAAGTACAAGTTTGATATCTGTTTTGATTTCAATGGAGAACGCGTGTTTGTCTTTACCACGTGGCCATCATGAATTGAGCCCATTGGCTGCTGAGTCCATTGGTAACAAGATGCTTCTTTTCATGTAATGTCGCCAATAAGTTGCGATAGTATGCAAATACCAAAACGAATTGTGCCAAATTGCTCCAGAACTTTTTTTCTATATTAGACCTACCCAATATGAGCATAATAATTCGCCAAGGCGATAAATAAAATTGTGGGCTAAAACAGGATCTGATGGTTTAGCATGACAGAATTCGAAAATACACACACACACACACACAAAGTATACTTTTAAATAAATATTTAAAAAAAGAATCTTCAAAGACTTTTCGAAAAAAGAAAAACACAAATACACACGAAAAAGAAACAAATTAGGTCTTCAGTATCGACAGATAGCTGCAAAGAAAAATAGCCCGCTTAAGACAGATGGACAAATCTGTGATATGTGGCGTATAAATAAATCTCAACTTCTGATTCCAAAGGCGAACATTTCTTCTTTCTTTATACGTAATACTAGACTTGTAAATATGAGACTATTACTCATTCTAAATTGTCGGCGATCAGCGATTTTTTTGCAACAAATAGGTTTTTGATGCTCATATCATTTGAAATATAAAGGAGAAAAATTTAAATTGTTCTCTGACAGATAGTGAAAATTACGGGCTGTATGCATATTTGTGGGACAAATGCATTTTCTTATTTACAATGGAAAGATAAAATTTGTTTTTATATTTTGTAATTATATATATAAAATTGGTACTTTCATACAATCGCAGCCGTACTGACGACATATGAAACGAAGCACATGATTGCCAATTCAGCGCATACGACACATGCGAAATCGGGGTTGCCAACTTGGCGAGTTATTAACAGAGTTGGCGATTGTTGCGATAACACGTAAGTACCTACTATCGCAACAATGCCAACGTTCAAGGTAACTCACCAAGTTGGCAACCCCGATTTTGCAATCATGTGCTTAATTTCAGACAATGTTGGCAATAGGTTGCGATAATACGTAAGTACCCGATAGTACGTAAGTACCTTAAAACTTTTCCAGCTTACAAGTTTTTATTGTAATAAAAAAAACTGGTAAACTTTAGCTATTTGAGCAGTTTTCTTTAAAAATCGTGCAAGTCGATTTTATATTATATGGAGATATTTAAGGGTTTGTATTTGAAAAGTTTGAAAAATGTTGCTATATGTTAATGCCCTCACTTTATGCTTTTTAAACATTCAATTGATTTATTTTTATAAAGTGATTTTTTTAAAAGTATTAGTTAAAAGAAATGTATACTTTCGATGGTCTTAAATGGATTTATATCACTTTCAAAGTCAACAAAATATGAAAATCATATATTAATGAAACTTTTTTTTACTGAAATGGGGCTGCGTATTGGTATTTCTATCTTTGCAGATCTAGTACATTCCCCTGGAGCTGGTATTACTTTTTAGTGCGGCACCCTTTAGGCGATACCAATTACCGCAAGTAATTTTGACACCCAGTTTCTTCCCCAGAGGTATGCGCCTGAAAAACGCTAACCTCTGGGCGAAATTTGTTCTTAGGAATTTAATTTTGCCGAGAGCATTCAAGCCAAACGGAAACATTAAATGTGAGATTTCAATTGAATCAAACCAATTTTTTATGAAATTTGTATTAAATATGTAAAAAAAAATGTTTTTTTTAATATTTCTATAGTAATGCCATTTTAATTCAAGTGAACAAACAGTATACACTACTAAGTTTTATATTCTGCAATAAACCGGGGAAATACCAAAATTCCAGTGAACGAAAGGAAATTTTTAAACCGTTAACAGTGTTGCCGTCCATATAAAAATGAAGTAGGAAAATTATGTAGTATAATTGTTAAACTAAATATTATGTCTTTGCGCAAAGTGGATTTAACCACTTTCAAAGTAATTATACTTGAAATTTCAATAACTATGTAAATTTATATAATGACAAAATAAGAAACTGGTATTGTGTATGCCCATCTTGGATTTTTTTTTTTTTGGCGAAAAGTCATTTTTTGCCAAATACAGTGTTTACTGTCCACCAAGTTAGGCCTAATGTTTAACTCATAAGGATGATCGGAAAACAGACAACAGGATGATAAGCTCCCTTTTTGGCATTATATTTGGCGTGAGGTTGGCGTTCGGGTCTCATCAATATCTATGCATTAACTAACTTTTTGTCAAAAATGAACTTACATCACTTTTAAAGAAAACTGTTCATTTATTTAATTGATCAGCCCACACAGATCACAACTAATCACTATTCGGTTTTGTTTATGCTGTAACTCATGTTTGCTTTCACCAGAAGTGAACTTAATTTTAGATATATATTATATGAATGAAAAGTTTCTTTTTAATGCTTTATTCTATTTTGACGTATTTTTAATAGATGTCCCATCGAACCCTTCTGCTAAACTTTGCATAGCACAGTTAAATATGTTGTGGTTCGAAGTCGTGAAGTGGGGCGCCGACGCAATTGGCTACTTCGTCATGTGAATGTTTTCGTTTTCATCAGCAAACTTCCCGATAAAAAAGCTTGACAAAGCGTGATTTTGTCAGATCACTAAATGCTTGTGGTTTTCTATTTCTATAAATTCAAAAGTTAGTCAAAATAATGGACACGTTATTTTAATACTGTCAGATCACGAAGACGAAATTCAAGCTAGTATCTCATTTTCATACCTACAAAATGTTCCTTTATTTATTTTCGTTTTTATTGTTTAAAATGCTATATTTTACTTTAAAGATCTGAATTCTTTTTAAAAGAATTATATTTACTTTTAATTACCGTTTCTTTAATTGCGAATTAGTTCTAAATTTCGAATTCATGAAAGTTGATTTGAAAATAATTCAAAATGGAATACTTTTATTAATAAATGTGAAGAAGATAATGTAGATATATTTAGTATCTTGGTAGAATTGTTTTCTTAAAAAACATTCACAAATGCATCAAAATAAGTTGGAGTAGAATGATGCATTGGAAACAGGAGAGAAATGATTAAAAAATTTGTTTATTTCAAAGCATTTGATAAAATTATCAAATGCCCCCAGGAGGTATTTACAACTCTATTTTATTTGGGATTAAGAATGTCGAGTTTTAGATATATCGCCTCCTACGAGGAGATTCGCTACAAACTTTGAGAATTAATTTGTGAAACAACGTTTGAGTTCTACTTTTGCAACTTCGGCTAAAGGTGAACAAATTTTATTCTATATATATATTTCTAGCTAAAACTAGAATATAATATTTTTTAAATAAAAAAACATTTAATAGAAAAAGTATGAATTAAAAGTTATATGAAGAAAAAAGCAATTCAAATACGTATAGTTTCAATGCGATTTTATTTTAAAGAACTAGGGACAATTTAGAAATTATTTATTTAAATGTATTTTACGTTAGTAGTAAGAAAGAAGTGAACCTCAATTAAAATATGAGAAAAGAAACCAGACTTTATTTCAATTATAAAGAAATCCAGAACTCTATTCTAATTCAGTAAATTAGAACAAAAATTATCATTATTAATTTCGCTTGGGAATAAATATATATATATACTCTCTATAACAAAAAAAAATACGACGCACCAAGAACGAGTTGTCCAAAAGAGACAAAAATTGGTGAGTAAAAAGATTATGTATGGAATAAAGAATGAGTAAAATTTCAAAAAAATTGAATGATTTATTTCAGAGTTACGTAGTTACAAATTAACGAGCTCAATAAGGTGTTGATCGACCTCTAGCCTGATAAATTACCCTGATGGTCAACTGTGGTATTTTTTGCCAAAATTGCACTAATAGTCGGGGCAGGTCATCAACATTCCCTGGTAGATGCAGTAGCCTTCTCATCATATCCCAGACATGCTCGATTGCAGAGACCTGGCTGGTCAAGGAAGTGTTTGACAAGCTGTAAGATATTTCGTAGCAACACGTGCCGTATGTGGTTTGGCATTATCTTGCAGCCAAATAAGGCCAGGGTGCAGCGAATGAACGGTAGGAAAACAGTTCTCAGAATGTCGTCGACGTATCGCTGTGCTGTAACTGGGCCTCTAATGACGACCAAAGGGGTCTGGCCGTCAAAAGAAATGACACCCCAGACCATAACTCTTGGTTGAGGGCCTGCGTGGTGTGCAATAGTGAAATCAGGATCGGCCCGCTGCCCTTGGCGTCTACAGACACGTCTTCGATGATTTTCAGGGCACAGTTGGAAGCGGATTTCGTCGCTAAACACTATACATCCCCAGTCAGAATGATTCCAACCTGATCGAGACAAGCACCACTGTAATATGGCTCGACAGTGTGCAGGCATGAGTGGCAGGTGGCGAAGGTGTAGGTATGAACTTAAATTTCGCTCTATCAGCCGTCTGTGAATGGTCATGGTGGGCACTCGTGTGAGGATCGCATGTCTGATGGTTGATAACAATGAATCAAGTGCTGTGACAGCTTATCTGACAATCAGTCTGTCCTTCCGATCTGCTATGGCTCTAGGTCGACCGCTACCATCATGAAGCGAAAATCTGCCATCGTCCACCCATTCTTGCCAGCATCTTCTAATGGCCGCATCACTTCGACCCATAAGACGAGCGATTCTCCGATTTGCCCGACCTGCCTCTTTCAATCCAATGATAAAACCTGTTTCAAATTCTGACAGTTGCTCGTAATAAGCTCGATTCCTGCCACGAGGCATTTTTTAAGTCGTTGAAAGGTATCCTAAATCGAAATGCAAGTGAAACTTTGACCATCGGATTGAGAATTGCTTCTTATAGACACCTGCTAAGTGCGCATTTCCGATGCGCTGTAGATCACGATATTCGTTCAATGGACACAAAATTTTAATCACTTGCATGTTAGATACAAATGTTTTTGCATACGAAATTTCATTACAATCGAGCAACTCCTTCTTGGTGCTTTTTTGTTATAGAGCAGCGGTTGCCAAACTTTTTGACCTCACGGAACAGTAAATTCATAATTTAAATCCCGCGGACCCCTAATAGGATTTCTTAAGTGTTGAATTATTGGTATAAATCGAACTATGTTTCAATGCAACTTAAAACATAACATGATGAATAAGTATATTCCACATTTTCCTGGGGACCAGCGAAATTTTCTCGCGGACCACCACTTTGGCGACCTCTGTTTTAGAGTGTTTATATTATATATATTTTTTCTTAATACTACTCTCTATGAGAGAAACCTTAGTGTTCTCTCTTCATAATTTCATTTTATTTTACTGTCTGGTTTATCATTCATGTGTGTAAGAAATAGGCTTAACATTTAACATGCTCTGATTTTTCTATTATATCGAAAATTTCTGCTGTACTGGAAAGGTGGCGTACCCTAACCCTAATTCAGCGAAAGCTTTAGAAATAATAATAGGTCTCCATTTGAGTCCAAAGACTTTTTCTGTATCTTTAATTGTTATGTTTCCAGGAATCCAATTTATTTCTACTTTGGCCTTATAGATTTATGCAACTTTCTCATTTAGTATTTTATTTTATTATATTTTATAGTTTGCATATATATATATACACACAAGCAATCATTCATTTAAAACAAAAATCTTATATATTATTATTTTATTATTCATTATCAATTATTTCACATTCATCAAATCCATTAACAGAAAGATTTTGAAGTTCCTTTTTTATTAAGTACTGAATTTAATTTATGTTTAATATTTTAAGAAATATTCTGTGATTAAATGAACTAATTCTTCCCCTATTATCATCTACTACTACTTTTACATTAATCATATCATTTAATCAAATATTTTTCATCCATTATCAATATTTTTGATTAATCATATTACATTTAATAGCATAATTGCTTTAAAATAATTTCATACGGTAAT
This sequence comes from Trichonephila inaurata madagascariensis, assembly GCA_019973955.1. Classification (NCBI taxonomy): domain Eukaryota; kingdom Metazoa; phylum Arthropoda; class Arachnida; order Araneae; family Nephilidae; genus Trichonephila; species Trichonephila inaurata. The sequence goes on from BMAV01005186.1 coordinate 368,213, forward strand.
TTTAACATTTATACGAAACTTTATTTTCAAGTAAGCATTGAAAAGATCTTGTTAAACGAAAAAAACTTTTATTTTCCCAAACTTCTCGCGCATCAAGGTAAGAAAGAATAAGTACTTCTCATCAGTCTGTAATTGACTTCTGACGTTGATTTAGTGATAGCGATTTCTTCGTAAAAATGTAGCGAAAGCTTTAGTTTCGTCACTTTTTGCGCAGCTAAAAAGCAGGCGGATCCTCATCTGTTATGCTGATTGGCTAATGAATTATTCACGAATCGCAAACTCCTCTCCAATTTTGCTCCGCTTTAAAAACTTTTTCCTTTTCGATCAAATACTCCGCGAGATACTAACGGTAATCACACAAAATCTTTAATATCCTCAATAAAATCCGATTTTTGAGAAAGAAAGAATCTTTTTCTCTTTTTACAAAAGTATGATTTTTAAATCCCGCTGTTTTGAGAATTTTACCTTACCTAGTAATTGCCTTACTTAAATCCTTCTAAACAATGTCTTAAAACGAGTATTTAAAGAATTAAAAACGATGGAATTAAGAGAAATAAAAAAAAATAATAAAGAATCTTTTGTACTTTCACTTCCGTAACTGCGACCGCACTCGGATCGCTGAAATACTACTTCGGCGTTGCCATGACAACGCACTCAATGAAGGGCTTTCGTTCTCGTAACAAGCGAAGACATCGCGAGATTTTTGGCAGTGGGCCAAATACGATCGCGCGGAAAAGTCAGAAGAAAGTCCTTTCGAATGTAGAAGGAGCGAGTTCGGAAAATTGGAGGAAGAAAAATCAATGCATAAGGCAGAGAAATTTATCCAAATATTTGATGGCATTATTCGTAAACTGTTTTTGTGTCCCGCAGATATTTCTCAATGGAGAAGAAAACCGTAACCGCTTGGAATTTTTTTGCGGGGACCGAAATCGTTTTTGTTGCGTTTTGAATAATGTTTTATGCGAAGGAAAACATTTCCATATTCTATAAGATTCATTCTCTTTTTCCGATCACGATTCCATTAAATACTTTTTTTCCTAGTGAAAGATGAATGTTTGATGCGATTTTAATTTCGGTCTCGATGGCAATGTTTTTATTATGCAAAAAAATAAATAAACAGAAAACGCTGGAAATTCCTTTTCTGCCTTTCCTTATTTGCTGTTTTATTTTTCTATAATAATTTCATCATTTATTTTAAATTCTGAAAGTTACGCTTTTAACCCAGGAAATGGTGTGTACATTATGACAAACTCACCACCTGGTATTCTTCCTTCTGAAATACTTTTTTCAAAGTGTGTGTGTGTTTAAAAGCTCGAGAAAACAATTTCAAACTCATATCTTTAAACAAATTTTAAAAATATCTTGCTCACTTTCTTTTTGGTCTGATTTGAAATTCTGTGTTTGCATTTATGAAAGAAAAAGTCACAATTATAGTAAAGCAATTAAATACTTCAGAAATTAATTGCGTAGAATATCAACAAATGAAGAAAGTTTAAGAGAAATTGATTAGTAACAAAACAAATTCTTAGCAAACACGTAAGAATCTACGTAAAACAATATTATTTTTAAGCTCCTCTGGAAAATAAGACTTTTTCGAAAGAGATTAATATGTCTCTGAGAGCTTGGAAATCCTCCATATAAACAATCCATATAATAATAAGAACTTTGAGAAATATAATAGTACTTATACAGAATTGCCTGTGAAATATCTACTTTTTGTTTAATTTTCATGAAATTAGATAGAAACCCACATCATACAAGAAATATTTTTCAAAATATTCATAATTTTTCGAATTTATAAATTCTATATAATTAATTTTAATTACTACGTAGCTCTTTGTGATGTAACAATTAAAATAATGAATTTATGAAATTTTTATTCATATTTTAACGTAAAATAAGAATTGAACACATGGAATTTCAAATTGCACGATTAGTAGAAGAGGAAAATAGATTTAAATTTTATAATGTAATTTTTTTCCGAAAAAAAAAATTCCTAAACATTTTTTTTCAAGTCAAACTTTAAAATAAAATAATAAAATTATGTATAATATTTTTATTACACAATATAAGTTTATTGCAAGCAAAGTATGTATCACGAGTGGACTTTTGAAAAAATAAAAATATAATAATATTAATTTTCTAGAAATTACACATGATCAAAACAAAGCGGATTTGAAAAGTACAGAAACCTTTTACAATAAAAGAGTAGCTAAATGGCTGGGGGGAAAAATGACACCCAGCACTATTTGAATGCTTTTTTATGCAGATAAATAGAAAACTATTCGTAAAACCTTTTTTTTTTTTTTTTTTTAAATAAAATATTTAAGTTAGGCCTTTTTGTCCCCCGCGTTTTCTTAATAACTATTGTATGTAATGAAACTTTGATATTTATTTTTTCGTGATCTAACAATAAGCTTGGCATTTATCGAAGAAAGATAAATTTTCCCTGTAAGCCCGTTTTTTTGCTCAAAAGAATTTGCGAATTAGAACGTCAAGACATTTTCGAACGCCTAATGTTTGCTTTCGCGTACAAATACTTCTAGCGCCAAGAAACACGTTTTACACTTTGCAAGACCTAAACCTTGTAGAGCAGTGCTGTTGCCGAACAACTTTCATCACCGCGGACCGGTGAACGTTTGATAATTTTACCGCGGCACACTGTGAAAGGGGAAACATTGATTGTTAATACTTTAGGCTGTTTTGATTTAATCATTTTAATTCAATTGCACTTAAATATGCCTTCAAAATAAAATATAGTAATAAAATATACCAAAAATGAATATAAAATGATTTAGCATGAAATATAAAGTGGTTTCCATGGAAAGTCGCACAATCCAGAGAGAAATACACCACAGTAAATAAAAGGGAAATAATTTAAGGTATCCGACTACGTTCGGAACCGTGATTTCAAAAATGCGCATAAATGGATAATTTTCATGTAGTGTCACTTAGATTAGAATAAATGTATAAAATTGTTTTAAGGACATTTTGACAAAAAAAAAAAATGATTTAAATACATTTTGGCAAAACATTAACTTAGAATAATCTTTTTTCAAAATGCTCACCTTTTATAAAAAATGCTTCTAAAATAATAATATTTCGCTTATATAATGTAAAGACTTCTCCAGAGAGTCTGAATTAGGAATTTTGAAAAATTCGCATTATTTTCAGAGTTACAACGCATTGAAATAATTATCGGCGTTTTTTTTCTTAAAATTGCTCCCATCTGTTGTCGTAAAATATGGATAAACCTACTTCTAAGTTATATATTTCAAAAATTTTAGTTAGAGTCTCTGTACAGAGGTTTGAGCTATATACAGGCAAAATATTATTATAATAGAAGCATTTTTCTCAAAAGGAGAATATTTTGAAAATGGGTCCTTTTATGTTCATTTTTGGTCAAAATATTGTACTTAATTTTTTATTGTAATAGTATTCTTAAAACAATTTTATATACATTTTCTAATCTAAGTGACACTAAATATAATAAATATTATCCATTTATACGCTTTTGCAAAATCAAGGTTCCGAACGTAGTCGGATACCTTAATGTTCCTTGGTCGGCCCGTTACTAATTGATCCACAAAACGGTGGCAGTCTGCAGCCCATTGGTGGGGGACCACTATTGCAGAATTCTATTTTCAGGATGCATAGTGAAAATGCAAGACGGACATTTTACAGTACCTAAATTTATTTCTGCGCATTAAAAAAACAATACAAAATATAGAAATCATTCACTGAAAGTATGTATTGCGGACTTTTCACATTTTTGTTAACAATTAGTGCATAAATGACTAAAATTTACTTTTAATTGTTAGTAGAATATTAGTTAGAAATATGCCGAGAAAAATGCACAATTTATTTTTAATTCTTTGTCGGCATTTCTTTAATTCATTTTAACGTAATACTGTACGAAGAAAGAAAGAATCTTTTCATTTAAGTTTCTGACTAGAATACCAAAAACGTGTTCTAACTTTGGTACTAAAATCTAATCAAAAGATAATATAAAAACGGAGATAAAAAAAAATACCGGTATTGAAAAGGAGTATCTCAATTTTCGAATACAGATTTAACGCACGTGCTAAATTTTGATTGAAGCTGCTAGAAAAGAAAAGTAAATATTTTTATATACTCAAGCCGATTGTTTTGTTTTTTCAAAAGTTATTTATATTTTATGTAGAGTATTGAGAATAATTCTTTTAAAACTTTATCTGTGCTCTTTTTTAATAATATTTAAAAAAAGTAACTTAAATCAAACTAACTTCAAAAAACTTAACTTCACCGTTCAAAAAAAAAAATTTTTTTTTTGACTCCTCTATTTTTTACTCTTGGGTAAGTTTTAATCGTATTAACTCTAATTTCAACTCCTTATAATATGATTTCAAAAAAATTATCTGCCGATTTCAAAAGAAAAATATCAAAAGTTTCTGAATGAAAACATAAAAGAAAGGAGAAAAGTAAGAAAAATTATAAATGTTATTAATTCACTTCACTACCTTATAAACAGAAAAGATGTAATCAAAATGATAAGTATAAAACTACAGAGAATATCAATGTAACAATGTACATACATAGCTTTTAATTCACTCGTAACAATAAATTAAAGACATTAAATTGTACGCGTTCCGAAATGACCTTCCAAATCTTCAAAAATAAAATACTTTATTATTAAACGAAGATGCTTCCGGAGAAATATTTTGAAACCATTTAATTAAATTGTTACTAATCATCTCTCTGAGTCAATTCGAATCTTTTAATATTTCCATTTCCTAATTACAAGCATTATTTTTAAAGAATAAAGAGTCGCCTAACGAAATGAGAAATATCCATTTTTAAATGCTTACATCATATTTTAAAATTGCATTTAAAAGCTACTGGGAAATTTATCACAGATGATAGTTCTTTATTGTGTTTCATAACACTTTCACGATTTAACCTTAAAATAAAGGAAGAACTGGTATGATATAGTAAGGTGACCAACTATATCACTCCTGCTATAACCTCCTGCTTTTATAGGTTCTGTCCTTCCTCGAAAAGTGCCCTCCTTTTTGTCCTTCTTTTCAATATTTTAAAACTGACCTGTTAATCTCTATTTTAAGAGATGAACCAAACATGTTTCCAAAATATCGAAGAATGGTCTGAAACAAATAACACAGGAAATAACAGTTTTCGATGGTATTTTTTTTTGACTGTCACATGTAAATTAGGGAGATATAGAAAATTGCGTTGAGTTTTTATCGGAAGAAATGCCGGATATTAAAATCAAAGACAATTGTCTGTTTGAAGAAGAAAGAAGACTGAGCGTATATTTAAATTATAATAAATTAGAACAATTGTAAAATCAACATGCTGAGAAATCGGTACAAGATGGATGAAATTCCTTAAATCATTTAAAAAATGAAAACATTCCTTATGAAAATGTAATTATTCTTGTTGAATTTACGTTGCGCTACCCTGGAACTAATGCAGCGGTTGAAAGAGTTTTTACAGTTGGTAATGATTTTTGTGAAGTGACTAGTGAGAAATCAAAATTGAATGTTAATATTTTAGCTAAAGTGCTTACTGAAAATTCAGTATGAAGGATATTTTTTACCCGAACTTTCTAATATATTAAAAAATGATACGTTGACAAAAAAAACCATTCAATGGAAAAAGTACATGTTTAAGATAATAATTAAAAAGAATGTAAGAGCGCAATTAGTGTATTTTTGTTTCAATTAATAAAACGTTTCAAATATTTAAGTTGTAATTTTTTTTCTTAAATTTTTCGTCCTCCTTTTCACATTGTTAAAAAAATGGTAACCTTAGATATAGTAAATTGATAGTAGTTTTTTTATTGTTAACAGTTATAAAATCCCCGTGCACCACAAAGTATCACATGGGGCCCAGAGAAGTAAGTATTAATCACACATTACAAAGGAATGAAAGAGGAAAATCCTTTGAGGTATGAAGAATTACAAATTTTTACAACAAATTCACAGAACTTTTTAAAAACGCTTCTGGTGGAAGTAAGTTGCTGAAGATTTAGAGGCCAATTTATATTAAGTCCCTTGAAAGCCACGATCTTTCGTTCTCTTTCAAACTTGGAACACAGAAGGAGCACATGTTCTTCATTTTCCTCACCACCAATATCACAATCACAAGAATATGACGGAACTAAATTAAATTTGTTCAAGTAGCTTTTAAAGTTGCCATGGTCAGTTAGAAATTGGGTTATTTTGTAATTAATACAAAAACGATGGTGAGACAGTTTCTTATTAATACTTGGAAAATTTTCTTCGTTAGGTTCCCTTTATTTGAAGTGAAATATATATATTCTTGGTTCCAAGACTTCACCATTGTCTCTCTCATAATCTTCTTGTAAAATTATTTAGGAATATTAACAGTTTTTCCTATTGAACCCTTTATCTACCACATTATGATTTACTGCAGTTTTTTTCATGCAATATTTTTTTGATCACTACATTGAAAATTAAGGGATATACATTTACAATGTATTCAACTTTGGGCAATGTAATCCGTTAGAGCTAATTAATTAATTAAGATTAATTACAAACACTATTTACTTAAAATAAATAGTCAAATCGTTTTCTAAGGTCTTCATTTACACACAAAAATAATAAGACACTTACATTTTGACATTAACTATTTTTTCGGAACAAAAATGACAATCTTCGCAATCCACTGAAAACGCCGTCGGCCGAAAACGCAACTTCTGCTATAAAACTATTCTCCTTCCCCGCTAAAATGCTCACCATAGAACCCGTGCTGCCATATATATTGAAAGAAAGGTTTTAAAAGAATATTCCTGCTAGGTATCGTCAGAGTATTCGTAAAAATGGTTATTCTATGTAAATTTAAAGTGAGTGGAACTTATAAGTACGGTAGATAAAGGGTTAATGTAAAAAAAAAAAAAAAAAAAAAAAAAAATTTTAAAATTTAATGGGTTTGAAAAATAATTTGAATTCTTATGAAGCATTTTAAATATTAAAAAAAAAAAAAATTAAAATGGAGAACTTTTAAGAAAAAAAAAATAAATGTAGATACTACATCGAAACCCCAT
>BMAV01005186.1:375378-388079 GCA_019973955.1 Trichonephila inaurata madagascariensis
TTAAGAAAAAAAAAAAATAAATGTATATACTACATCGAAACCCCATTAAGTCTTTTACGTTGAAAGTAAACAGATGACTGAATATAAATTGATTTAGATGCATAAAAATGATGGCAGGACAGTCTCTTATTAATGATTGGAAAAAATTTCTTCGTTAAGCTCCCTTTCTTTATATTAAGCTCCTTATATTCTTAGTTCCAAGTCTCTTCACCGTTCTTTCTTACATAATCTTGAAAAATGATTTAGGAATATTAACGGCAATGTTAATTTTGCGCTTGGAGGCAGCCTTTGCAAGCTAATCGGCCCGCTCATTTCCAAGAACGCCCGTGTGTCCGCAAACAAATGCAAAATCTATTGAGATGTTTTTATCAGTTAGGCTTTTAAGTTGCTTTTGGATCTCGAGGATTATATTGTTAGATGAAGAAATACATTTAAGAGAATTCAAAGAGGAAAGAGAGTTCTGAGCAGATGAGATAGTCTGAGATGATGATAGTAGTTTAAAATGTTTTTACTAGAATACTGTTTAATTTTAAATCTGAATTTTGAATAATTCTATGAAAAAATTATTTTTAAATTTGAATTGAATTTATTTAATTGAATAATTTGAGCATCAGCTATATAAAAGCTTTTAATAATTAATATCTACAATTTCTAACCCTAGTTATTCTCCTATCTGTATATTAATTTTTAAGGAGATTATAAAAAGTAATGATGCTTAGTAATATCTATACTTAATTATACAATTAAATACTTAACTTAAATTTTATGAGTATATTTTTGAAAGTGACTTAAAAAAACATTTCCTTTTTTTCATTTCTATTTACACAAACTGAATGATAACAATTTGTCAGTTTTTTTAATAATATATGTATCAGAATTATATAATAGTATCTAATTGAAAACTTACAATTCTTTCATGCAACAGCTTTTAATATATATATATACACACAGTAGAACCTGTTTTTGTGCGGTCTTTTTACGAGATTTTATTTTTGTGCAATTTTTTATGTACGATATTTTTTTTATGCGGTGTGTGAATTTCAATGGCTTTGGCTCCACTGTAATGTTTTCCAACTATTTACCAATGGTGTAATGGAGAATGTTAGGACCCCCCTGAAAGTTAGGTTTTGCCTTTAATATTTTATAAATTGGGTAAATACGTATTTAGCGTAAGTAAGGCTTTGGGCCCCTAGAGTAATGCGCCCCCCGTGATGTGGGGGTGTACGTTATGCCATTGAAATGTAGACACTTCAAGACACTGTTCATTTGTTATAAATAGTCTCCCAACAATGCGAATTCAGTTGCTTTCTCTCAACGCTCCAGCAGCCCGCCCTTGATTGAAGACGAAATTTTCAATGACAGTCACATTATCAATAATTTGATAAATTATGAAGACGGACAAGAAGCCAGAATCTTTGAGAGCGGATAAAAATACGCAGGGATCCAGATTTCCAACAAATTGGAAAAGCATTTTCTTAAAATAGATACCAGTTAAGAAAGGAGTATAAAATTCCAAAAAGGGCTACAATCATGTATAGCTGGTTATCGTGACATTTACAAGCAACTGACCACCCGTCCTTCGTCACAAAAACTTATCTCTTACTTTATGTTGCCAAAAAATAAATCAATTGAAATTGCACCTTCAAGAGACGAAAGCGATTTTGAACTTATTCATTACAGTACTTTGGATTACGATGAGTAGCGATGAATTATGTATGTATGTTTATAAGACTTATCCGTATATACAATGAGAAACTGTATGTTTTTAAAATGTTTCCATGTGTACTATTTAATTATTTATTTTGTTATGGGAGTACTCTTACATAAATTTCGTAAATAATTGGCATATTTTATAAATGCGACTTTTTTTAAGCGGTCCCTATCCCCCGCATAAAAAAAGTTTTTTGTAATATTTCCACGAATTAGTTTGTTTTATGTAAGAATTTATGAAATTTTTGAATATTATTTTGTGCGTTTTTTTATGCGGTCCCTATCTACCGCATAAAAACAGGTTCAACTGTATATATATATATATATATATAATAAAGTTAAAATTTTACGCTAAAAAATTTAAAGTTTTGTCTTCTCCTCTTTGTATTGTTTAAGGCACTTAAAAATAAAATTTGATCCTCATTTCAAACTAAAACTTGTCTAATATTTTCTTGGAACTAAATATCACTCATATTCAGAAATGAAAAATATCTTGAGTAAAATCAAGACTATGGATTTGATTTTTTACTTCTAGTGCTATTTATTAAAGAATCATATGAAATATGAAGCACGCATGTGGAAAAGAGCCCAATATCTTTACAATCTATTTAACATCAGTTAATTTTAATTATTTATCGATGATTAATAAATAATTAAATTTAACAAGCTGGCACTAGTTTTTTATTTGTGATATACCAGCCATTATAGACACATCAAGCTATAAATCTATACATTTTTTGCGTCAAGTTGGCTTATATTTAGATTTATTAAGTTTATATAACAAGGAAGAATTGGCAAAATTATCGTAAAGAAAAAAAATAATACAAAACAGTTTGATTATTTAAATATTTCAGTAATATTTGCTTGCATATTTTCATTTAAAACGTTCGACGACACATGCATTAAATATTTAAATCATTTCAAAACAATCTGAAGTAATATTATATGTATATTATAAATCTTTAAACGCTGTTACATTCTTATTTTTATTGTTCTGTAAAATATTTCGAATAAATATTTTGAAATAGTTGTACAACAAGCTTACAGAATATATTTAAAAAAAAGCAAACAGAGATAAAACAACTTGTTAGTGCTTTATGTTAGAACTAGTATAATCACATGTCATATTCAGTGAGTCCAAAAAGGGAGAAAAAACATTTTCAAATGTCGTTTTCTAAATACATGTTTCAAAAGTATAACAAGAAAGGATGTTTTCAGTTTTTTATCTTGTTAAAACAGACACAAAGCTCAGCATAATGAGCGTTTATTCTTTATAAAGTTTTTTTCCGTGTGTCACTTGTTTTCTTATTTTATAAGACAATTCAATTCCTGCCCCAGAGAAGAAAGAAAGGGAGAAAAATGGCGAATTTTTTTAGGAACTAAAAAGTAAAGAAAAAAATCAAGATATATGCCTTTTGTTTATATTTCTGGTAAAAATCAAAACGAAATTTAACACAAAAACGTAATTTCTTCTTCTCAAGAAATGAAAAATAACTACAAAGAAAAAAAATCAATTTTCTTGTTTTATTATTTTTGTTTGTTTGTTATTAAAGAAAAAACGCCGTTTATTAAAGAAAAAACGCCGTAATCATTTCCAGTTATATTTCTTTTCTTCTTTAAAGAATTTCTTTTTCCATTATCACACGAAATTATAATTGCCCGAGGTTTGTCCATGTGTTAAAAAAAAAACTTAAATTACTCTTTGTTTAAAGAAAGATCTCTTTTAAAGTGATTTTCTTTTTCTTTTTCATCAGAAGAAGGAAAAGAGGGGAAAAAACTAAAGGAAACTGAAGTTTTAATTATTTTTTAAAGAATGGTTACGTTTTTCCATTCTAATTGTTGACGGTGGAAATAATAGATGCTTGTGAGAGACAGAACACGATGAATGAGATCTCGTTAATAAGATTTCAGGTAAAATGATTGTGATGTAAAAGGAGTATTTGTTCTTGGAAGTTATTTTAATTAATCTGATTGTTTAACTAAGGAAAAGTTTCACAAAAGATTCAGTTTAATCACTTCGGACAAAATTGTTTTTATCTGTCGAAATTTAAACAGAGGCAAGAGTTCGTTAAAAAACATCAATTCAGGACAGATCGTTAAAAGCATTTACTCACTTGATTAAAAGACTTTTGTTGTATTTTGTAACAACTATCTCGAAAATAAAAAACAGGATAACTTTCTTGCAAATTGTTAAAATAAAGTTGTAAATGTAAATTATTAAACATCAATTGAAAATTTTAGTAACACATGGAATAAAATTTGTATTTTGCGTTCCATAAATAAATTACGATTAAAATTAATCAATTTTGAAGTAAATCGTTTGGAGATTGCGAACTCGCATTTATTTAATAGATTCAAAGACTTATGTTGTATTTTTGTAACAGCTATCTGGGATATAGAAACAGAATAACTTTCTTTCTTGCAAATGATTAAAATAAAATTGTAAATGCAAACTATTAAATATTAATTGAAAACTTCAATAACACACGGAATAAAATTTAAATTTTGCGTTCCGTAAATAAATTACGATTAAAATTAATCAATTTTGAAGTAAATCGTTTGGAGATTGCGAACTCGCATTTATTTAATATATTCAAAGACTTGTGTTGTATTTTGTAACAGCTATCTTTGAATATAAATACAGGATATTTTCTTTCTTGCAAATGGTTTAAATAAAGTAGTAAATTATTAAATATTAATTGCAAACATCATAAACACATAGTATATATATGTAAAATTTAAAATTGACGTTGCATAAATAAAAATTACGGTTAAAATTAATCGGTTTTAAAGTAAATCGTTTGGATATTTCGAAATAGTGTAATTATTATGAAACTTATGTAATGTTTTCAGAGATTTTAATCGCATTTGTTTCGATTATTTTTTTATTTACATTGGAATCAGATTTTGAGCTGTAAATAAATGTTTCGATAAATATGGAATAACGAAAAATGCGAATACTTTGGTATATATAAAATGATTTAATTTAAAGTTTATATTTTTCATATACTATTCTCATAAATATTGTTCTTTCACCAAATCTATAATAAAATTTGCTGATTTTACATATCTAACTAAGCCATTTTGTCCGTCAGAATTTTACTATATATAAAATTAGTAAGAATCGAATACTTTTACATAAATTCAGAAGCAAAACAGTGTCTTTGTAAATAACATATAACAGTTTTAATGTTTTAATTAAAATTTGAATTAATTAAAAAAGTTCTTTACTATTATGTTGCAAAACGATAATTTATTGAAGTGTTTATAACTATGTTCATTTTTTTATATTTAAAATACTCCCTGTCAAAAAAATTAATGAAATAATTAAAAACACTACGTAGAAAAATTTATAAGTAATAATGGAAAAAAAAATATTTCTTTTTAAGGATTAAAAATATTTTGATTTTTTTTTATGTACAAATTCTATTAGTTTTGAGGAATTTCAAAACTGCTTCCCGTAATATGTGTTTGTATAAATTATATACTAAATATAAATATTGGGGATGCTCTTCAAAGATTGTAATTCTTAAAAAAAAGCAACAGAGAAGTGCGTGTGTGTTCAAAAAGGATCTTCACGAGAAAGAGCAAAACAGACAAAACATCAAATAAAACTTAAACAGATGCTTGACAAAAAGTTTAAACTATATCAATAGTCTTTTAAAAAAATTTAACTTTGGAAGATTTCTTGCGCGTATAATTTGCTAAATTAAATAAAAAATAATTTTATACAATTTTTTTTATCAATAACCACCTTCTAATTTTGCTTCTGATTTCTAGACTCACATTTCTTAGAATATTGAAAGAAGCAACAGTAAAATAAGTAATTATAAAATTCATTTATAAGCAATTAATAATAAAAAAGAATTATATTTATTATAAATACAGTTATGAGAAAACTTATAAAAGCCAAAAAAAATGCACTTTCATCCCAATTTCACTAGATACGTTATTTTTGCTTAAATTCTCTAGTAGTGACTTCCCAGATAAAATATCTACCACAAAAATACAATGTTTTCTTACAGTATCAACTCTTAAACGACATGGGAAAATGGTGACAAATATGAACCAAACCACAACAATAAAAATTCCCCACAATATTTCCAACAAGGACAAAGAAGGAGAAAAAAAAGCATGATATTTCTACCACTTCATAATCCTTCCCAAAAAATAGAAACTTCTTTGCAATCGAACCGCAAGCAGGAAAACCCCCTCACGTTCATCATCAGATCCCCAATGTCCAAACAGGAGCAGGAAACTCCCAGAGAAGAAGGAAAAAAATAGAAATCAATCTTAATATGGCAACCGGAAAAGTTCTTTTCATCGCAGAAACTTTTAACCATCTGCGGACTGAGACTAACAGAAAGTAAAGAAAAAGAAAATTGTATGTGGAGAACGTTTCTTGCGACATGGGGCATTTCTCAGTGATCAGAAATACGAGGGGGGTTTTTACGAACGGAAAAGTACTTTTTTGGCCTGAAAAATCGTCCGGAGGAAATTGAACTCTTGGTTCGTTCTCTTTTTTTGAGTTAGGTTCTTTGTTGGTTCAATGGCACCCATGCGATCAATGTATTTAATCTCAGATGCAGTGATGAGGATAAGTTTTGTGATTTTTTTAAGAATTTGTATGGTGGAATATAGTAAAAGAATCAAGACTTTAAGGCTGTTTTCGGTTAATGTTAAAGAAAAGGACCCGAATTTGGAATATTTTTTCAGATATAAAAGAAATGAAAAATTAATATGATATTCTGGCTTCACTATCCTTTAGAGAGCAGCATTTTTTTATCATACTTGCCATTTTTAACCGAGTTTATTCATTTTTTCTGGTATAAAATGTGTTTCGCATTTTTTATCCTATACCGTAATGTTAAAAGGGCTTTGCCTTCACGTATTGAAACAAAAAAAGAAAGTATTCACGGAATATTTTGAATTTTTTAAAAACACTAACATATTGGTAACAGAGGTACGAGTTATAATATTGTAAATTTCCATGGAAATGGGGTCATTTTTCTGTCTGAAAATGTGCTTCGCGTTTAGTTAGAGCTCTCGTACTTTTACCGAAGACAGCCTTAATATATGCAAACATATGCCTTGTATATATGCAAACATAAAATATTTTATAATTCTTTAATCATATTTGTCTCTCTCTGTCTTAAAATATATGTTACCGTTAAAGTTTGTAATTCAGTTATTTCATAAAATAACTGGACAAGTACACAGGCTTATCAGGAATGAATTACCCGATTACAAATTTACTAACTCTTAGATGAATAAACAGAAAATGATCGTTAATATGTCATTGTAAAGATACTATATGAAATTTTGAATTTGTAAATTGTTTTTTTGTCAAATTGGTGGCAGCAATGTTGTAATCAAGATGTTTTTGAAATTGTGAACAGAAGTGGAAATGGCGGCCCCACGGGAGAAGGCATTTTGTGTGCTCTCGTTTGCAAAAAGTCTGTAAATAATCACGGTTCAGCTTGAATTTCCGAGAAAGTACCATAGAAATGCACCGACATTTAAGAGTATAAGAAGATAGTAAAAACAGTTCCAGGAAACTTCCTACTTCCTGTGCAAAGGCAAAAGTTCAGTTTCACAATGACATTATACGGATGACTAAAGGAAGTCACATTGAACATTTGTGAAAACAAATCTTACTTTCAGTTAAGAAACGTTACATACGAAAAAAATTTCATATTGTATCTTTACAATGACATCTTAATTATCTTTTTCTGTTTATTCATCTAGTAATTATTAAATTTTGTAACCGGGTCATTCATTGCTGATAACCCTGTATAACAGATGAAAAATTTCATACTTTACCTAGTTATTCTGTAAAATAACTAGTTAACTCAGTGCTTCTCAAACTTTCAATACTTGCGACCCAATATTCAATCACAATTTTCATCGCGCCCCCTTCCATACAATAACGATGTATTGAATTCGATAATACGATACTTTGACTCTAAAGCTGCAATATGACTTTAACCGTTTTGCCACCAGCGTATATAAATGTCTCACTCAGCCAAGGCGTAAATTTCCCCGGACGTATATATACGTCTTTCCGAAATATGTTCACTTATATCCATAAAATTATTCCGAAGACTTTGGAATGCAATAAAATGACCTTAACATTGTTTGAGAAGGATTTACTTATTTCAGAGGATTTTCTTTATATGTATTATATATATTCCCTTTCTTCCTCCTCCAAAATACACCACATATGGGTGCATACGTGCAAAACGGTGGCATTGGGGAGTGAATCGCGTAACTTTTAATCTGCAGTTAAGGGATTAATTATAAGCCGTACAAAAAAAAAGATCCAGATAAGTGTTCATTTTATATATGACCAACCGGTGCGGTCACTGGTAATTATTAAACTTGTTCTTAACTTAGTATTGTTAAGATAATTATAAAGTTCACACACACATTGTGCAGTACTGATACATTTATAAGTGTATTATATCAGAGTCAATGTATTTTTTTTTCATTCTTACAGAATGTATTTTGTTTGTTTTACTTTTAAAAAATTATTAATTTTTTGAAATAATCTTTTGTTTTCGACTTTTCAATGTGCTCGCGCCCCCCCTAGGGGGGGCGCCCCACAGTTTGAGAAACACGCTGAGTTAACTATAAAATAACTAGTTAACTATGACATTACTAGTTATCTGTGAAATAACTAATCGTAGACCGTTCAAGAGAAAATTAAGCAATTTCAAAGTTATTTTACAAATTAATTTATCGTAAAAAGTTAAAACCTTTTGAAAAATGCATTTTATCCCTATATATTGCGGGTGATTAATTGATAAATAATAAGCAAAAGCAGATGATATAATTTACTATTGGTCACATTCTTAACATTAGTTGAACAGAAAGGGGAAAGAAGAATATAACTTGCATCTATTACTGGCAGAATTAACTTTTCTACACCCTTCATATTGCTGGAGTAACCAGTAGTCACGTAGTACTTTTTTCTGTACTGCTGTAGCACTTTTTATTTCTGCTTTCAAAGTTAATAATTTTTTCACGAACAAGCGCTGCACTGTTTTCCTCTTTATCCCACGCTTATTTAATAAAGATTCAGATTTATTTGCATTAAATCTTTCTTATTTACTGGTTGGTTTCCCATTTCTGTAGAAAACATTGTTTGAAAACAGGTTGCAAAAGTATTTGTTAATAATTTCAAATGTAAAATGCTAACCCTATTAATTGTAAGCAATGAAGAAGAAACACGAAGAAAACACAATACTCGGTGTGTACCAAAAATCAGTAACAAGAATATTTCAGTTAGATACCCGCGATTTGCTTTAAGGAAAGGGGCAGTTCCACTATGAGTGCATCATTAAAAACACTGGTCAACTTTGTTTCAAAGGTGTAATGATGAGCCAACTTTAATAACGAGTAATAATTCACGTCAAAAAAGAACTTTACGCTGCACAACGATTAAAATATCGAATGTAATATCATAGACACATTTTTATTCTTCCCACCTTTTGATTTGCATTCAAAATTCGAGGTACCCAACTTACTGTGATTTTATGCAATTTCAATTTATTTTAAATAATGAGGTTGTCATGAATACTTAGATTTTCATCCATTTAGACTGGTTCTCGATTCGCGATTATGAGCCAAATTTCCAACTTTTTCACGACTATTTTGTAACATCTGGCGCCGTTCGCATACTTGAGACCTCGAAATGGCACTATTACCTAACTGTGCATTCAATTTGTGCCAAATTGCAATACTTTTGGCATTTTCTTTCGTTAAAAATTTCATAATTATTCACTGTGAAAAAGCAGCAAATATTTTATATTTACTCGTCTCGTGAGGTTTTAAATAAATGAACATATGAAAAATAAAATGATGTTAAATGATTATTTAAATAATAAATAATTTATCATGGTAGCAGTAATTAAAAATATAAAATCATTCATTTAGATAATATATTATGTAATGTATTCAATGAAATAAATGAAAGTGTACAATGTATGCAAGCATTGTAAAAAATATTCAGCTTTTGTTTTGAAATTGACAAAAAATGCTGAAACAGTAAGGAAATAGAATGGGTAAATCAAGATTATAGGTTCTTGAATCATCTTTTACATAGTTAGTTACAACATTTTGGAACATAAATTGTATTGAAAACGAAATTCGATGTTTTAATGTTTATATTTTGATTTACGTTCATCTGGCTTTATTCATTGCAAAATTATTATAAAATAAAATCTTTCACACATTGAAAGCAGAGTCTAATGATTTAAAATGTTATTACTATTATTTGGAAAGTGGTAAGTGAATTTTTGCATTAAAACTTTATTTTCTCAAAACTACAAATAAACAATAGAATAATGTTTCAAACTAAATTATTTTTAAATCAGAAAGCGATTTTGTTAACTTTTATTTACAAATTTCTACAGGCTTTATATGCTCTAAAATTTTAAGCTATTAAAATAGAAAACACTTTGGATTATTAAAATATTCCATTTAAAACAGTTATTCTCAAACTTTCGTTATTAGCGACCCAATATTCAATCATAATTTTCATCGCGCCCCTCCCTCCATACAAATAACAATGCATTGAATTCAATAATACTATACTTTGACCCTATAACACGACTTTAACCTCTTAAGTGCCACTGGTGTATATATACGTCTCGTTCAACCAGTGTGTTAAACACCCGGACCTATATATACGTCTCACTCAACTGGTACGTAGAATGCCCCGAACGTATATATATCTTTTTTCCGAAATACGATCGTTTCTGTGCACTGTTATCCATAAAATTATTCCGAAATCATTTAAATGCAATAATAGACTCTTGATAGTTTTTGTGAAGAATTTACAAATTATCATAAGGATTATCAGATGATTTCCTAATTTATTCCTTCTCTTCCCCACCCCCATACATGGAATTCCCCCTACGTGGAAAATGAAGGCATTGGGCAGCTAATCCCGTAACTTTTAATCGGCAATGATGGGATAATTTATAAACCGTATAAACTATCAAGGTCAGTGCAAATTTTTGTATATATTATACGTGACAAGCACATGAAGTCACTGGTAATTATTTAATTTGTTCTTAACTTAGTATTATTAAATTAATTATAAAATACATTGTCCAATAATGATACATTTATAAGTGTATTATATCAGTGTAAATGTTATTTTTTTATTATGTCAGAATGTATTTTGTTTACTTTCAGTAACTTAATAATTTTTCTTAAATAATCTTTTGTTTCTGACTTTTCAATGTGCCCGCGCCCCCATTGTAGAGTTATCACGCTCCTCTAGGGAGCGCGCACCACAGTTTGAGAAACGCTGATTTAAAAACAATGTCTTGTGTGTATATCAATTACTATGGTATTCACATTTTATACAACATGTTACATGCATATCGCTATGTATTAAGTAGATTAAAATTTTTCAAATTTTTGCAAATTTTTCTTCCCCTCTTCAAGTAATTTAAAATAATTCCTTTCATTTTTTAAGGAATTTTTACAAACGTTGTTTTTATTCCAAGAAATTTATTTTTAAACGCGTATATAATATACTAAAATAAAAACAAACAGTGGAAAAATCGTGAATTTGAGTTGGAACAAACAACTTGAAATTCAATTTTTCACCCTTGTCTAAATATTGTAGGTCTATTTATTGAGAAATATAGATTTAATATTTATTATAAAAAATACTAGCTTCATAATGAATTTTGAAAATTTATAATTATGTTTCAGTTATTTCGAAATAAAAAACTGTGAAACAAATTAATACTTTAGATCTTTAACAAAGACAGAAAAACTAAAAATCATTTTTCGAAGCCTGTGAGTACTTATTGTATATATTTAAACATAATTTTTAATTTTTTCTTTACTCTTCTATATCAACACTTTATTAAAAAATTTTCTCTGTTACTAATTAGTCTTTTGCGTTATTTACAAAATGTATTATTCAGCATTTTCCTTTTCTTTTTTCATTAATAGAATGAGAGAATTATTCATAGGCATTACTCAAAGTTTTCTTTTTAAAAATTGATACAATCAAAAAGAGAAAATATAATTATACAAATGTTCTACTTTATGAAATACTTCCTGTCAGCTATTGTAAATGTTTATTTAATATTCATATAATGAAGACATTTTATTAAAAAAAAACTCCTTTTTAAAAAGTTGTTCCTTAGTAATAATTATATTTCATATAACTTCTCTGTAAGTTCTCTAAAACTTTTCTTAAGTAAATTTCTTATATATGCAATATAATTCTTTTACTTGATTAATATAAAATGTATTCAATCTCAAAATTTTAAGTGAAGTAGAACTCACAAGATACAATTTAAAAATATATTTAATCAACTTTTAACTCCTCCAACTGAAATTCTGATTAAATTTACCGCGTCTAACATTTCGAGAAACAAGTTTGGCAGCACAAGCAATCGAGTCTAGCTAAATGTAATTTACCGTAAAAATATTAATCTAGTCGAGAGAAAACATTAAAAATAGATTTCTACAATTTACTTAGTTCTAAATCTTCAAAGAGATGAAAAAAAAATGCAGATTAAAACTGAAAGTTTTATTTAATTTAATGTAAGGAAAATAAAAAGTTTAATAATCAAAATTTATTCCCCAGTTCAGAACATTCTTTCACATGAATGGGGTTTTTTAAATTATTTTATTACTTCTAATGCGTTCAAAGAAGCAAAGAAAATAAAATTCTACTCCATATTTTGAGTTCCTTGAGTTAATGTTATTTTTAATCGTTTCTTTTAAGAATTAACGAAACTAATTGATTTTATTCAGTGCTTATCTCGATCTCGTCTTCTTTCATTATATTCCAAAGAGAAAATGAAAAGAATAATGTTGAGAAAGTGTTTTTCTTTCGAATGTTAACTCGTATGGTATGTCAGCAATTCAAATTAAGTGTTATTCGTCCATTTCTGCTAGCAAATAATTTTCATTCACGTACGTTTTTAATTTGAATGAAGCTACATTTTTTAATA
>BMAV01005186.1:398079-412747 GCA_019973955.1 Trichonephila inaurata madagascariensis
TTTAACAGTTGTTGTTGTTGTTACTAATGCCCCCTGATCGGCAAGGGCCAGATCAAGGCCCACGAAATTCATCATGGCGAAGGAATAAATGACGTCTGTCGTTAGCCGTAGCTTTGAGCACCAAACAGGTGACAGAACGATTTAGCTCGGTTCCACCCCAATTTTGAGGAAGAACACCCTGGGGGTGGTCAGGGGCCTCCCACCTCTCCTTCCCTTCCACCAACCTCACGAGAGGACTTGCGGCTCGACGGCTATTTAAAGTACCCCATACCGCGAAGGCACTATACATTTACAAACATCCATATCTTCTCCGGGATTTGAACCCGGTCCCAACGGCACAGTAGTCAGCGTCGCTAACCGCTATACCTGATGGGCGACTATTTAACAGTTCTGGACATAAGTGTTCAGCCCAATTAAAATCAAGTCACTTGGCATTGATTTTTTCTCAGCGAAAAATGTATCAATCGCTAGCTGGATAAAATCATTTTTACAAAAGTTCTCGATGCTGACTTGAACCGTTACATATATATCAAGTAAAGTAAAAACTTCACATATAACACGTACTTCAAAATGTAAATTTCCAAAGTAGCTTCTACGGACTCCTGGGTATCTTTGTGACTGATGAGGGGGTCAGTGGGAAATTACAATTATTTTGGGGGTGGGGGAACAACATTAAGGTTTAATACAAAGTAAGATAATCGTAATCCGTTTTCATTATTATGAAAGTTAAAATAAATTAGTAACAATTTTTACGAGTGAAAAAAATTTAGAGCAAAAATTAAAAATTTCAGAATAAAATCTTTTACATAGGTATATGGAGGACAGAACCCGCGAACCATGGATTCGTAACCGAGTAACCTAACCACTAGACAAAATGATCACACCTGTCTGGTGGCTGTTACTGGCTTATGAAGATACCGTTACAGACAAGACATCCAAGTTAAATTTATAATTTTTCTATTATGCACTGAAATAGAGCTATTTCACTTGGGAGTTCATGGAAACTGGTGTAAAAAGGGATTCGCCGGCACAGGAACCATCACTTTAGAATTATGTGTAAACAATGATTTTAAATAAGTACTAACCAGAAACTACCCCTTTTAAAATATCATATACAACTAATTAAATGCAACGAAACAATGAAAAGTACTTCCGGAATTTAAACTAGGAATCTTAATTTGAGGAACTCTTATAAAGCATTTTATTTAATGAATTATTTCCCGTTCTCAATTCCGATGAATGAATCTTTAATAGGAATTTCAAATTATCTTAGACTGAACACACACACACACACAAAATCGGATAATTTACTGAACGTGCGGAAATTTCAGCAGTTGAATTTTCTCAACATGCATTACCTTATTAAGTTGATCTAATTTATATAGTCTTGACATATATCACATTACGTCCAATAGAAAACTGACTTCACTATTTCGACGACATCTCTAAAATGTATGTTGGGCTGTCTGCCAAGCAATTTAATTTACTATCCATTTAGTGTCTAGATCAGCTGAGTGTCCACTGAGAATTAAGAGATGTAGTTGATAGTTGGTACCCTTTATACAAAAAGAACGAAGTAACATGATTATAAGTCTTTTTCAAAATCATTGTATTTGATGTTTTTTTTTTCTGTTATATTGTAAGTTATTCTTCTTCAGTGGAAAAAATAAATTATTTGTGAGCCTAAATGGCAATTTTACGCCAATCATGACCGCCATATTTCCCGCCATGAGTTACTGTATTGTACACAGACCAGATTAAATTTAGAATTTGTTAAATAGTAGACAGAACTGTAACTCTCTATGCAAATTCCTTATGTGATTAACCTAATTAATTTAAATACTTAAAAATCTTGGATACCTACCCAGATCCCGGCTACGTCTTTTTAAGCTGAATTTCATAATCGTCGATTTTCGTACGACTCAACTCTTTGTCATGTGGATCGATGTTGCCAAGATAATGAAGATATTGCATTTAATAAAATATTTAAAAAAAATTTTCTATAGATATTTTTGCTGTCAATAAGTGTTATGATTTTTAAGTGAGTAGTGACTTTGAGTAGTGAGAGACGAATTCATGACTTACGACACAGCAGTCAGCGTCACTAACTACTTTATCGGATTAGCTACTGGCGAATAGTAATGATCACAATTAATACAATTTCATTCAGCTAAGCCTTTGTGTGATATAATGTTATCAATCAGAACTCTATCAATTTCATTTTTTGCGTATTCATATCTATGCTAAACCATCATGGTTTCTTAGAATTTTCTAACCTTTCTGCTAAGAAATATAAGTGGCAGACTTTTATAACTCAAATAAATAAATATATAAAAGGATTGTATCATACTGAACATTCAAAATCAAAAAAATATATATTTAATATAATAAATTTTTTGCTTTACAAATCTTTTGAATGCTGAAAAAATCGTAGAAAAATGAATAAGAATAAAAAAATGCATTTAGTCTAAAGGTCAAAGAAATGCACGAATATTTTATATTTTATGAATCCATATTTTAGAATCGCAACTATATATACTCGTATGTGTAGGTCTTCCTCCGTTCGTAAAGAAAAAGAAAATATTCTCTTTATTTTTTATTTATTTAGAAAAATCAAAATGATAAAAATGATTTTTGAAGGATTCGAATCTTTTCTACTGAGGAATTTCAAAGGGAACCTAAATAAAAGTGGCATTCCCATTTCGACAGAATAAAAGTTGTTTAACTTTAAAAATCCGTTTTAACGGAATCTAAGCTAACTGCAAATTTTCTATTTTGTTTTCGCCGTGATATTTAAAACTCTTAACAAAATTGCATAGTAATACTCTCTTAATTTAAAGCTAATTTTTAAATGTAACATAATTAATATTGAATATTAGTTTTAAAAATTGCACTCAAAAATTCACAGACGAGAAGCAGATATACTTTATTACAATCAATTTAAGGTATCCGACTACTTGCGACAACTTTTTTTTTTTGAAAAAATGGAGATATGGGGATTTTTTGTGATTTTTTGTATTTATTTTTTTTAGTATATTTTAAGAAAAAAATACTAAAATTGAAAAGAGAAAAAAAAAGTTATTGTTATTAAAATGGAAAAAAACTAGTAAAAATATACAAAAAATTACACAAACGGGGCCCGCTCTGTACAAAGATTTTATAAAAAAATTCTCAATTTTTAAATTTTGATGTGCTGCTTTGTTATTCATGTTTAAGGTGACCTTCAGAATAAGAGATATTTTAATTTTTACAAAAACTAAAGCACTTTATCTTAGTGACTATATGAAATTGATTAAAAAACAGTGATTATATTCATATAAAGGACTGTAAATTTTGAAATATAACAGTGATTGATAAATCTGAAGGACAAAACACTTCTACTGTTACACAAAATATTCATAAAAAATTTCAGCAAATCATTTTCAAAACTTTTTGAACAATCACTGTCCCCGTTTGAGTTTTTCGAAAAAAAAAAACACATTTCGAGTAAAACGCATTTTAAAGTTTGACATCTTGTGTAAAGTTATGCGATCTGCTTTTACTAAAACGCTTGTAGTTTTTGTTCTAGTGGAGGGAAAATAAAAAGCTTAGTATTGTTATTAAGCTAATGAGATTGCCTATAAAATAAAATCATAAAAAATGTACCAATTTTTGAAAAAAAAATCATGATTTTAGGGTAGTTGGATACCTTAAGATACTATTTTCTCTCTCTCGAAACAAGGTGTGACACACACACACACAAACCCCCAATACTGTGTAACTTGAAAAAAAAGAGTAGAGATGCGAACAACTTTTTTTTGTGATGTCATCCCACGCACCATCTCTACCCATGTGGCCAGTTTTGCCAAAACCGATCACACCAGTTGGGAGTACAGCGTCATTGAAAGAACAAGTTCAACAGCATTCTGCTAGAAAAATGTCAGATCAACATCGAGTTTCTTGTAAAAATTAGGCACGAAAACATTTCATATATTAACCGAGGCTTATGGAGATGAAACTTTGTCTCGTACACATGTGTTTGAACGACACAAGCGTTTTTCAGGGTGAAGGAACAGTGTGGTAGATGATGAATGTGCTGGACGCCCAAGGTGAGCGATTACAGACCAAAACATTGCAGGATTTCGTGATCTGAATTGGCTTCCACTCACATCAGTGGTCAGACTGTTAATCTACACTACTACATTGAAGTACTAAAGAGACTTCGTGAAAAAAATCAGAAAAAAAGACCAGAATTGGGGAGTGATGAGGGCTGTTACACTAAGTCAATGCACCCGCTCACACGGTCCTATCTATCAAGCAATTTCTGACTAGCAGAAACATTACTATGACGGGGTATCCTCCTTATTTACCTGATTTGGCCCCATGCCACTTTCTTTATTTCCTACAATGAAAACTTGCTTAAAGGGAACCCATTTTACCTCAGTGAAGAGGTTCAGGTAAAAACGGAGAATCCCCTTAAGGGCCTTCCGAAAACCTCGTTCCAGAACCGTTACCAGCAATGGCAGCAGCGACTGCAGAAGTGTTTGAATACTGGAGGGAACTACTTTGAAGGTGAAACCGTCACGGAGAACTGATTCTGTACGTACAATGATTTATTGGACCAGTCTCGCTTTTCTTTGTGCCACACCTCATGTATAGATGGTTGGATTATATTTTACATGTGTCTGTGCATGAGAGAGTGTTCTATTGTATTAAAACTTCAAAACAAAATGATGAATCCTGTTAAATTTATTTCATATAAGTTCGTTTGGATCATTTATATAAAGAATTTCCTACTTTTATGAGAATGTTTAGTATGGAGACTTTTTGTTCCGTTCCTGAATCTAACGCATACGAAAGATTTTGTGGGCAGTAGAAAGAAAGAAAATGGAAAAGTGATAGAAACGCCATTTCACAGCAATACAGAAATAAATTTGCTAGTTTCTTTCCTAAACGTAACGAGAAAATAATAAAGTTTGGAAGAAATCTGCATGCCAATTTTACAAGTATAAGTGGGACAGAAATTGGCATTATTTCCTTATCTTTACGAATGGCAACAGACAAATAGCAATGATATACAACATAACAATTGTTTCAACAAGCTGTTTGTTGTAAGCAAACTTTTCAACTAGCAAACTCTTTCTGGATTGATGAATGTGCGGCAAGAATGTCTGACACGAACAAATATGACTGTTTGGCAAATTAAATATGTTATTTTGCATTTTATTAATATAATCTGAATTTCCTGATTAGAAAGAAAATAAATTAAGTATTAATGCAATTTTCGTAAACTTTTTTTCATGCATTCCCTAGCCATTCATTTGCATTATTTTTTGAAGTGTAAATCTTATAAAATATTTTCATACTGAAACATCGAAACATTTGTTTGAATTAAAGTAGTTAAATTTTTCTTTTTGTTCATTATAGTAAACGTGAAACTTGTAAGAATATTTTTTTTTTTTTTGAAAAATTCTAATTGATTTCAAGCACTAGTTCTGCATGAACAAGATGTTTATAGGGGGAAAAAAGAAAAGAAAATTATGTAACTATTCCAGTTTCTCCGAGTTATTGTTACATTTCTGAAACTTCTTTAACTTCATTAACTAAAATTAAAATAAAAATTTCATTATTGATCGAATAAGCAAAACAAAATGATATTTCACTATTTGAAATTGAATCTCGCAGTTTAGAAATTTTAATTTTTATCGAATATAATTCCTCGCTGTTCTTTGAAGGTGTAAATGTTTTCCGTATATGTGATTCTTTTTATATTAATTAAAATATTCTTAAAAAAGGGTCTTTATTAAACTCGTTATTTCTTATAACGAAATATATATATATATATATATATATATATATATATATATACACAATACGGAGCATACAAAATAAAATACTTCAACTATATAATTAAAATGATTTCGCCCAAATCATCCTGATTGTCCTATAGTTTGTTAAGTACCGAATGTTAACAGTGATATATTTTTTTTAAAAATTAGTAATTTAGAGCAAAAGTAATAGTCAATAAACGACACACAGATATTTTCTTCTCTTTTCATAAGGTCCTAAAAATATACTTAAAACAGTAAAAGTTTCATAACTTTCAGTTAAATTGTGAAGTTAATTTAATTTAATATATCATATAAATTTAATTTATCATATTTGTTATCAAATAATATTTTCATTTAATTAAACACGTATACTTGCTAATAATTATAATTAAAATCAATACTTATTGTCACATGAATTATAGGTAATATGTTTTGACATTTAATTCTCTTAAAAAATAATCCTTCACACAAGAACCATCAGGATATTGTAATGAAAAAATTCGGAAGACAATTTTCTTTTACATCTATGACGACGCAAGAAATATTAAATTAATTTCTTCTATTAAATATTTTTCAGAATTTTAGTTTTCATGGAATTTTTTTTTTCTGCGTTTCCCGTGCAGTTTTGAAACTAGTTCGTTATCTTACTTTTATGTAAATATAACAATAACATTTGTCTGAATAACTAATTAAAATTTGAAGCCCCAAATTCAAAACAAGACTATTATTCAAGCCATAAGTACTATAATAATAGCATTACATATTTCTCTACAGGGTAAATTCAAAATTAACTATTTTATAGTGTATATTGGTAATTTAACAGTTATAATAATTTTATTAGTTAGAATAGTTTTCAAGCATTTTACACAGGCAAAAGACGATCGATCTTGTCTGTAGTTATCCACTACAGACCACTTTGAGAATCGCTGCTTTAGAGTATGACGTTAATCAAACAACCAATCAGTCAAAATGGCTAAATAACTTTTGATAATGGGCTTGATTCATGAAGTCACATGATAAAAACAAACACGTGTTTTTCATTGAATTCAAAACAAACATTAAACTAATTGTACTTGTTCTATTTGTAAAACTCAGATAAAATTTCAAATTTCATATTTGGTTAAAGATGTTTAAATGTTAGGGGGGAAAAAATTCTTCAAAATGATTTTTTTAAATTAAAAAAAAAGTCGTATTTTATGCTTATACTTTTAAATAAAATGCATTTTGTAAACATATGTGCTTTTTAAGAGAAAATTTCTGCAAAGAGCAAAACTTGGCAACACCGGAGCGCGTGAACTGATTAGTTAGAAACACAAGATAGTTTTTATCGTGTGACTATGACGTCACATGAGTTTTTGAATTGATTGGCTAGAATCACATGGCTTTCACTATCATGTGACTATGACGTCACATGAATCAACCTCATTGCTGGAAACAATCATGTTTTTCATAATTGTTCTTTCCAATCCATTTTAAAATATACATGCCACCAAACTTGCAAAAGGATAAAAAAAAGAAAAAATGATTTAACAAACTCTTTTTATATTTTCAACTTGATCCCTTGTCAAATAATAATTTAATTCAAATATTTTTTATAAGGATAAATATGCTAATTTTGTATGCATAATTTTCATTTGAAGAATATAAATTAATTTAAATATTCCCATTTCTTTCATTAACAGGCTTTCTTTTATATTATAAATTTATATATTCAGTTCACGGATTTACTTTTATTCGTTACACATTTTAAAGAATACTAATAAAGGGAATTTTATTTCTGAGTTGTAACGAAACAATTTAACAAAATTAATTTTCTTTTAATTTTAATTGTGCACCTCATTTGCATTTAAAAAGGGTTTTTAATGTAAAGAAAGGTAGAGGGGGGGGGGGGGGAAGATGGATTTTAAAGTTTTTTGTTAAAGACTTGAATTTTTCTTTTTACATCTTAAATTATTAATAGCTGCATAAGATATTTTTTGCGAAGAGTTTTAGTTTAAGTACGCAGACGATGTTAAAATATATAATAACCAAAAGATTAAAAACATGTTAAAAATCTGTTTTGTATAAATTATGAAATAATTAAACAAAAAATAATATTTCAATTGCTAAAAATGAATGATGCATGTAATTATTTAATTAAAAAAAATATCTGATTAAACATAAAGA
The DNA here is from genome assembly GCA_019973955.1 of Trichonephila inaurata madagascariensis. Classification (NCBI taxonomy): domain Eukaryota; kingdom Metazoa; phylum Arthropoda; class Arachnida; order Araneae; family Nephilidae; genus Trichonephila; species Trichonephila inaurata. The sequence continues at coordinate 406,056 of BMAV01005186.1, forward strand.
ATATATAAGTTTTTCAAAGTACATTCCAACAAATTTAAAACGTTTTTAAATAAACTGCTGTATTTGTGTAAATGATTTTAGGTGACTGACAACATTCAGAACTGTGATTATGAAAAAACGTATAAATGTTTTTTTTTTTTTTAATATTTTAGTGCCATTTGAAGCAATAAAATTGTACAAAACAAATACAAATAAAATTGTTTTAAAAACATTATTACAAGTTAAACTTTTTTAAATACAATTTTTAGGCCTAAAAATAAAGAAAGAATGACATAGTTTCGAAACATTCTTTTACAAAAAATGCTTCTATAATAATAATACTTTGTCTATACATAGCTAAAAGACTTTTATACCGAGCCAGAAATAGAATTTTTGAAAAAGTCAGATTATTTTCAGAGTTACTATCAATTGAAATATATAATAACCGGTGCTTTTTTTGTTAAAAAAATTTCTCTGCTTTGGTATATTTAAATATGAATAAATCCACTTCTAAATTATGTATTTCAAAAATCTTAATTCAGCCCCGGTATAGAAGTCTTTTTTATTATTCCGCTCCTTGAGACATTCATTATTGTTCTCTTTTCTTAGCTTCATTTTAATATATTATGAGGTTTTTCTTCCACGTGTTGCATTAGGCTTAACTTTTCAACTTGGTTTTTTTTCTATTATGTCGAAAGTTTCTGCTGTACGGAAAAGGTTGGATCCATAAAGCCTTGCTAATCCTAATTTGCTGGCCTAATTCAGCGACAGCTTTAGAAATCATAATAGGTCTCCAGTTTAGTCCAGACTTTTTTGTATCCACATTTGTTGTGTCTGGTGAATTCCAATTTCTTCCTGCTTTAGCACTGTAGGTTCTAGTATTTCTTCACTTCAGTGTATATAAATATATATATATATATATATATATATAGGGAAAATATTATTATTATTATTATAGAAGAATTATTCAAAATTTATTTTAAAATTACCTTAAACTCCAGTGTATAAAGTGCACCTATACTTTTAAGCTGCATTTTTTAATTCCTAAGTATATTGACCGTATAACACGCACTCCTTTTCTTACAAAGGAACTTGAAACGTACTTTTGCAATGCTGTTATGTTTTGAAGTTATTTATTCGAGGTATTATCCCAGGCTTTTGAAAAACAGTATACTTCTAGAAGGAAAACTCTAAGTTCATAAGGTATGTTATTTCTCTTTTAAATAAACAGTACTTTGATATATCTAGATTTCTAATTTTTTTTTATGCATGTCTCTTTTTTATTTTGAAGCAGTCATTTTTATACCTAGCGTACAACTCGCACCCGTAAATTTTGATCTTACTTTTTGTGTTAAAAGTACGCTTTTTACGTCGGAATATAGGGGATTTGTTTTGCGAAATTTATATTCATTTCAAAAGTGCCATTATACATGGACAGAGTTTTACACTTTCATGATATATGGTCAATTTAAATAGCTTTTAAGAGAATTGCATTTTTATAAACTAATGGATTTTATTTAATAAAGAAATTATATTATATAGAAGTATTTTGTTCCAAAGAGTATTTTAAAAAGGCTTTTGCCAATATTCTATCTGATGCATTAATATTATACCTCGGAATCGGAATAGTTCTTTTTTTTTTCGTTTTACTTCCATTACGGTGTAAGCATCTTATAACCACGAGTTATCGTTTTCTCGACGACCTTAAAACTGCTCCACTTCGGCAGAATCCATACATTTCGAAAGACACTTTTAGTAGAAGCCCATCCATTTGCAATAAAAAACAATCCATCTTTCTTTCCAGACCAAAATTCTAGTCTTTTACGTCAACACTTTCAAAAAGGTTTCCGATCTACTCTAATATAAAACTAACAGTAAAAAAAAATTCTAAAAAACGGAGTCTTCTAAAAAGTTCTCATATAGCTCATGACATGTGCTAAAAGAAGATAAAAAGCTTCTACCGGAGACACGAAACGTAAGCCTTTAACACTTCTATTACTCACCAGAGGCAGTTGCAAAAAAGAGCGGGAAAAAGGCAATTTTTTTGTTCTTTCTTTTCTAGATAATTCTTTTTTTTAAAAAAAAATAAAATAAAACTTTCCCCTCCCGGCAGTATCTAATTCCTTGCATCAAGGGACAAAATACTCCAAGCTGTGTGACACAAAAGTTTTCCTACGGAAATCGTGAAATTGAAACGAATCGATGCAATGGAGTTGGAACACGGAATTCCAAATATGTTAAAAGTTCTTTTCCGTCCGCCATCTTTTTTTTTCTTGTGTAGTGCGTTTTCTTTGTAGCCGTTGCTCAGGGTCACAACAGAAACGCACTTGCTAGTTTTAAGACGAATGAAAGTACTACATGATCAATGTGGAAGTAACGCTTTTTTCCCGCTTCTCTTTGTTTATAAATATAGATATTGATAGATATAAATATATCCCAGCCATGATTGATGTCCCGGTGGACATATCTGAGGTTTTATGAAGGTCCCTACGCGAACAATAGATGACTCTGTCGGATTTAATTTATAAAATGGAAGTCGAGTAGAAGCCTTTTTTTATTCTTCTTTTCATTATTTTCAGAGAGGGTATAGGGAAATATAAAAGCTTGCAGTCTTTTTGGAGTTTGTTTCTGTGGATATGTAATAACTTATACATAAAATAGTAGCAATCTTTTTAACCAATGTCTTGAAAAAATCGTTCCCTTTTTCTGTGCATGGAATAGTGGCTCCGAATGCTTTTTCATACTGATTCGAGAGTAGGATAGTTTCTGAAATTTATTACCTTTGGCAAAGTTTGGAAGAATGCACTGGGTTAGCAAAAATAAATGGATTTTAAATTCTTTCTATATCAATCTGAATGCCAGTAAATGTGATTTTTCGGAATAAAAAAATAGTCCCCAACACACAATTGTCGGCAATAATTTTCAGAATAGTTTTAAAACGTTTGTAAGAATCGTTTTATATATTTTAATTGGTCTTATCTTACATCAGGTAATAAAACAAAAAGTGTTATATAAGGTTTTACTCAAAAATAAATAACTTGTATCTAAATTAGTTTGAAGTTTTAAATAAAAACTTATTACGTGATAATTAACGTAAATTTTAAGACATGTTTCATAATAATCCGTGACATGTCTCTCATAGACTAAAGGATAAATCACGATAATGAATTTGTCAAAATCTTTTCCTTATAAAAAAGGTAAAATAACTTAAGAAGGAGAATATAAAAATAAACATTTTTAAAAATGTTCCAACAAAATGTACATGTGTTTTTATAATATTGAAAGTCATGAAAAATAGTGACTGAAAAAATAATAACAATATTGTAACAAGCTGTCACGAGCATATCCCTTAACTTATAATTTTTGGGGCTTCTTAACTGCAAAGTTTGATATGAGAATTTGGTTTTGTGAAATAACTGTTATATACACAATTAAACATTGCTATTTAAATAGAAGTGAAGTGAATGAATGGATGGATAAAAGAATGATAAATGAATTAAGAAGGCATCGTAAAAGCTTACAGCTGGTGCCAGATCAACTTTACTAAAAGAGATTCAGAACGCGTCTACCTGAATTGGATCCCACTAGCAGAATTCTACTGTGTACGAGAATATGAGAGAAATAAATCTCACTATAAATAACCCAAATTATTTGGAATCGGGTCAAGAGTTAAATATTTCTATATATTTAATTTATTCTGATATTGGTTACTCAAAGACCGAATAATTGGCTAAAGATTAAAGCTGACCTTTGATGTAAATATGCCTCTAACAAGCAACGACTCAGAAAATAAATTTCTTAATTTTAAAACGAGATTATTGATTGAATAATTTTCAAAATAATGTATTTAAAATGATTTTTTAATACATTTTGATACTATTGAAGTAGTTTAGAATCATGTATAGAAAAATATAAACAAAATTATGGCATACACTCATCAAGCAATTTAATTAAATTTATAAAAAGCATAAAATTTTTTAACCTTCATAATTATAAATATAATTAAAGATATCTAATACGAAATTTGTTTGCAAGTTCTTTCTTTTATACAGACAATCAATGTTCATTTGAATAGGAAATACAATTTTTCTGTATTCTTTTCCAACAGCTGTATAAAAAAAATGTTAATTTGTTTTAATATAATTATAATAATAAATATAATTAAACATATCTAATACAAAGTTCATTTGCACAAGTTCTTTTATACAAACAATCAATGTTCATTTGAATAGAAAATACCCTTTTTTTGTGTTCTTTTCCAACAGCAGTATTAAAAAAATGGAAATTTGCTTTAAAAAAGAAGAATAAAGTCAAAACATTTTCTAAAATCGTTTGGCAACACAACGTTTATTCTGAAGTAGCAAAACATAACATCCATTTTCATGGATTAATGTTTCCTCAATCAATCGAAGCCCTTTCTGAGAGAGTTGAAGAATAATATGATTGTTTTTCCGAACAATTGACATAGACCAAGTATGGAGAAGAAAAACTAATACTTCTTGGTGAGACAAGCAATACTATTTTATCATAGATATCTATTGTCCTCGTAAAAAGGGAAAGAATATTGATTAAAGTAATTGGTTTTCTAGAGTTGTTCGATATCTTTCATAAATAAAGGAATATAAATATAAAATAAGGTTTCTGAAAAAATAATTGATTTATAAATTCAATATATCAAAGGGATTGGATAAAATCATTATAACTAAAGAAGAGAATATTGATTTATTTTATTATTCTATGCGTCAAACAGGATGTAAATAGATATTTCGTCCGAATATATCTTTATGTTTAATATTTATTATTTATGTTAAATATTTATACCAACTATCTTATTTTTAAGTAAAATTCGAATTTCTGAATCATACATTTCAAATATAATTCAAAATATGGTTGAATTTTCACAGTTACTTCTGCTATACGAATATTTTTGTCAAAATGTATGTCTGAATAATTCCTTCTAATTTTGCTTTTTAATAATTGAAAGAAAAATTGCAACGAGAAATGTATCTCATACAACTATAAACTACAAAATCTTGAAGGAAACTGTTCAAAATTTTTCAGTTTTTGTAAGTTTATCTTTATTTAATAACATTAAATCTAAATCGAACAAATATTTTATATTAAATATAAGGTGGAACCGATAAATTTTGATGCATAAACAAAAAAGTAAAATGACAACAAAAAGAATGAGAAATTAAAATTCAATTTTACACATTTATACATTCGATATATTAATATTGTTATATATTATTTGATATAATTAATGAAAGTTGGTAAATTAATTTAGAGCCTTAGAACAAATGGTTAAAATTTCTTTATATGAATGAAGAATTGAATTTCTTTATGTAATGATAATTTTAGTTCAGCATTTGAATTAATCCAAATGATTCTTTATTGACATATGCGAATAATTCTGTTCTGTAATAGCAAATGATTTTTTCCAGTTTTAATTTGAAATAAATGCAGACGATTTTATAACTCGTAGAGCTTTTATTAATTTAGGAATGAAGTGAGTGATGAGTTCACAAACAAATTTGAATTAATAAATAGACATCGAAAATTTTTATTTTTGTATTAATTCTTGTACAAACAATTTTAGAATTATGAGCCTGTATTGGCTTATAGTTACCATTTGAAGTTTCAGAGCATTATTAATAAAATTTTAACTAAAAATATAAAACATAATAGAGATAATTTTCTGTATTTAATTTTACTTTTTTACTATAACAAGTACTTTATTTGGGAAAAACTGAATGATAAATCTTAAATATCTCACAAAGTAGTTTCATTTAAAAAGAATTTTAAATCTAATTAATTAAATATTTGATGTCAAATAATAAAATAATATATATATATATATATATAAACAAAATGAAAGTAAAGCAATTCAGCGATGTGTGATTTAACAACTATAATGTTTATTGTGTGTTATTGTTGAACAAACAACAAAAAACGTAATTAAGCTCTACATGGTTCTTAAAAAGTAAATAGCATTTAAAATTTTTTAAAAATAGCACCAAATGTTGATATAAAAAACGAAATAATAATTTTTTTTCCATTTTAATTTAGCTTTATGAAAAAGTTTGGCGGGGAAAAATCAAAAGAAAAGGAACATTGATGTCAGTCAAACACAGCATTATGTTGCGGTTGTTTATTTAGCAAAAATTAGAATAACTACATAATAAAAGATTTTAAACGTAACTCAAAAGTTTAAGGGCTCAAGAATAACAATAGAATACAGATTAAATTGTTTAACAAGTTTCGTTACAATCTACGTGAACGGATTAGAGTTGAGTTGTAGACAATTGGAATGCATAAATTATCATTAACTAAAATTTTCTAAATGTACAAAAAAACTTTCAAATAATATGCTTCTCTCTCGTGAATGCAACGATTTTATGTAGCGTATTTGTGTGTTTTTAAAAATAGTATGCAAAGTAGAAAAGCTGCAAATGGTATTGTAACTGATTTATTTCTCATATTTCATGTTTGTTAATTTTAATAGCAGTCTACTTAATTATTGCATCAATTATGAATTGGGAGTTCTGGTATGTAATATTTTGATGGATTACTTATTACATTTACATATTGGTAAATAGTATTATAAAAAGATTTATTATTTTCATATAATACAAAAATTGCATTTAACAAAATTAGTTTGTTTTTATACTTTTATGCAAAATTTCCAAGCCTAAGTAAAACAATTTTTTTTT
>BMAV01005186.1:427103-459774 GCA_019973955.1 Trichonephila inaurata madagascariensis
TTTACACTGATAAATGTATTACACATTTACACTGATAAATGTATTACCTTTACACTGATAAATGTATCACACTTTACACTGATAAATGCATCAGTACTGCACAATGTGTCTCATAATTAATTTAACAATACTAAGTTAAGAACAAGTTAAATAATTACCAGTGACTCAATGGTCTTGTCATATATAATATTATTTGCAAAAATTAGTACTCATCTTGATAATTTGTCGGTTTATAATCAAAGTCGTATTGTAGCTTTGCGTCAAAGTATATAGTATTACGGAATTAAATACATTATTATAGGAAGGATAAGCACTACGTAAGAAAAGCGCCATGTAAGAAAGGCGCTATGAACATTATGATAGAAAATTGGGTCACAAATATTGAAAGTTTGAGAAGCACTACCACAATTACCGAAAGGACATGATACTTGAAATTATCAATACAGCTGGACCTGTTTTTGTGCGGTAGATATGAACCGCATAAAAATAACCGCACAAAAAAAGTATTCTAAAATTTCATGAATTGTTACATATAACAAGCAAATTCGTCGAAATACTGCAGACATTTTATTTTATGCGGTCGCACAAAATCAACAAGTCTCAAAGGACAAATTATATCATTCGCAATATGTCCTTAAGATTTAAATCTGATACAATTATTTCCGTTGGTTCTGATAAAGATACTTATTGATACTACTTCGATATTTGTCTTGTTTTTTGTAACACGCGTGTGAGTGAACGCATGTTATACATATGTATGTGCGTAGCTTAATTTTTCTAAAAAGCAAGACAAATTACGGACAATATGCAACAAATAACTTTATATACTTTAAAAATATATTTTATTCCATTTTGTATTCGTAAAAATGGAATTCATTGTTTTACATTCGTGACAATGTATCATGACAACGTTGAGCTTAACTTTGAAAAATAAAAAAAAGCGAAAGTATTAAAACTTTGAACTAAACAGCTTCTTAATTTTTTAAAAATATCTTTTATATTTCGCTCGATTTTTTTAAAAATAAATCCTTTGTAGCAAGATAACACCTTTGTTCAAATTAAACGGTAAGATATTTTAAAAATTTTGTTAAAGGCTCCTTTGAAATAGATACTTTTAAAATAAAAATGTAAGAGATGTTAATCCCTAATATATACTGCAAAAGAATCACCACTTGAATTGTAGGATTAAAGTGAACGCATGTGCAACAAAGTATCATATATTTTTAGCTTTCTTCAACAAAAACAGAAACCTACCTGATTAATATTATCTTTTAAAATAGAAAAAAATAAGATTTATTTTTCTCAGAATTCTGAATTTATATCCGCTTTAAAATTCTCAGTAAATTAATGAAAGCATTTCATTATAAAATGGATACAAATGGGAAAAAAAGAAGGGATTTGTTCGTTTCATAGTAAGTAAATTGGGCTGCAAATGAATGTCTTAAAATTATTTTCAAACAGAAAGATTAATAATTATCTTTTTAAAAAGAGTTAAAATTTTTCACAGTAGATTTTACATCTTTATATTTTAAAGATAGTTTATTGCAATATCAGGAAACGTTAAATTGCAAATTTAAAAAATATTCCATAAAGAAAATTATTCTCCGATTTTAATATATTAGAAAAGGGCATTTAATTTGTTACGAACTTTTTTTAAAGGGAATTAAAAAATATTGAACGAAAAATGTTGAATTAGCATCATATTTAAAAATACTTCATTTTTAGAAACCGTTTAATCATTTTCTACAAATTACACACACGCGTGCGCACACACATAAATTATTCTTTTTTCTTTTTCTAATGTTAGCCTCGCTCTCAGTTTCTTTTTAAACTAGCGTGGTATCTATCTCTCAATCTGAGTTTGACACTACAGCTGAACTATCTCGTTTTTATCTGTAAATGCACCATTAAAGATTATATTTTTATAACAAAAATTAAAATATCAGTCAATCTTTCAGAAGCTATCAATTTGAAAAAGAGCAACGAGATAGTTTCGGCAATTTCAAAACAAAGAGTAAGTATTTTAAGGTATCCGACTACGTTCGGAACCATGATTTTGCAAAAACGTATAAATGGATAATATTTATGATATTTAGTGTCACTTAGATTAGAAAATGTATATAAAACTGTTTTAAGAATAGTATCACAATAAAAAATTATTTCAGTACAATATATTTTGGCTAAAAATTAACTTAGAAAAACCTTTCTTCAAAATGTTCTCCTTCTCTGAAAAAAGCTTCTTTTATAATAATACTTTGCCTATATACAGCTCAAACCTCTGTACGGAGGCTCAACTAGAATTTTTGAGATATAAAACTTAGGTTTATCCGTGTTTTACGACAACGGAGGGGAGAAATTTTAAGAAAAAAACGCCGATAATTATTTCAAATGGTTGTAACTCTGAAAATAATGTGAATTTTTCAAAAATCATATTTGAGCCTCTGTACAGAGATTTGAGCTATTTACAGGCAAAATATTATTATAATAGAAGCAGTTTTCACGAAAGGAGAACATTTTGAAAAATTGTTTTTCTAAGTTAATTTTTAGCCAAAATATTGTATTTAAATAACTTTTTTTGTCAAAATGCCCTTAAAACAATTTTATACATGTATTCTAATCTAAGTGACACTAAATATCATGAAAATTATCGATTTATGCGCCTTTTTAAAATCACGGTTCCGAACGTAGTTAAATGAATATTATTCTATCTTAGATAGAAATTTCAAAACTAAAAATTCTATTTTACTGACAACAACAAAACTGTAAATTGAAATTTACACCTCTAAAGAATTGAGATCTAATGTTACTATATTCTAACGCCTTTATTTTTTGAATAGGTGATTTAGAATGCAAAACGCATTGCAATATACGTCAACACAGCAGATATTCCTTTTAACTAGTAATAAAGTCAACAAGAGACTAAAATCTTGAGAACACATAGAAATGTCGATTTAAAAATAAAATTGCATATATCACCGTAAAGGTTAATTCTCTAAAAGAGCAGAAAGAAAATCACAGAAACATTAACACAAACTAATTGCAGTATTAATGTATTTTTTTAACTGAACAACTATAGATATTTGAAAAATATGTTTGAATCGCGTTTTCTATTCAATGACCAATAATTATAATAGTCGAAATCAAAAATTAAAGAGTGGCTCGGTTAAATGGTCGATTATAATGGAATCTACATCAAATCAATAGCAAAAGACAGAATGCGGTAAAGAAGTAAAATCAGAAGAAAAATTATTGGGAAAAGTTATCGTAAATCATTTTTCTTGTTTTTCAGGTTTACAGCGAAAAATACACATTGAAGAAAAATGGGAAAAAATAGTTCAATTCAATAAAGCATATACAGTTAGCATATTATATTTATTTTCTGCTAGTAGAAGAAATATAATTTATTTTTATATTAATAGTTATATAACTCACTGTCTTAAAAGAACAAAAACATCAACAAAATAATGACTTTATTTATGTATTAAAAAAACCCCAAGCTTCAAAAATCTCTTACGAAGAAAAAAGCAGAAGGTGGAAAATTTTACTTTCTATTTAACTGTATTCTTCGACAGTTAAAAAGATCCATATCTGTCGCATTTTTAAAATAATAAATCGAATACTTATTTAAATTTGAAGAATAAAACAGCTGAATAGAATATATATATAACTGAAAATTATTCCATTACCCCAAAATTAAAAATGGCAAATTATAATTACAACCAATTCTATTAAAAAGCTTGGTCATACTTTTCAAAATTAGTCTACAATTAGAATCTGATTTCAAAGTGTGAACATTATCCATATATATAACATACTTTCTTAGAATAGTAACGAGAATAATATATTTGGCTCATTTTTGATAGAGATTTACAATCAGAGTAATTCCCATATTTAAAAAAACAATGGTGCATTTAAATTAAAAGTATATACATTGAGTGAAATAACTATGGCGTAAGTTCTAGATTATTTGGCTTTTAAGTTGAATAGAATTCGAATTAACTGCAATTAATTTAAATTCATAAATTATTTCCATCTTCAATTGTTTCTCTGTGTATAATGTCTATTGGCTCTATTTATAATGAATGAAGTATTGGATGTAAGAAAAAGTTCTGCTGTTTTTTTATGAAGAAAAAAAATTTTTTTTACACTTTTTATTTAAAAACTAATTCAAAATATAACGTCCTCTGTTAGTTACAACTGTCTGCCAGTGTTCTGGCAACTTATCTAACCACTTGAAAAACAAGTCCTCTTTTTAGGAGCCAAAGTATTTTTTGTCTACCGTTTGGGACACCCCCTCATAATTTATATATTTGAAGGAGGAAGGTTCGTTCTGGGTACCTTCCGTTCCGAACGCGAGTACTTAATCCATCACGCCAAAACGATCGTCTTCGCGTGATGTTGGTACTAGTTCATATATATATATCACCGCCACATACTCCCCTGCCAGTGTTTCGGCGAATAGGCGAACGAACGATACCATATCCGTGGCGAGCATGTAAGCAGTTGCGTCACTTGGTGGGTTGCGTCATTCGTGCGAGACGGCTTTGAAAATTGCGTCATTTGTGTGACGTTTTGATTGCAGCATTTGTGCGACGGTTTGATTACGTCATTTGTGTGAGACGACTTTGAGAAGTAACAGCTTATTTGCGTCAATGTTTGACGGCTTGGTTGCTGTTGTGGTGGATAGATAGCGCCACGACTGCGGCGCGTGAAGGGTGCGGTTCCTTTGCACGGCCTGGGTCACCAATGAAGGAGGAAGGTTCGTTCTGGGTACCTTCCGTTCCGAACGCAAGTACTTAACCCATCACGCCAAAACGATCGTCTTCGCGTGATGTTGGTACTAATTCATATAGATATCACACCGGCCCATATTCATTTCCATCAAGAACATTTTGCACCGTTTTGGACCAATGATAGTCAGATGGTGCGATATCAAGAGAATATGCAGGCTGAAATAAAGATTTCCAACATAACTGAAATTTTTTGTGCGGCCTTTCTTGCCACGTGTGGTCCAGCTTTGTCATGATGCAGAATTACATCCTTTTTGTTGGCTAAAGATGGATGTTTACATTGAATTTTTTTATTGAAAACATCAAGTTGCGAACAGTAACGATCATCATCGATCCTTTCATTTTCTGTCAGCAAATCATAGTGCACAAGTTGTGTGCGGTCCCACCAACAACACGACATAACCTTCATCTGATGCACGCCAGTTTGGAGCCCCTTTGTAAACATTTGCCATTTTTCTAACCATGCGTTTATACATTATTCGCTTTACATCTCCAGTCACCAAGTGGTCCATAAACGGTTCCCTTTTGTGTCGAGCAAAACTTGAGGAACATATCGAATTTCTATCCAATAATTACTTTTCGCTTAGTTCGTGTAGCACCCGAACAGAGAGTTTAGATTCAAAACTAAACTTTAATCTGATTCAAAGCAATAGTGCAGTGCTTCTCAAACTTTCAGTATTCGCGACCCAATTTGCAGTTATAATTTTCATCGCGCCCCCCCCCGTGGGACAATAATGTATTGAAAACAATAATAATGTACTTTGACTCTAAAGCTGCAATACGGCTTTAATTATAAGCCGTACAAATTATCAAGATAAGCATTAAATTTTAAATATAATTTTATGGCATGCCCATAGGGCCACTGGTAATTATTAAACTTGTTCTTAATTTTTTCAAATAATTTTTTGTTTTCGACTTTTCGATATACTCGCGCCCCCCTTGTTGGGTTATCACGCCCCCTAGGGGGGTGCGCCCCACAGTTTGAGAAACTCTGCAATAGTGTGATGAATTCCAAGCTTGAAGCCCACATTTGTGGAAGTTAACGTGGGAGGTACAAAGGTACGTACAAAGGTCTGAGCTATAGCTCAAACCTTTGTACAGAGGCTCAACTAGAATTTTTGAAATATGTAACTTAGAAATGGGTTTATCCATATTTTACGACAACAGAGGGGAGCAATTTTAAGAAAAAAACGCCAATAATTATTTAAATAGGTGGTAACTCTGAAAATAATGTGAATTTTTCAAAACTTCTCTAGTTGAGCCTCTGTAGAGAGGTCTGAGCTATATACAGGCAAAATATTATTATAATAGAAGCATTTTTCACAAAAGGAGAACATTTGGAAAAAAGATTATTGTAAGTTAATTTTTTGCCAAAATATTGTTTTTAAATAATTTGTTTTTGTCAAAATGTCCTTAAAACAATTTTATACATGTATTCTAATCTAAGTGACACTAAATATCATGAAGATTGTCCATTTATGCGCCTTTTTAAAATCCCGGTTCCGAACGTAGTCGGATACCTTAAAAAATTAACCAAAATAAGAAAATTCTGTATAAATCATCCATCAAACCCTAACTTAACAGTTTAAACGACTTTAAATCCGATTCGAATGTTTGCTAAGGATCTACAACCCATAGAAGTGCACGTGTTAAAAAACCAGAACTTTCCCTTATACCTAATATTTAAAAATACTTTCTCTGTTAAAAATTCATCAAGATGGTTCAATTCTACAGTGAAGCGGATTGTCTAAAGAACTTTTCTGTTCAACAACAGTAAAATAAAGCGTATTGATCCGGATCTTAAAAAGTTTATTTATTATTGTTGAAGGAGGAATTCTTTTTACTGGGAACCATTATTTTATCTCCGTTGTTATACTCCGTCTTTCAAAGTGTCGAGTCTTATGTGTCACATGACAAGGAAAACTCATTTGATTGGCTTCCTTTTAGTCGTCAAACAATAGCGCGTTGTTGTTGACGGCTGTGTGCTTTTGATGGAAATGCTTCGATGCTATTTCTCAGTAATTTGCAAATGTTCTTAAGTGAGATGTACATATCATCTGTACAGAATTAAAATTATGATGACGATGTATTATTTGATTAAAATAAATGATAAAATGGAATATAGTCAAAAGATTGTTATTGATATATTTTCTTTATAAAATCGTATTATAAACACATAACCAATTCTATTTGATGAAATATTAATTACAGATGGTTCTTTTAATGGTATTGTCATAATAACAATCATTATCTCCAACTAAGATATGTATTTTAAAAGTAAGAAGAATTTATGAGTATACAAGAGTTTATGTGTAGGAAACAACACACACAACAACACACACACACCTAAGTAAACATTAAATGCTGATTACATTTTTAATCTATAAGATTATAAATTTGAAAATTTGTTTTGCTTATTTTAAGTTCATCACTTTCAAGAACTTTCATCATTTGAATTTTAGACAGTTGTTTGTTTCACGAATATGAAAATTCTTCCATATTCCAACTAATTTCAAACAACATAAAGTTTAATACAATACTGCTTAGAATAAGATTAAGGGGGTGAGAAGAATAGCTTTTGGCAATGTTCGTAAGCAAAACAAAAGACATCAAAGTAATTTTAGAAGGTTTGTGAAAACGATTTCAAATACCTATTAAAATACTTAAAAAGCAGAATTCTAATTTCCCATTTTTCATTGTTTTTCATTCAATTAAAACGATTTAGGAACTATGCATTGTAATAGAAAATGAGGAAAATATATATTGCCAATCGTTTTGTATTTTAATCATAATAATACGCAACTGCTGTTGGTTCGTTATTTTGAAGGTTTTTAGCTCGTGGCTGACGTGTCATGAGTTTGTGCCAAATGATACTAAAGACCCTCGTGTAGATGCATGTTAAATCTGTCGAGGCTCAATGTCGTCCCGTTGGGGTGGTGGGGTAGTTAGGAAAGGGAGTGCCAGCTCAGGTGTAGTCTTTGTCACTTGACCATGGTTCAAAATTACGAGGTGCTTCTCCAACAGCTTTCGTGTTGATTTACAGTATGACCTTATTATAACTCACTCACTTGTAAGTATAAACTCTATTTTCCAAAATATGTGGATATAAGAGTAAAAATTATTTTTAAGAATATCAAAAATGTAATATATTAAGAATGTTAAGAATTATATTTAAGTTTCAGTTATGTAACAAAATTTTAAATATGAGCATTCAACATTCGTGATAGATGGCAATAATTAAATAAATTTTCTCCTTCAAGTAAGATTTGTTAAGAATATATATATATATACATAAGTCGGCAAAAATAATAGATGTAATTTCAATTAACTTCTGAAATGCTATTTTGCACAGTTTCTTACTAAACATATACATAATATTTTTTTCACCATTTAGTGGGTAAGTATTTATTAACGGCGCTCTGTGAAGTAACGCAAGGGTTAAAGGTAATGGACCTCATAACTTTGAATTGTGGTCAAGTGACAAGCATGACACCTGAGCTGACATCCCTTTCTTAATTTCCCCACCACGGCATATTTAATGCGCATCGATACCTCTACACGCCGAGTCTCCAGTGGCCTCGGATCTCGCACCAGCGACTTGACAACGCCAATCACGAGTTCGTGACCATGGCCACTAGGCTGCCTTGGCCACCTTCAATTCCAGAATTTCATAATATCACATATTATTTGAACGTTTAACTAAACACGCATTATTTAATCAACACTAAATTTAGTTGTTACGTTAATCTAACGTTATCGATGTAAATATTTTTTCTGTACTTTTTTTTCCTTCTTTTGTTGAAGATCTATTTGAAAAAAAAAACCCAGTTTACCAACTAAATAAAAATGAGATTTCTTCTCATCTAAATCCTCCACAAAATCAATACTTAGAAAACTAGCTGTCGTTTGTTAAATAAAATCTAGCCTATTACTCTTCACCCAAAAGTTTTCCCACCCAAAACCCACCAGTTCAAAGCGTTCGAAAATCGCAAATCTTTTCGCATTTGTACTGCAAATAAAAAGGAAAACGAACTACACACACGACAGCATATTTTTTCTATCGTCGATCAGGCCCAAAGCAATTTTTTTCCCTTCCGCAATCTTCTGCAAACGATAAATTGAGCGTAAAAACAGAAAACACCAGCAAACGACTCACTTTGTTCGCAGAGATCACCCTCGTAATCCGTGGCCCTGCAGTCACAAATGGGCCCGCCATCTGTCGAAATGCAGGCCCCTCCGTTCAGGCAAGGGTTGTCCTTCTCGCAGTGATCGTCTGCCGATATAACCTCTTCTCCATTGGAAGAGAACTGGGGATGAAGAGAGGCTGTTCGAATTCCTTGGGATTCTTGCAATTCCTGAGCTTTCTGAATGCCATCATCGCTGGTAAAAACGACGTCTTTTACAGCGCCCTGGAACCTAAACAAGAAAAACAAAGACAAAAATCAGAATTTTACTTACGAGAAATGTTGGTGCTTACTGTTATTTGGGCTTCGAACGATAAATTCCGAAGCAGATATATTAGAATTTGGAAGCAAATAAAAGGGAGGATGTAGTGTTAAACGGCAATGACTGCATGGCTTAGTAAAATATTCGGTGGAAGTATTAAGACTGAGCTAAATTTTGAAACCTTTATGTGAATTACATAAGAACGAATTCAAAAAGTAAAGTAATATTATATTCCACTGAAAAAAGATAATTTATATTGTGATAGGATTTAGAATAAATCTGAATAATTTTATCGAGGAATGGTTTTTTTATTTATGCAGCAAGTAATGGTGGAGAGTTCTTTTGTGTTGAAGGACCACATTAAATTATTTAGCCTTTAACTGACTCACCAATGTATCCTATAAACTATTAGCATGTAAATTTTAGTAAAATACTGCTTTTTTCTACTGCCTCAACAGTATAAAAAATACAATAGAACTAATTAAGGTTAACAATATTTATAGTAGATTCAAAGGATATTAAAATGCGTTTGAAAAGCGTTAAATTATCCAGATTGAATTGTGAACGATGAAAAAAAGAGAGCTAAAACGAAATAATAAGTATCACCGGAACTCCTGTCTCTGTCAAGCTTTCGAACACACCGACTTTGAGGTTTTCTTTGGCTTCAATGAGTTTGTACAAATCATAATTTTGTTCGACAAATAAACTTGGACATTTCATTGTCAGCTTTTCTGACATTTTCAGTGGGATGTGTCCTTAGGTTTTATTGTTGATACTTTTCATCTTGATAGATATAATACCGATAATATTATTTAGTTGAAACAGGTTACAAATATCTAGAATACTTTATTACTTATAAGTGAAGGAAATTATATTAATTTATATAAAGTGTAAGCTTAATCATAAGTTATAAGCCAAACCATAAATAGTGCTTATTAATTTCAAAAAGATTTTTACAGAAAAGATGCCCTTTGATCATACAAGTGAGTATTACCGTAAAATCCGGCGTATAACGCGCATCGGTGTATAACGCGCACCCATACTTTCAAGCTGCATTTTTTAATTTTCGGGTATGTTCGCCGTATAACGCGCACCCCGCTTTTTAAGAAGAAATATGAAATTTTGTATACAACGTTCTTATATTTTGAAGTCATTTATTCGAGAAATAATGCCAGACTTTTGAAATAATAGTATATTTCTAGAACTAGATCTCTTTTAGTTCGTAAAGTATATCATTTCTTTTAAATAAACAGTATTTCGATATGTGTAAAAGTAAAAAAAAAATTATGCTAATCTCTTTTGTTATTTTTTAAAGCTATCGTTTTTATACCCGGCGTATAACGCGCACCCTTGTATTTCGATCACATTTTTTGTGTTCAAAGTGCGCGTTATACGCCGGATTTTACGGTAATTAGAACACTTACAAATTCTGAATTGAGAATTATTGAGCATTTATATTTTTTGGAAACTATTTTCAATGATATATATAAATGTACCAATTATTAAAACATCGTAGTCTTACAGTAAATAGCTTTAGTAAACTCTTTTTACTCCAGAAAACACCGAGCCGTGAAGAATGGAGAAAGCAAAGGTAGTTTTTTTCAACTGCCTATTATGAGCTATCGTAACTAAATACGAAGCTGTAGGATTATATTATTAAAATTTAAAGGAATTTTATTTCGCATATATATATATATATATGGATTTGAAAGCTAAATGAATTTCTATTGTAAATTCAAACAATACTCTTATTTATAGATAATAATAACTTTAATGCGTTAAAAAAAAGATTAACTTGTTTTTTAGTTTCATTTTAGATAAGAAAATCGAAGATGATATATACCCTATATTTCCGTTCACAAGTCAAGAATTTTTAGAACTTTTAAAGTTAAAATAAGGAGTCGGCTTACGGATATGCTATAATCTCGGAAAAAACCTAGTTTAAGAAAAACGGATTCTTTTAACATTTTCCGTTAGCCAAGCGCTAGCCATTTCAATTACTTAACTTTTTGGATTCTTTAAATGGAGCTGTGACTCAAAGAAGAAGAAATAGTCACATAAATCCTTCAAAGTCAGTGTCAAAATCGGGGCTTCAGAATAGATCGTAAAATTCGCATTCCCTTATTGGTATATCTGAATCAAGAGTTTGAAACTATAGCCTTATATGAATTTCTCTTCCCGCTCATTTTCCAAACAAAAAAAAAATGGCGCAGAAAGACTAGCACGGATATTGCACAAGATAGTGTGACGCGTCTGGCGTTTTACTTTACAACAATTTTATTAGAAAATATTCGAACCATTTCATCCTCTAGACAACATTTTTACTTTCATGGCAACATGTTTATAAGTAAAAGGAATTAATTTAGTATAATTTTTTTTAATTAGTCTTAAATACGGGTTTCGAATTTTGGGTAAATTTTTGAAGGAAAAACGTTCTCATGACTTATACAAGGATCGGCTTATTTTCCAAAATATACGGTATGTTTTTAGAAGTATCTTCTTTTTGAAACATCATAAAAGTGTAAGCATGGATTCCTGGTGAACTCCTTTCTTTTTTCTTTTTTTGATAGATTCATTTAATGTAATTCTTCTTTCTCCCAAACGATAAATAGTTACTTAAGAAATTGAACCTTTCAAATCATCATTGTTTTAAAAGCATAGTATGTTTACATAAAGTTATTCATTTTACCAAATCATTCATTATAATTTTTTAACAAAACTCGTTTTTAATTAATCTAAATGTTTTAAGGTAATACTTTGCGTGAGTTTTAGTACAATTAGAGAATTTCTGTATGATTGATGCATCTCGTCATTCTTTTGTAAAAGCTTATTATTTATATTACCACGTATTACATTCGGTTTCTTCTCTGGATTCCCATTGGCTAGGAAATTCTCTTTGAGGCGAATCTCAAGTGACTTGTGGAAGAATCTTTTGGGATTTCGATTAGAGTAATTCGAGTTCTTTAAGTGATTGCAAGTTCTAAATATTTCTACCGTTTCTCCCTGAAAGAAAATCCTTCTTTCTTTGATATCATGAAAAATTTCTCTCTCCCTCTCTCTCAATTCAACATTTAATTCTAATTATACTCTGAAATAATATCTTTCATTCTTCTTAATTGTAGAAAGTGTGTGGTACTGGAAGTTTCTTAATTACAAAAATTGATAAAAATAAAACTTTAAAAATGTTGAAAATCAAATAACGCATACTTATTATTATTATGCTCATTTAATTCAAATGTATTTTAACAAGTACTATGATATTATGTTTTTAGATATTCTGAAAAAGTTGTGTAATTACCAAACTATTTAATAATATCTAGAAATATAATTAGACATGTAAATGAAGTCTTAACATATACAAGATGTGGCTTGTATATATACGGGGCTATACAACAGGATTGATACTATACAACATTTTACTTATTACCAACTTTAATATACACCCCTTCCCTATCCCTACAACGCCCCATGCAATTCTTCCATTATTCGAAACAGTTCTGGAAGTCTTCTTTTGTCAGCTCCTTTAGGACGCGTACCGCATTTTCTTTCACAGCTTCAATGGACTCAAATCTTGTTCCTTTTAATGCATATTTCACCTTCGGAAATAGACAGAAATCGCACGGCGCAAGATCCGACGAATAAAATGGATGGTCTAACACTAGGATGCTGTACTTGGATAGAAACCTCTTCTAGAAACCTTTCTTCCCAATATTCTCTCACAGAAAAATTGTGACGATAGTAATTAGGGGTTGCAATATTGGACCAAAAGTTCAATATACCGGGGTATTCGGTATTTTTTAGATCTTAATACTGGGATACCGGTTTTAATACCGGTAGTGAAAGTTTTAGGGAAAGAAAGAAAATACAGGTGTTTCTTTGTTTTACTTGCCAGTTTTATTAGAGAGTGTGAATATCACAACAAATTAATTTGTAATTTTTAAATCATACAACAATATATACAGAATCATAAAAAAGTAAAGGCACATCCTATTTATTTAAATCACAAAAAAGTGTAAATATCACTATTCAGTCTGTGGTACTATTACAAATTTTTGAAATGTGATCTTAAAAATCATAATGCATTAATTGTACTGCCATCAAGCCTGGAACGTATAATTATTGGCAAAAATTACCAGCTTTCGGCATCTACGCTAGTTGGTGGTATTGTTAGCAATACGCGATGTATTTTTTTCCAAATATTTACCTCTAAATATCTCATCTTCAAATGATGGATGTTTTTGCATATAGCTGATTTCTGTATTGTATTTTGTTTGTTGAAATTTTTATAGTTATCGCTAATTCTAATTTTTGTTCAAGAGACAATTCCTTTTCCCTACCAACATTAGTGTCATAATCATCTTCGGTATTTATACTGAATTCTTCTGAATGTGGATAAGGTTTGTGGGTAAAAAATTATAAGAAAAATTACTATGAACTTGATCAAATTTGAAATGGTTAGTGTCTTTTCTTTTTTTTTCATTTTAATTTATAAAATCATGATTCGTAAATACAAGTATGATATGAAAATACAATGTGAGAGAGATAAGAACAAACTCCCCACAATTTAAAAAATATCGAAATATTAATCACTTTCTTTACAAATACAACCTTGTTTTCACAGATACGAATAACAGACTACGAATCCCACGCGTATGCAGTATCGCTCTGAGATGTAATACAATAGTTTTGGCCTCTTTCCCCTTGGATAATTCACATATTTTATTACTTCTCTTAATTGTACGATGCAACTTTATATCCACAGTCTAATTAATTTCGCCTGTTAGGGAGACATAAAAACAAAAACGGATACTATTTTGCTAGGTTGGCGATTCCTGAACATAATGTAGAGAAAATTTTAAAAAAATAATAATAAAATAAAAAAATTAAAAAAAAAATTCTAGTAAATACCGAAAAACCGGTATTTAAGCTTGTGAATACCGGTATTACAAAATTGTACAAATGGCTCAAAATATCGATATTCGGTACCCCGGTATACTGGTATTGCAATCTTTAGTAGTAATGTTGATTAATAGCTTGACCTTCTAGAATCCAGTGAAGGTACACAATCTCATGAATATTGTATAATCATTGCTTTGACTTTTAATTTGCTCATTCGAGCTTTTTTGGAGCTCTGTGAAGATAGGCTCTTCCACTGTACAGATTGGCGCTTCAATTTAGGATTATAAGTAAAAAACCACGATTATACACACGTTATTATCCTTTTCAATAGGTTTGGATCATTTTCAAAGTGGCAGTGCAAACACTACAGCAAGCTTCTTGTTGTTCCAAGGGTGAGAATTCTGGGCAGCATTTCAGCACACACTTTTTGCATGTCAAAATTATTATGTAAAATTTGCCAAAAGGATTCTTTGTCAATTTCTACAGTCTCAACCATTGCACGAATACTTAACTGACGGTCAGATTGAGCCAGATTACCGATTTTCTTATATTCTCGTACTTTATTGACGTGGAAGAGTGTTCTGGGCATGAACAATCTTCAACGCCTTCTTGGACATTTTGAGAAAATGCTTAATTAACTCAAAAACATGTACAGTAAGACCCCGCTTAACGCTGTTTCGTTTAGCGCTGTTTCGGTTTAACGCTCTTTTATCTGAATTGTGGGATTCCCCGAAATAGCACGCAGCGTTAGGCTTCCCGATATCCGAAGCAATTTATCTGTGTTTCTTCTTTCCGGTGGTATTATACGAAAGTATTTTTATCGTTTCAAACATTTGTTGACGTTATTGTGAGTATAAATTTATATAATATAACGATTGCTATAGTGATAAATATTATGATTTATAGTTTTTATCATGGGTGATAGTAAAAAGCACGAAAATAAAGCATAAAAAAAGCATTTCACTAGAAACTAAAATGCAAGTGATTAGAAGATTAGATACTGGTGAACGTTAATTTCAAATTGGTGCTGCATTGAATTTGGCAACTTCAACAATAAGGACCATTATTAAGAATAAAGTAAAAATAATGTCATTGGTAACTGCAACTACGACAAGCTTTGCAATTAGAATTACCCGTTCAAGAAATAATACAATAGAGGAAATGGAAAACGACTTTCTATATGGATTGACGACGAAATTGAACGCAAAATGCCATTTAGCCAATATACCTTCTTGATAAAATGGCAGAAAATTGGAAATACAGAAGAGACTGAATGATCTGAAATGTAAACATACTGACTTAGAATTTTATTTATTTTTATATGCCTATTTGTTTATTATGTTTCTATATTTATAATAAATAAATTTTTGTTTTATTGTTATAAAAAGCATAATAAATAAATTTAATGGTAAAATACCTGACCAATTTTCTACCCATCTTCCCTTAACCCCATTATTTACATGATGAGATAACCTCGTTTAACGCTGTTTCATTTTACGCTCTACTTTGATAGAACGTATACCCGCGTTAAGCGGGGTCTTACTCTGTACATGCTATAAATCTTCATTGCAATAAACTACTGCCAATAAGTTATTAGTCGTGGTTTTTTCCAAATTTTATGTGAAATTTCACGGCAATCATTTGCTGTATTGTTACACTCATCATTTTTCCGGCGAAACAAAAACTCTAACCCGAACGAAGACTACAGCTGTACGGATTTGTTAACAGAAACGAGATACACTGCAGCATCCGAAAGAGAAGGCTTCACACTAAATAACTGTTGGTCATTGGTGTTTGGCGTATGCTTACTTCTTCTGTAGCAGCACCAGTCTCGTTATTTAATAGCCACAACTTGTATATCCTCATTTTTTTTTTATTTCTAGGATTGTTATTCATTTAAAATCTGTGAAATCTGAGTACTTAAAAAGTGAACGTGAATATAAATATACGTAAACATGCTAATATGGCGGAATCTATCTGGAATTTGATTTAACAGTACTTAATAAAATCAAACTAACAAAAAGAAAAAAATAAGAGAGAACGTCCGAGCTATACATGATGTAAAAACATAATTTGAAATAATTTGTTTAATTTAAGGAATAATGCCAGATATATTTAGTAAGTAAAGCAAAAATATGCTCGAAAATATATCTGAATCGGTATAGCTTCGGCTGTGATCAACATCAAAAACAAAGAAATAACTATAAAGAGAAGTAACGAAGAAAATTTATAAAATCTTTATCAGAACAATTAAAAATTTTAGCGGGATAAGGAATCCCCTTAGGGTGATCATGCGTTTGTAAACAAAAAATTAATTTAACTATTACTAATTCGAGATAATGATCTGTGGATGCAATGTTATCCACCAAACTAAACACTTACTATATTTAATCATGCTTCTTTGTTATAGTATTTATCGAAAAAAAGATGAAATAATTAACGTATATTATAGAAAGTGTTTTTTACATATTTGGTGTGTTTTGTTAATCCTGATGGATGAACATAAGTAAGCTTAAAGTGCATATCTCTGTCCCAGATGTATTAAAACGTATTTTCTCTTTCACATAAATTTCTTTTTGGGAATATTTGTGGCTTTTACAACACATTCATCTACAAGTTTTAGTTACGCAACTTACATTTTCACCGAGAAATCAGGAGGTGTTATTTCACGCGGAATAAGCATCCTGCAAATAATCATGATTATTTAATATTCTAGTGCAGCGGTTCTTAAACGTTCAATCGCCGCGGCCCTACTTCATGTATCAGCCTGATATCTCGAACCCCTAAGATTTTGAACACCCCTCCCTGACTCCCAACACATGGCTGAGTGATTTAAGGGTTCCTCAATAATTCTAAGACTACCTCTGTTACTTATCTTTGCACTTGAGTTTCTACTACTTTTTGAAAATATTACGCTGTATTAAAAGGCCCTTCACAGTCTGTAAAAGAGAGAAATCTTAACATTAAATGAGACCTTCATAGAAAAACTGTGGGGGCCCCAAGAGCCCACGGACCACAGTTTAAGAGCCACTTCTCTAGTGTAAATGACATAAAACAGAGGTTTCATTTTTCAACTAGAAATCATAGCTATACAGTCATGAAGTTTTCAATGTGAATGTAAGTATTAAAAGAAAAATAAATTAAAAAAAATTCGTTTTCTTGGAATGGAAAAAAAAATTTCACCCCCTCCTTTATAACACCTTGTACTCTTGTTTTAGGCCTGGGTTCGATGCCCGATGCCACCAAATACCCTCCGAGTACACACGAAGTACGTGCTCGTTAAATCAGTGGATCCGAAAGCCTTGTGGGCTGAATCACGAGTGCAGGGGACTGGAGAATATTTCCCTCCCCTCCAGTCCCATGGCAAAATTGTGGAGGTGGAGTTAGGTAGTGTCGCCATCTATCGTCCCTTGGGGGAATTTCGCCGTGCAAATTCGTACTGTCACCTGTATGGTGCTCAAGGCCTAGGTCAACGACAGGCGTACTTCTAGCCCCTTGCCACGATGAATTTCGTGGGCCTCGTTCTGACTACGTCAGACAAGTGGCATTAGCCACAACAACAAACTCTTGTTTTAATCCATATATCAGCTCAGTTATAGCTCAGAAACAAACTCATGGAGTATTACTAAAGCTCTAACGCAAATATTCAACCTGGACTCACCTGGGTTCGAAAAATGCTGAGGGGAGGGCCAGCAAGGATAGTTTTGAACCGTACCATTCGGGTAGACCCCCGATGAAGACGGCGCTGTTCGTGGTTGCATTGCCGAACAAGTAGTCGGGCCCCGCAGTCAACCGCTTCTGGACGTCTGAATCCACAGTAAGAATAGTCTCTTCTGCATTGCGGGTAATCTGTGGAAAAACACAGAATTATGAAAAAAAATGTCTTTGGAATAAAATTGCTAAAAGAAAGCATTTAGTACTGGATTTCAAGGCAAACTGAGTTATTTCGATTGTTTGATTTTTTATTTTTTACTAACCAATGATACTCTGTTGCGTAAGGGAGCTAAATGTTTCTTTTAAAATTAAAATACCGGGTGTTTGAAAAATATGACTACACTTTTTCAAGCACTAATTCCAAAATAATAATAATAAAGACATTCACTTGCGATTTGTTTTCCCGTAAAGAAAATATCAAAGTTTTTTTTACAATGTTTTATTGCACAATTTCAATGTTCACCCTAACAATGGGCTCAATTCATGTGACGACACAAGCACATGATAAAAGCAATTCCGTGTTTCCAGCTAATCAGTTGTTGCCAACTTTTGATCTTTTCAGAAATTTTCTCTTAAAAAACACAAATTTGTCTACAACAATAATGGACACAGGTAGACAATACGCATTTTGTTTAAAAATTCATGCATAAAATAAGATTTTTTAAAAAAATTTAAATCTTTTGAATAAATTTATTTTTTATAACATTTGAACTTTTTTACCCAAGTATAAAATTTGAAATTTTACCCAAGTTTTATAAATAGAAAAAGTACAAATAGTTTAATGTCAGTTTTTAATTCAATGGAGAACACGTGTTTATCTTTATCATGTGACCCTCATGAACTGAGCCCATTGGGCGCAAAATATCGAATCTACACGAGATTTAAGGGCACGTTCTATGAAACATTGCAGATCAACACTCTGACTGGCCATTTTAATTCGATTTTTCATTTCATCAGTGTCACTAATTTAAATGTTAGTAAACAATTTTTTCCTCGTATCCCCACAAGAAAAAATCCAAAAGTATTATGTCTAGAGATCTAGGTGGCCATGGCTTTGAACTTCTTTCCATCCATCGCCCGGAGAACTTTTTCTCACTCCCCAACTCCAGTGGGGTAGCTCCCCCTTTACGCTGTTCATGTGTTGCAGATTCAAATTCGATACACCATGCTACAACTTGTGCTTGTTCTTGCGGTGAAGCTATTTTGAAACGAGAATGATGGGAAAAAAAGAGACGTTGCTCTATTTATAATTTACATTTCATTTCTATAAACGTACACATCTTTTCTTTATGGAACATAAAAACTGTTAGTAAAAATCTTTGTTTATTTTTAATTATTTTTTAAAAGTGAAGTCATACTTTTCAGACACTCTATACTTTAAATACTATTTTTAAAAATACGGCTCAACCGCTTTTGAGAATCTTACTTGAAGGCAAAAAAATACGTGCGGTGTATTTTCGAAGCATCTCTAGAATGGCAAGATTTTACGTGCAGACCACTTAGAGGGTTAAATTTTTGAAAAGTGAATGAGTGTGTAAGCGTAGCGCTATAAAGCAACATGGGGCCTTTTGGCGAAGGACTTCGTAGTTCTGAGCATGGGTCAAGGGACGAGGGTGACACCAGAGCTAGCAACCCCTTCTTCGAACTCCCACACCAAGCCAACGTGAGGATTTTGTGAGCCTCACTGTATCAGCCCCTCCTCACGGCGCATCTTCAGTGGTACTAGGGTCCAAACTTAAGACACGCCAGTCACAAGTCCACGACCATAACCAATAGGCTTCCAGGGCCTCTTTATTAAACTCAAAATTAAGTTTATTCACCCAATATTGGAAAGTATTTCTCAGACTTTAATAAGAAGTTTCATCACGAAACATGTTTAGTTTTCCGTAGACTTAAATGTGAATAATATGAAAAGAATAATTGAAAGAATTGAAGTGCACAAAAATGACAAATGTTAGTCACAATGCCCAACTTATTCCCCACAAATACAAGCCTGTAATGGAAGCCATATTAAGGAGAAATAGTAAGAGCAAACTTGGCGGCATCACAAAAATGTCATAACATTCTAAATAATTTTTGATTTTACTTGTATTCATCTTCAGAATGTTTACATATATATGAACAAAAACATTGATTGGTAAAACATAGATAATTATTTTATGTATCTATCTAATAAAAACTTCATAAAGAATTTTTCTTTGCCGTAATATATTTCCAAAAATGATGGCTAACCCTCCGTTAGACGCGCGAATCTCTCAGACGCATAGTAAAAATAGTTCCGGTGCTGCGTCCACATGAAATATCCCGGTATAATCCCGGCTTTCATCCGCATTTCGAAATTGCCGGTATTTTGCCGGCTTCCATGTAAACGGGTGAGAAGGAACATGCCCCTCCTTCTATCTGCCTCTCGTCACTCACCCTAGGATTCAGTGTCAAGAACGAGGGAGTTTCTTCATTTTTTGAGTGGCTGGAGCTATTGAATCTGACAGATGCACCGCGCACAACAACGTTAAGTTTTTATGACTTAGTATTATTTCGTAAATTTTTATATATTTTTTTTCCTTTTAACACTAGAACGTCCGGGATTTTGATTACCCTTAAACGTCTACCGGTGTCCTTCTGACACCGCGATATAAAATATATAAAGTAATCGTAATAACCAAATAATTGCAAGACTACTGTTCAGTAGGGTTTAGTTTTAAGACTTTTTCATTTTTTTTTCATGTAATTATCATATAATATTTTGACCCTTTATATCATAAAAAACTGACGTTGACATTATGTTTCACGAAGCTTGTTGGACCACTTCTTAGTCGCAAAACATTTCGAGTCGCAAATGTGCCAGGAGCATTACTATAATGCGGTATCCATTCTGTGTCATCCCTAGCAACATTTATATCAGGATTTACTTGAATTATTATCAATTACATCTGCACTTTCTTCAGATTCTTCGCAGTCACTTTCATTCAATCTTTTGTCTTCATCGGAATCTAAATTAGAGCCAATTTTTTTATTCTCAGAAAGCTCTCGCAACAAATTAGCAATTTGATCAGGGGTTAGACCTTTCCTAAGAGCCATCGTTTCATGGTGTCTGCTCTAAATTAAGTTCGAAAATCGAATAAATTTTTTTTTAAGAGCAGATAAGCGAATACCATGTAACGAAACACACTTAGACACAACAACTTTAGTATAATTGATTCATTTCCACTGTGAACTCAATAACATTGTATTCAAGGTCAAAAAAATGTGCGATAGAACTATGGATAGTTTGTTTTACTAATGGTATCTACTTAGTTTACTATATTTTGTAGAATGACAGCTCTTTATAATGATTATTTGCCTTGGTGTCGAAATGACTCCAGCGGACGTTCTAGGTATATTTAGTTGTAAAATCACTCCTAATTATATAACCTTGAACCACAAAACATTTTCTGAGTAATCACCAGGGAAAATGTTCAAATTACCTGCAAAAATGCAGAAAGGAGAACAAAGTAAGCAGGCTCCGGTGACTAACTAACACCAACGGACGTTCTAGTGTTAAAATAGTGTAGTTTTTAGTTTTATACGCGAAAATAGTTCGATGCAAGTATTTTGTAACTTATGTTTGGAGTTAAGGGAGTTAAGATACACACGCCAAGTCAGTGACTGTATTTTATTCAATCCTCTCACAATGTAGCTGAAATAAACTTCCAAAATATCTATATGGATTATCAAAATCCCTCAGATCTTCGCACACGTATCTAAGTAAACTAGGTCACGAACTTGAGCGAAGACGGTCTGAGTGTAACATTCACGTGTCTCGTTCATTTTGATTCAGGACTGAAGAAATATCTGATATACAATGCCACACATTCAAAACGAAAAACCAAGAGAAACATCACCAGGAACTTAGAAAAGAAAGTACTGTTCCGTCTCTAGTCAGGACATCAAGAAAAGATTAAAATTTTGAATTGAAATATTCGAAAAATTCAGGTCCCTTGCACACTGTAAGGTGATTTGTGAAGACTGAAACAAGGCATCTTAAAATGTAAACAGTGTGGTGACACGGTGATAACTAACCATTATCTTTTTGATGCTTTTTTAGTATAAATATCTCAATTTCTGATTCTATTTTAAATATTATTTTATGTGTCAAATATATTTTAATGTTAAACCTCATCAGTAAAATGATTAAATCATCTTCAAACGTACGTACGAGGTGATGCATCCGAGAGATGCCGCGCGCCTATGGATGGAACTTTTTGAAGCTCCCCTAGTGGAGGGTTATAATACTGGTGAAAGCAAAAGTGAAAGGAAACATAAAAACAAATTCACGCATACGGGGTTTCATACTGACTGAAGTATTAGACAAAAAGTCGATTAAGTAATTCCATTGAAAGCATTTCAAAGGCTCACTATAATGTGATTCTAAGACTTAAAATACTTAAGCATTGCTTTATTAGATATAATATACTAGCTGGTATACCCATTCTTTGCACGGGTTGATTGAAAAATTAAACAATACAGGTTGAAGAATAAAGAAGTTTTTAATGATTTAATTTTACGTAAAGTGCAAAAAGAAAAAAAACTCCTTTTTGCATATCTTAGCTGAACAACAACAACAAAAAAACACATATTTGTTAAATTTTGAATCTGTTGATGTAATAGCTGATAAAAAGGATTTTTTTTATTCATAACGCCTCTTAACTCTCTTATGGGTCGATTTTTGAAAACACCTTCCTAAACAGATCTCTGCTCGCCAAAAGTAACACAATGTTACAAAGTTTGTGTAATGAACGCTATAAACAGTGTAAATAATTTATATCTGGATGTGTAATACGTTGATATTACCTTTTGTTGTATTTATTTTATGTTAAAATTGTAATATTCGCAAGCAACGCCGTTCCTTACATTATAATGGCGATTCAATGGAAACATAGCGAAATAATGGCGTCCATGTTGGCAACTTGGCAATTGATTGAACGGTGCTGAAGTTGATATGCTGTGGTGCCACCTAGTAGGGAGCTACAAGAATGAGGATGGCAAAAAAACCATCTCCGCAAAAGAGTACATATACATGCCAATTGACATAGTGATCCTTTGAACGGTGTTGGAGTAAAGCGATTTCATATATACAAATATCCATTTTTATATATATAGATTATTTTATCAAACTAATACCCCCTCACAACAATAATAAATACCCGTATCGATAACTTGACATTCATATGCGTTCATTTTAAGGCACTTTTCTTAATAAGAGGCAGTTCAATATAATTTCATTGTTTATTTATGATATAGCATTCAAATTTTATGATGCAGTAATTTTCGTATGTCTTATTCGTTACTCGATATATCCATACATAAATTAATAAAGCATGATGTATTCCAACAATTGTTTGTCATACTGGAGAAATTTATGAGAAGAATTTTCTATAAAATATCACACTTCTAATATGATTAAGAGGCTAGCCTCATCGATTTTTCAATAATATTTGTATTCATAAATTTGATTATGAATGTTGAGTAAATATTGACTCATATTCTCAAGAAATTTCCTTAAGGGTCGGGAAATTTTTTTTCTGCAAATTTAAGAAGTTTTCCAAAGTTATTTCGAACAATCTATGCCTTTGAAAATTAAACAGTGTTTTTGTTATTTCGGAAGAAAATAAGCACATTATTTTTGTACCATTAGTATAAATACTTATATTTGGAGTATAAAGAGAAATGCGTGTATATAAGATACAGAGATATATAAAGAATGTAAATGAAACGATTTGAATAAATTATGAAAATACTATTCTAGACTTATTTGGGTATAAAGTAAAGGAAAGTATGCTAAAATTTTTAACAACAACAGTTTCCACATTATCTTATTTTTAATATAATTGTAGGTTCAAGTGTAGTATAGGGGGGGCCACTTCGGATTTGGCTATTTTTCTTTGGATTTGGCGATTTTTATCTTCATGTTATGGTGAGATATCGAATTCATTATAAAATAAATAATAAATAATTCCGAAAAAAGTACCTTGGCGACCACTTTTAGTCGCCAAAAAAATGGACTGCGCCAAGTGCCCCCCCCCCCTATACTACACTTGAACCATAATTGTATATAATGGTGATTTTGAAACTTTTATATCATTTAAAAAAAAACCGGAGCGTGTAACTTTCAGAAAACATAGTGATGTCCAAAATTAAACATAAAAGAGAAACTATAGAAATAAAGCAGTTATATGAAACAGAATAGCCTAAAATTATGCATAGATGATCTATAGA
The DNA here is from genome assembly GCA_019973955.1 of Trichonephila inaurata madagascariensis. Lineage (NCBI taxonomy): Eukaryota > Metazoa > Arthropoda > Arachnida > Araneae > Nephilidae > Trichonephila > Trichonephila inaurata. Next base: position 451,208 of record BMAV01005186.1, read on the forward strand.
TATTATATATGGACTGTGCCCATGTAGCTTTTTTCAGGACGATGGAATGCTGCAAGTAAATTTCTGTGGAATATGCATGTTATATTCTGGTAGTTTGTGTTATCAATCAATTCGTGAGTGTTTCAATTGTTTCAAAAGCATTGATTATAAATAAAGGAATACAAATTGACTTTATTTTAAAAGGCAAAGTGATTGGAACGTTAAAAATGGAACGATCATAAACAAAAATATGTAGTGTCATAAATTTTTCATATTACATAAATTCTAAAAATTGGAGAGGTAACAAATCATCGAAATGTTCACAGACAAGTTGTAACAGATCTTCCTTCTTTCTCAGTGGCTCGACAGCCCATGGTGGGCCTTGGCCTTCTCAAGAAGCCTTTTCCTTGCCAACCCTCTTCCTGCTAGTGTTCTCCGATTCTTAGTTCTCAGAACTAGGAGATCTTTTTCTTGGCTATCAATCCATCTAAGATTTGGCCTGCCCTTTCTTCATGTGCTAACTGGGCATTGAAGACTTTTTTAGTGGTGCGGTCTTAATCCATTCTCACAACGTGACCTGCCTATTTTCGTTGATAAAGTTAAAAATGTCAGATTCTTCATATGATCGATAGAGCTTGAAATTTGATATTCTTCGCCACGTTACATTTTCATGAATTCCTCCAAAAATAAATCTTAAAATCTTCCTTTCATAGATACTTATCATGTTTTCATCTGCTCGAGACATGGACCAAGTTTCACATGCATAAGTTAATACTGATCTTAAAAGACTTTTTATACAATAGAACCTTTGTTTTTCTATTGAATAAATTCGATTTCATATATTTTCGTATTCCATTAAGACACATATTAGCCATAGAAATTCTCCTTTGGATTTCAGTAGTACAATCATTTCTATTGTTGATTTCCGAACCTAAATAAGTGAAACTATCAACAATGTAACACATCTATCGTGAATATAATAATTGTTAGACGATTTATGCTTATAACTACTCGACTTAATTGGACAAATTTTCCCCGACAGAAGTTTTCGGAACTTGTTGCTTCAACCAGAGCAACGATTTGCAAGAAATTTAGTTCACACCAGTGCTTCTCAAACTTTCTATATTTGCGACCCAATATTTAATCATAATTTTCTTTGCGTCCCGCCTTCCACACAACAACAATGTATTGAATTCAAAATACAATATTTTGACATTAAACCAACAATGCGACTTTAACCTCTTAAGTACCGCCGGCGTATATAAACGTCTCGCTCAGCCAAAGCGTTGACTGCTCAGAACGTATATATACTTCTTTCCGAAGTACGAATTTTTCTGTGCTCTGCCAAACATAATATTATTCTGAAGGCTTTAGAATGCAATAAAAGGACCTTGACAGTGTTTGCGAAGGATTTACTTATTTCAGAGGATTTGCTTATTTATTCCTTTTTTCGGGGGGGGGAGTGGTGTTTGCGATGACCCCCCCCCCAACACATGCGGTTAAACCGTGGCTTTGGGGAACGAATCATGTCAATTTTTAATCGACATTTAAGGGATTAATTATAAACCATTCAAATTATCAAGATAAGTATTACTTTTTGCACATAATTTTATATATAACAAGCCCATGGGGTCACTGATAGTTATTAAACTTATTCTTAACTTAGTATTGTTAAATAAATTATAAAATTCATTCCGCAGTACTGACATATTTATTAGTGTTAATTGTGCATTTTGTTTTTTTATGTCATAATGTACTTTGTTTACTTTCAGTAAATTAATAATTTTTTAAAATAATCTTTAGATTTCGACTTTTTAATATGCTCGCGCTCCCTTGCAGGTTTATCTCGCCCCGTAGGGGGGCGTTCCCCACAGTTTGAGAAACACTGGTTTACACAATGTTAGATGTCCAGTTGTTGCGTGTCTATAGAAAAGAGAGCTCGTTTGCGAAGCAGTTGAAAATAACAGAACAGGTCAGACAATCAATGGAGTGATGTGATGTTCTTCAATAAATCACGATTCAATTTACACAGTGATTCTCGTCACAGCATAATCTGGATAGATTGTGGAATACTTTACCACCTTACAATATCACAGAACTAGATCAATATCTTGGTGATGGAACTTTGATGTGGGAGAACATAATGAATAATGAAATCAGGAACTTTCACTTTTTCGCAGGAGTTCTGTTAACTGAAAACAGTACAGCGATGAGTTTGAAGAATTTCATATTCATCGTTTTCGGTGTACTACAGATTCAAGTTTTTATTCATGGATGACAACTCAATTTTATACCATTCTCAACTCGTAGAAAAATATCTCGAAAGTGAAAAAAATCAAGTATATAAAATGGTCAACAATATTTGCAGATTTCAGTCAGATGTTTGGGATGTATTCGGATGAAACTATTTAGCTCGCCAGTCTCCACCAAGATACATTGTTGAGTTTAAAAACATTCTGCTCCAAAAGTAGCAGAATGTGTCAACGTAACTGATCCAGACTCGCATTCACAACATGAAACCTTTCTGTTATGTTTATATTGCAACCAGAGAGAAGTTTTTACACTCCCTACTAAGCAATGTTATAAATTGGTATTCTTTTCTTACAGCGACAGACAAATGTCTTGCTTTTTTCTGTTTTTATTTAATTCGGTATAAATTAAATATTAAATTTATACTTTTTTTGTAAAAGATTTCTAAGCGTACCAAATTATTCAAAGTAATAAGTTAACAATAACTTTTAAACAGTATAATTATGACTGGGAAAATTTCTTCAAATATCTTTCTAAATATAAATCTTTGTGATACTTAATAACACATTTTCGGTGGATATGAATTGGATTATAACTAAAAAAAAATACTCGTATATAAATATTGATGAAGAATCAAACCTAAAATTTTCTTATGACTATCTTGATATGAATTGCTTAGAGATTCAAGGGAATAAAAAAATAAAAGTTTTTTAAATTAAATATTGAAGAACAGACATACTTAACAAGCCAATAATAACGTTTCAAAATTCAACAAATGCTCTAAAACAGTGCTTCTCAAACTTTCAATGTTTGCGACTCAATTTTCAATTATAATTTGCATAGCCCCCCCCCCCTCTTCTATCGATAACAATATATTGAATGGAATAAAAATGTACTTTGACTCTAAAGCTGCAATACGAATTTAATTATAAACCATAAAAATTAACAGGATAAATATTAGATTTTGTATATGACAAGCTCATGGAAGCCACTACTAATTATTAAACTTGTTTTTAATGTATTGATAAATTAACTGTCAAAAACATTGTGCAATACTGATATATTTATAAGTAATATTTAATCAGTGTAAATGTGTGTTTAATTTTCATTTTGTCAGAATGTATTTTAATTTGTTTCCTTTCAGTAAAGTAGTACTTATTTTATATATTTTGTTTTCGACTTTTCAATATGCTCGTGGCCCCAACATTCAGATATCACGCCCCCTTGGGGACACGCCCCACTGTTTGAGAAACGCTGTTCTAATAAGATTTCATTTAATGCAAAGCAAACGCACAAACTGTGATAATATTAATATAATCATAAAGGTATTATATTGTCATTAAAATAGATAAATATTAAGAATTCAGAATTAACATGTCTAGAATATATATTTAAGTCCCAAAATCTTAATTATTGTAAAACCCAAATCTTTGAATATTTTTTATTTTATTAATGAACAATAGTAGCTAAAGAGCTACACTCCAAATAAAAATTAAACTTAAACATCTGTTGTTTTTTTTTAAAAAAAGTAAAGCGTATCGTTGTAAATGAAATACTTTTTGCTTTTGTTATCCATTACAATTTTGCATATTCTTCTACGATTAATGCTTATTCTTGACAATCACGAAAAAGGCTTAAAATAACACAATGGATAAATACACACAAGTAAGTTATAACAAAAAAAAAATAAAGTATTAAATACAATATTTTCGTAAACTTTAATTGTAACTATCACAAAAACTCGAATCACAGAAGATCACTCGAAGAGCATTATTGACAATAATAACAGCTGTTGCCACCTATAAAAAAGAAATAAAGTGATAAAACAAAGTAAATTAATTTTAGAGTGAATTCGAAACTTGAAGCAGCCAATTTGTTTGCCCTTTCTTTGGCACTGATCGAAAATTCTTAGATTTAAATTCTTTGAATAATCTAAATTTCATGCTGTATTATTTTAAACGCATTCAAGAATATTAACATAGCTGTAGAAAAAGCTTACTTAAAATAAAATATTCTAAATCGAAAGTTTTCTGCATTGTAGGTTCAAATCAAATGCATAAGTACACTAAAGAAAAGCATAATGCCATGGAAGATGTGTACGTTGAATGTTTCTTTTTCAAGGGAATTTTATTTCTGATTTCTGACCTTATATGGATTTTTTTTAAATTTAAGTTTGAGTTAATAATATCTATATATATGAAAAAATGGATGTTTGTATATATGAAATCGCCTCACTCCAACACTGTTCAATCGATCCCTATGAAAATCGGCATGTGTATGTATTTTGTTGTGGAGAAGGTTTTTGTGCTATCCTCTTTGTGGCTCTGCAGCATATCTACTTCTCCGCCATTCAATAAATCGCCAAGTTGCCCCAAGCAGGGTCGAAAAAAATGATGCCAACTAGGCTCTATCGCCAACATTTTGCTATGCTTCCATTGAATCGCCATTATAATGTAAGGAACGGCTTTGCTTGCGAATATTACAATTTAACATCAAATAAATACAACATAGAATAATATTAACATATAACACATCTAAATATAAATTATTTACAATATTTGAAGTGTTCATTACACAAAATTTGTAACTTAGTGTTAGTTTTGGTGAGCAGAGATCTGTTTAGGAAGGTGTTTTCAATAATCGACCCATAAGAGAGTTAAGAGGCGTTATAAATAAAAAAAAATCCTCTTTTTACTAACCATTAGATCTGCAGACTTAAAGTTTAACAAATATGTTTTTTTTTTTTTTTAGATGAGATATGCAAAAAGCTTTTTTTTTTTTGCTTAATTTGCAATTTACGTAATATTGACTCATTAAAAATTTCTTTATCCTTCAATCTGCATTATTTAATTTTTCAATTCACCCGTGCGAAGGACGGGTATACCGTTAGTAGTATATAATTTTATTTCTTTTTTATATAACAAACTTTCACAAATTATTTCATAACATTTATAGTTCAACACATTAAAATAATTTATTTTAAGGGTATTATTATACTTATTAATGATTATCGCAGAATTTTTCTCTAAGTGTTCAGAAAATCTTCCACAAATAATAGCATTTTATAAAATACTTATAAGCCCCTCCATTACGTACATCACAGTCCTAAATGCAGGAAAAGTAATCTAGCTGTTTAAAAGTACCCAATAAACATTAAAAAAAAATTGCTAAAGGTAATTTTAACAATTTTAGTTGAAGAAAAATTAAAGGTGGTTCAAACAAATCCTCACCATAAACATGTTTATTACTATTCATTATATTAAAAAATAATTATTTTTAGCAACATAAATATTACTTTAAAATAATTACAAATATTTTAAGTGCTGTATCAAAGAATCAAATAAAAGGATGGTTTCATAATTTTTCATTCATCGATAAAAAAAGGAAATATATGTAAAATAAGTTTTATACATACAAAAAGATAATTATTACATAGTGCCATCCTATTTCATAAAACGTAAGCAAAAAATTTAAATAATTTTAAAAAAAGCGATCTTTGGCATTGTTTGCTCCTTTAAAATATACTTCAGTAGGTAGACAGTTATGTGTGTAATTTTATTTGTTACTTTTAATTTTACTGTTATCACCGTTACTCTGAGACAATATTTTTTTCATCTTGGAGAACGAAAATTCCAGAGTAGCATAGACCACAATTCTTACAGTTTGTTGTGATGAATGGCATAGCTACTTAGTTCACATCATAGTATTTAATAAGTGTTTCACAGATCATATGAAGAAAATTAAAAATTACTAAAATAAGAGAATTATTACTATTTTACTCAGAACTGTTAAGAGAATTACTATTTTAAGATAACCTGCACGATGGATATAGTAAAAATATAGAATATTCTTACATAGAAAAGTCCCAAATCCTGTCAGAATCTATTTTTCTAGCAAATGTATCCACATAGACAGACAAAAAGAAATTATGCAACTAATTGAAAGACAACACACAATTAGATATGATTATCATGGTAATGGTAAGACGATTATCCATCCAACATTCATCGAATTGGCCATCTATCGGCGACAGCACCAGCAGGCGTATTCTTCCCCTTTTTCAACAGCTTTCGGATCGGCACCCAATTCATCTACAGTGGGTCCCCTCTCATGTAGGGCTTCTCGGGAACGAAGTTGCGGACGACCTTGCGAAGGAGGCTACCAGCAATCTTGTGAATCCGGAAGACCACATGGTCCTTACATCGGCTGAGATCTACTCCAGGGCTAAAGAATTAATATGTAGAACCTGGGTAGTCCCTCCTGTACACCCATGGTACTTTCAAAGACACCCCGTATCCGCCATATTATTCAAGGGTTCCAGATCATATCAAACGGCATTCTCACGATTTTCGACTGGTCACCTGAGGTGCATGAATTTTGAGGGTGGCAAAAGAAGCTTCTCAATTTGCCCCAAATGTAACATCAGTCCTTTTTCTCCTCGGCACATTCTGCAATGTCTGGGGTTTTCCTGTGAGGAGACTGTTGCATCCCCCCTGCTGTTCTTAGACTTTGTACAGATTTATAGACTCATGGATCTGGTTTAGTTTCACTAGACCAGATGGGGATTAGTCCCACCACCACCAGATATGATTATTCTTGGGGTATCCTTTTTTAATATTTCATTTTATCAATTACTACTAATCAACAATAAGAGACATTAGACTGAATTACACAAATCAGAACAAATAATCCTGAATTTCTGAGAGTTGCATTATGCTCACACAAACCCTCAAATATGCGTACCAAAGTCAAGGAGAGCACTCAGTATTCAAAAAAAATTTCCCGTCGTGCATGTACCATACAAATTCCTAAATCAAGTAAGAACACATGAAATCCTCGCGAGGGATAAGCGAACCAATGTGTTGGTGACTCGTCCACACCAAAACAATGGGCTGGAAATAGATTATCTTTACTTGAGGTCTCTTCTGACTGTCGCAGTTAGCGGAGGAATGTTCTATTACTGACCAACCTTCAGAATTATCTTCACGACATGTCAACTGCTGATGAAACCAAGTTGTGCACAGCGTCACGGCGAGCCAGAAATATATATCTCCCCCACTATTCCAGTTGGAGGAATGTATATAGTTAATCAATCGGGGCATTTTTCCCATGCTATACATTTCTGAAGGATTGAAATAAAACAACAGAGGGTAACGGAAATAATCACTTTTTATTAGGCTACTTTTTTATTTTGAAGGCGAAATTATGAGAAGTCATTCATATCCTGATATAATCTTGTAAATGATCTGGGGATGTCAAGCAACCCTTATCAAAACTTTTAAGTTGTCTGTCTACCCTAAAGTGAAATTTTCCGAGAATTTACAAATTCTTATGATTTTATTTTAGAGGCCATATTATTAGCTTTATAAAAATACCAAGTTTATTACTTCCCATTCACTAGAACAATAAACTACAAGTGTTTTAGTATAAAGGCAGATGCCACTACTTTAAGCAAGGTGCCATACTTTAAAATGCGTTTTACTCGAAATGTGTTTTTTGAAGTTATACTTCTTTTTGCGCATTAGGAAAAAATGATGAGGGTAAATTATTTCGATGCGCGCGCACACCGTTGTCTAATATTTTAACATGCCACTTTTTTAGTGCTAGGGGACTGATATTTGGGGGATCGTAATATATATATATAAATAAATATTGTAATCGTAATAAACCATACTGTTGGGACGAATCGGAGCCCCCCCTGCGGTCTGTTGGGCGGGAGGACGGCATCCGAGCCTCTCAATCCATTCGGACCTGGCTCATTCGATCCCTCTCTATCTACTCTTCCAGTTAACATAATTTCATGCTCATAGGGCTATTTCTTCCATAGTTTATTAAATTTGTTTAAATTCACAATATCTTAGCTTCTGTTCGAGTCTCGGACATGAGATTTGAACTAACTGTTCCACTCATCGAGACCCATCCAGTAATTTACTTCATTCCCATTGTGTTGGCATAGGGAGGGCTTAAGCACTAAAATATCATGCTCCCATGTTAATCCTATGGGGACTGGAAAACATTTCAACCCCGGACGGCATTAACGGTGGGACTCGATTGTTCTCCCTTTGAGCATCCTAGATATATTTTTTTCAGGACAATAGCCCTATTTCTTCACCCACACACATTTAACATTTTAAAATTATTTTAAAGTTTTGAAATTTTTTAAATCCCGCATAGCTCCGAGGAATTTTGAGCTTCGTTAATGAAACTCGGACCGTAGGTTCTCCTCGTTGAGTTCTATCATCTGTTACAATTCGTGTGTAGATAGTGGACTTAGGGAGAGCTTTATCACTGAAATTAGAATCCCCATGTTATTCCTATGGGGCTCGATCTTTTGATGA
>BMAV01005186.1:470430-501969 GCA_019973955.1 Trichonephila inaurata madagascariensis
TTCCACGTGTTAACAAAAAATTTAAAAGTTATGTAACATTAGTTATTTAAATAATTTCTTAAAATCATTTTATTTATTACTAATTAAAAAGTCGAATTGCAACCTGAAAATTATTCGAACGAAATTAATTGTTTCTACTATCACTGTGTGTTTGTGTATACAAAACTCCAATCGTTTAAGAGACAGAAAGTAGAAAGTTATATAAAAATACAGAGAAGGAATTCAAAATTAAATGCTAAAGAAAAGGTACCCTATATCACTGACATTTTCACACCTAATCATCTAAACAAATGGTACACACGAATTATTTATGATTATTTCCATAAAGAATTTGAATATGATTTACTATTCCTTATCTTACTACTTCCATTAAAATTTTAATAAAATTGTTTGTCATATCTGTATCTAACGATAATGGTCATTGTCTGAATATTAAAATGAAATATGGATTTGAATTTTGGAGATTCACACAATCGAGTAATATCTTACAATATTTTTTTTCACTTTTTTTTTTACAAAAAAAAAAAAAAAAAAAACAGTATAAAGAAAGTGACTGTTATGATTAAAATTAAACTAATGCAAAGATCTTACACAAATAGCTAAATAATTAAAACTTAAAAGCCGTAAGACAAACCTGGTGTTATCTGGCTTACGCCCTAGAAATGCCGAAAAATGTCCTAGTTTGAAGGAAGAGTAACTCAATCGCCCGCAAGATATTATTAACATTTCTTTTTTGCTGATAGTTGTACTTTAAGAATGACTAGAAATGATCTGCCGTCCAAGAGAGAGATAGCATTCAACATCATCACATCAGGAGTAATGGCGTAAGTCAGCGATACTCAACCTGCTGCCCGCAGGCCGCATGTGGCCCACCGAGCCGTTTTAAGTGGCTCGACCATGGCCCATTGCTCTGAGAAATTTCCTTATTTACGAACATTGTATTAAATATTTGGTGGGAATTTTTTTTTGTCAAAAAATCAAATAATATCAATTTTGCTTTTCTTTTTTGTCGGTGTCGGATTGATATTCTTTTTCTATTTGAAACGATTACGGTTAGTGATAACAGACAACAGTGGAGTAGCGACAATTATATGGGTGGAATTAAATTTTAACTACGTTTTTCATATCTTGCAAGCGAAAAATATTCTAAGAAAATATATGGTTTCAAGGCGATTAGGAGTTTGACTATTTGGTAGTGAAAAACAAACATGGATCAGTAATTGTGTGATTTGTCATGAAAGTGCTGTACTTAAAAAATACCAATAAACAGGGATCATTCAATGACACTTTTCCTCGAGTGAGCGTGAGTGAGTGAATATTAACGTCGCACTGTTCAGCTACATGAGGGCTTTTGGCGACGGACCACGTAATTTTGAACCATGGGTCAAGTGCCGTGGACGACACCTGAGCTGGCACCCCCTCTCCTAACTACCACACCACACCAACGGGAGGACGTTTCAGCTCTCGACAGATTTAACGTGCATCACTGCCCTACACGGCGGGTCTTTAGTGGTACTGGGCTCGAACTCATGACATGCCTGCCATGGTCCGATACCTTAACCACTGGGCTACCGCAGCCCACACTTTTCCTCGAAGATCTCTTTCAAAAGGCGAGATGAATAGGTTTTCTTGAATAATCTTTGTAACAGCCACAAAGTGTTTTGTCAGTGGTAATATCACAGTGGTAACAAAGACATTCTATGAAGTTTGTTATATTATTGGTAATCATATGAAACCGTTTACTGCAGTGCTTCTCAAACTGTGGGCGCCCCTTAGGGGCGTGATAAAAGGAGGGCTCGAGCATATTGAAATGTCGAAAACAAAAGATTATTTAAAAAATTATTAATTTATTGATAGCAGGCAAGGAAAAAATACATTCTGACATAATAAAAAATTAGAAAAAAAAACATTTACACTGACATAATACACTTATAAATGCATCAGTACTAAACAATGTATTTTATAATTAATTTAACAATACTAATTTACGACCAAGTTTAATAAATACCAGTGGCCGCACGGGCTAGTCATATATAAAAGTATATGCAAAAATTAACACTTATCTTCATCATTTGTACGGTTTATAATTAATCCCTTGACTGCTAATTGAAAGTTACGCGATTCGCTTCCCAATGCCACCGTTTTGCACGTATGCACGCGTATGTGGGGTATTGGGGGAGAGAAAGGGAATAAATAAGAAATTCCTCTGAAATAAGTAAATCCTTCGCAAACACTGTCTAGATCATTTTATTGCATTCCAAAGCCTTCGGAACAATTTTATGGATTGGAGTGAGCAGGAAAAAAAAAATCGTATTTTTGAAGGACGTATATATACGTCCTGGACAATTTACGCACTGACTGAGTGAAGCGTTTACATACGCCGGCGGTACGCAATTATTGTATGGAGGGGGCGCGATGAAAATTATGATTTCGTATTGGGTCGCAAGTATTGAAAGTTTGAGAACCACTGGTTTACTGATGCAGAAATTGTGAAGGAGTGTTTTTTTAAATATTCTTAAATGCTTCTAATTTAGTGTTAGTGACAAAAATAAGAACTATAAAAAAATTATAATTAATAAAAGCAAAACAGTTAAATTATTTCGATCAATTTTCCACATTTTAAATTTCCAATGTTATCTTGGTCTTTTTTTTAAAGCATTTCTCCCACCCACCCCTCTTCCCTATTTACCCTCATGTTGTGGCCCGCGTGAAATAGCTGACATATGTATGCGGCCCAGCAGAAAAAAGGTTGAGTACCCCTGGCGTAAGTGAAGCTTTTTATTAACGTTGGCACCACGAGGATTGTTGGCAGAATTTACATGGTCAAATGACGACGCAGACACCTGAGTTGGCATCCCACTCTCTTAAAGGCACATACATTTTAGAAAAACTATCGATTTTCACTTTTTATATTTTCTAAGAGCTCAAATATTTCTGTTTAAAATGATATATGAAATGAAGAAATACGATAATTAGAATTATTTTTACTTGTTTTTTAAATGAAGTGGCTCCTTAAGGCGCATCAAATGAGCTCTGCTAAGAGCAACTGTATTTTCCCTTGTATAAGTTTCTGATTAGTTCAAATCCATATGATGTTTAAGTGGAAAAATTAGAGTGTATTGGGAATATCTAAAAGTGTATGGGTACGCGTCTTTTGTTAAAATGAGTCAGTTAAATACAGCATATGGTCAGTGATTCCAAAATCTACATTTGAAGACTTAAAAACGCTAGCATTGGGGTAAATATCACTATTGCGCAGTTCAGTATATGGGTTATGTAGCAAACTAAGAAATTTAAAACATTGTAATATTGAACCAAATTATGGTGTCATGATTCACAAAAATTAGATGCACGTAGGATTCATGTAGCCGAACGAAAGCATCTTGAGATCCCGAAAAAAAGGGTAAATTGTTAAAAATAATGAAAAAAAAGAAAATTAGAAGAACATTTTATAGAAGCAGAGGATAAAGAAAATGCTTCATATTCTTCTGGAAAGTACTAAAAAAAGTAAATGTTCAGAAATTGAAAGTTTTTACTTTCAAGCCTGTTTTTCAAAATGTAATATTTTTTACTTCATGTACCTTTTTCTCAAAAACTACTTATTATATAATCTTCAAAAATTTTCAGTGATCATATTTTTATAAGATGTTTACACATTTTAATGGAGGGAATTACAATAGATATATTTAGCAAACTTTTTTAGGTAAGGCTTTTTTAAGCTAAATTTTAGGGAAAAAAATTGGACATTTTTAAAAATTCATAATTATTTTAATTTTAAACAAAAAACAAAACCCTTCGTTAAACTTTTATGGATAGTACACATAACCTGCCATAAAATTTTTATCCATGAGAAGTAAGTAGTTTCTGAGAAAATGGTACATAAACTTACATAATTTAACATGGTCTCCTATGGACGCGCTGGACCACCTTAACTTCTGCTCCACACCAACGGGAGGATTTTGAACAATGACAAATTTACGGGCGTCAGACACTTATAAGTGGATCTTCAGTAACTAGGACTCGAAGTCACGACACAACGGTAACAAGTTCGTCACCATGGCCACTAGGCTGCAACGGCTACCCTGGAGTAACGATTGCAAAGCCATGTGAAACAAAGACTTATTGTGACACCAGGTCCCATCTCCTCTATATCTGGAGCTGAAGGTCATCTGTTCTAATACTGAAGTAATATTAATCGTTGAACACTGTGCGATGCCTATCAGCTGAAAGCTACGATAACTGAATACGACATTCCTCCTCCGATGTTGTAGAATTAAAACAGACATGTTAAACGCCGTTGTGATCGTAATCTCATCAAAACTAAGTAGCTTGAGATAGTGGAAGGTACCACAGATGCAAGGAAGAGGTTGTAGCACATTGTGTGTGTGGATAGGGGAGAGAGATTACGTAGGGACATATCGCAGATTCATCCAATCTTGGCCTTCCAGAGTCTTCATTCAACCAATGAACCTGTAGCTACCATTCATGCCAGTACTTAGCGCAGTCATTTCTTTGCAATATAAATGCTCAATGATCTGTTTACCGGATTAGTTTAACGCATCCTAATGGCCCTATTTGAAGTCATCCAGTTGATCATAAGGCTTTTGATAACGTCGTAAAGGCACCATGGCTGCATTTCCACAGAACTGCTATGCCGAAAACAATAAACCATTCGCAACTATTACTTTCATTATATAATGCTAGCTGCGCGGTAGAGATGCGTGCTATGATTGAGGTTAACATTCATTGGTATAGGAAATTTAATCATTTGCATTACTGATATAAAATGATATGACTTTTCGAGATAAGTGGATTATTTGGAAAGAAAGGGAATTTTTTTCACAAAAGAATATATACTTAATCGCTAATAATATTTAAATTACTTTAAACTTACAGTAAAAATCCACCGTGTAACGCGCACCTATATCAAGCTGCAATGTATATTCGCCGTTTAATGCTCACAACACCCTTTTTTAGAAAAAAAACCAGAAATGTACGTGCGCAAGGCTCTTATGTTTTGAAGTCTCATTCGAGGTATTATTTCAAGCTTTAGAAAAAAATGGTATACTTTCAGAACTACAGCCCTTTAAGTTCATAAGAAATGTCCTTTCTTTAACGAAACAGTATTTCGATCTATGAAGACGTCTAATTTTTTTTTCTATCTTAATTTTTTTTTTTATTTTCAAAGCTCTCATTTTTATACCCGGCGTATAATGCACACCCGTTAAGCTCAATGTTATTTTTTGTGTTAAAAGTGCGCGCTATACGTTGGAGTTTACGGTAGGTATATAAAAGTTCTGATTAATCAATTCATTTATAAAAGAATGGTGAATTATATTTGATGTAACTAAAATTCACTAATAAACTTTCTCAACTAGAATTTAATTTAAACAAAAATCACACCTTGGTATATATTTAAGAAAACGGTTGTGTGTTTAAAATAGAAATAGAAGGTTCGACGATGAAAGCAATGTTTTTGTTTTTATGTAAATCATATATAGGTAAGTGGGGTTTTTATTGTTTACTAAAGAGGAACAATCTTTATATTAACCCGGCACTTTTCACGCAGGGTATGTCATACCCACCGCATAACTTTTATAAAGGCTCCTTCTAAACCTTTTTTGGAAAATGGATAGTTTTTCGTGCAGCTGACTTTGAGGTTATATCCTTTGAGTGACCTTAGCTTGTAGGCGAATTCATATATTTTTGGATACCGCCTTTTCGGGTATGTGATACCCTGCGTGTGAATCGCCATTACAGTTCTGGGTGTATGAGCACACTTTAAAATCTTTCTTACGCTATTGCGCATTATTGTAGTTATAATGAAGAAACGTGATATTAAAATAATTTAACAGATACAGTATTTAAGAGATATAGTACAAGAATATTTTCAATAAAAAAAAGGCATTTTTACGGTGATGATGAGGAAGAATCAAATGATGAAAAGTATAATAGCAAATATGATTTCCCTATTGAAATCGATCCAGATTTAGAAGACGCTGTTGAAAATAAGTGCTTTATACGTAGAGACACAGAAACATTTGAGAAGAGCGCAATTTTAAAGGAGACAACTGGTACACATCTTATCCAATTTCAGATGAACTTTTGAAAAAGAAAATAACTATTGCTGGAACAATAAAAGAAAATAAAAAATAAACTCCAAACTTGAATTTAAAGAATATAGAAATTTACACTTCTATATGCTTAGTTTTAAAAAGATACAACAATTGTTTCATATACACCCAAGAAGAATTGGAATTGTCCTCTACTTTCAACAATACATAGTGGTGATACAATGGATTCATCTGCAGTTTCAACGGGTTGGTTTGGCTGAAATTTGAAATAATATTTTCTATAATTTGTCTGAGGGAGAAGTTATCGTCGTTGCTAAAATGATGACATCATATTCAATGGGTAGAAAATGTAATCGTTAGTTAGTCTATGACAATATTTTTTGTGTTGAACGTTGCGACGATAAATGCGCAAATTATTTTGTTAAGTATTCAGAAAACACCTACTAAACATCGAATCAGGTGCTGATTTCTGAAGTGTTTTGGATTTCAATTTACAGAAGAATGTGAAGAAAGTAGAAACCACAGCAAGCAATGCTTCTACGATATTAAAAAAAATAAAGATCCAGTGAAAACATACCACTCACTCGATGTAGACTAAAGGAGTATATAAATAATGTACTGAATGCCTTTATAAAAAGAACAGAAAAACTACATTCACGTATGAAAAGAATAACAAACATATTATATTTCCTACTTTTCTTCCTTTTTCACCCTTGTTTACAAATTTTACGGTAAAAACAGAATGTAAACACCCTTGGGTGCGAGATACCCTGCGCGTAAAATTCCGTTCGTTTGTTCGCACGAGGAATGCCTGGTTAAGAACACATGCAAAAATAAAAAAATATTTTAATGATAATACATTAATTGAAATAAATTACAAGAGAAATAAAAAAATGCATGTTTTGAAATCAACAACACAGCTAAAAATCAAATTAAATTATATACATTTAATAAGTAAACATCATTACTTTGAGTAGTTACAATGTGACACAATTATTTGTATAGTCTTTTAGAGGGTTTTTTTAAGAGAAATAATAGCTAATCACACAAGAATTCTACGAGAATTACTTTTTATATTCAAAGAAATTAAATAAGAAACTTTGTTTAATTGAAGTAAAACGTAATAACGCATTAAAACTTAATGAAATAACACTTGTTTATCAACTTCACAATAATTTTACTTGCAAAAGCAAACTTTCATTAAGAAAATGAAGCCATTTTCCTAAATTAAAATTATTCTTATAAATGAAGAAGTATTTACCAGTTAAGATTGTAATCAACATTCAGATTAAATGTTGATCGTTCTTTGATATACAATGAAAAATTCTGATAAAGTCAGAATATTTTTTATATTAATTTCCATTTTGCAAAATGTAATTTTACTTCTATCAAAAAATATATAAAAAAAATCTTTTTATTCCAAACTGAATACAATAAAAAAAGCATATTTTCTCCCATTTTATATATAAAACACTTTCTCGGTATTCTATTTAAAATATTCATATTCAAAATGAACGATTTTTTTTTTCGTAATCTAGTCAAAAATGTAAGTAGAAAATATGTGTGCTTTAATTTGTCTCCACACACATAAAAGTTCACATTAGTTCCCATTAGAAAAAAATTGATGTTTCAAAAATAAATTATGAAATGGAAAAAATTTCCTTCATTGAATTGAAGTAAAATTCACTTTAAAAATTGAATGATATTTTAATCAGTTATATATCAGTTTTAATTAATATTTAATCAGTAATCCAGTATATGATATAAAATGGGAAAAATAATTCCAAATTCTAAGCTGGTATTTTAGTCAAGAGACCTCTTAACTCTTTATTTTTAAACATTAAATTAAAAGGAGCTATTGAATTATAAAGAGAGAAAAAATGGCAAAAGAATTTAATAACTATATCTATACCGAATTCTACCAGAAAAAAAATGTGGAATAAAAATAAGACATACAGTAAAACCTGTTTTTGAACGGTAGATAGGGACCGCATAAAAGAAATCTCACAAAAAACTATTCGAAAATTTCATAAATACTTACACATAACAAACAATTTTGTCAACATACTAAAAAACAAAAAATTTTATGCGGGGAGAGGGACCGCATAAAAAATGTCGTTCTTAAAAATTATGCCAATTACATACGAAATTTATAAGAAAATGATTCCAAACAAAATAAACAATTAAATTCCACATTGAAACATTTTAAAAACATTTAATTTCTCATTGTGTACACAGAGAAATTTTCAAAATGCTCATACACAATTCACTGATATTCATCGTAATCCAAAGCGCGCATCTTTCTATGATGAGAGAATTAGTCCAAAATTGCTTTCTCGTCAACTGAACATACAATTCCATTTGATTTATTTTTTGGAACCATAAAGTAAGTGATAAGTTTTTTTGTGACGACGGTCAATTAGTCAGTTGCTTGTGAACGCCACGATAACCAAATAGGCACGATCGAAGCTCTTTTTGGAATTTCAAACTCCTTTAGGAATTGGTATCTATTTTAAGAAAATGCTTTTGCGATTTGTTGGAAGGCTGGATCTCTGCATATATTGTATCCGCTCTCAAAAAAATCCATTTTTCTTGTGTCCGTCTTCATAATCTATCAAATTATTGATAATGTCACTGTCATTGAAAGTTTCGTCTTCAATCAAATGTGTGCTGTTAGTGCTTTGAGAGAAAGCATTGGAATGAGCATTCTCTAGAGACTGTTTATACAACCAATGAACAGAGCGTCTTGAAGTGTGTGCATGTACATTGATAGAAAACATTACAGGGGCGCCAAAACCTTTGAAATTCATATACCGCAGTGCTTCTCAAAGTTTCAATATTCGCGACCCAATATTCAATCATAATTTTCATTGCGCCCCCATACAATAACAATGAATTGAATTCATTAATACTATACTTTGTTGCTAAAACTAAAATGCGACTTTAACCTCTTAAGTGCCACCGTCGTATATAAACGTCTCGCTCAACCAAAGCGTTAATTTCCCCACACACAGACGTATATATACATCTTTCTGAAGTACTATCTTCTGTGAACAGCTATCCAAAAAATTAATCCGAAGGCTTTGGAGTGCAATAAAAGGATCTTGGCAATGTTTGTGAAGGATTTACTTACAGTGGTACCTCGACATACGAGTGCCCCAACATACGAGTTTTTCGAGATACGAGCCGACGAGCAAGTGATTTTTTGCTTTTAGTTACGAGCGAAATTCGAGATACGAGTCCGGTTCGGTTCGGTAGTAACACGCAGTCGCGCCATCACGATCAGTTAGCACACAGAAAAAGTTGCAACAGGTCGTGCATCTGACCTTTTTAATGACACTTGCCTAACTCATTTCCGGAACATTCTGAGAGGGAGGAAGAAACAAACTTTCCCTTTGGGCATGTTTTTTTCTAAACGGCCTACAGGTGAAAGCGAGAAAAAAGTAGCGAAAAAGGCAAAGACCAGTGAGGATATCTAATTTATTTCTTTACATTCTCTTTTTGTTTTGTGCAATAAATATTTGATATTTATAAATACGTTTTTATTATTCAAAACCACGTAACAAAAATAACTGGGGTGACATTTTGGAGGTTGGAACGGATTAATGGTAGTTCAATTGTTTTGTATGGGTAAATTTGCTTCGAGATATGAGTAATTCAAGATACGAGCAAGGTTGCGGAACGAATTAAACTCGTATGTCGAGGTACCACTGTATTTCAGATTATTTGCTTCTTTATTCCTCCCCCTCCCTCCAAAATAGTACATCACACACACTCGCCTACATGGAAAGCGGTTGGCATTGGGAAGCGAATTCTATAATTTTTAATCGGCAGTTAAGGGATTAATCATGAACTGTACGAATTATCAAGATAAGTGTTACTTTTTGTACATAATTTTATATATGACAACCCCACGCGGTCACTGGTACTTATTAAACTTTTTTTAAATTTAGTATTGTTAAATTAATTATAAAATTCATTTTGTAGCACTGATACACTTATAAGTATAATATATCAGTGTAAATGTGTATTTTACTTTTTTTTATTATGTCATAATGTATTTTATTTGTTTACTTTCAATAAATTAATAATTTGTTTAAATAATTTTTCGTTTTCGACTTTCCAATTTGCTCGCACCCCCCTCGTGGAGTTGTCACGCCCCATAAGGGGGACGCGCCCCACAGTTTGAGAAACGCTGATATACCGCATAAAATAAAGATCACACACAAAAAAAAACGAACAAAAATAAAATCGCACAAAACAAATCGCATAAAAAAAGGACCGCACAAAACCAGGTTCTACTGTATTAGAGCATTTTGAGTCCCATATTTCCTTTCTTTCCTAGTCCTTTCACATTTTCTTGGTATGAAAGGATATAACGATTAACGATGAAGAATATAATAAGAATAATAAAAGACGTAACTCCAAACGATTTTCTTTTTAACCGAAGAATTCTGTCTACTAAGTATAATTCTTTTTAACTGAATAATTCTTTTGAACTAAATAACTCTTTAGAAGGAAAAAAAGAACGAAGAGATAGTTACCAGCCCCTTAAAACCATCTATCCTAACCATCTTCCCCTTTAGTATTTATTATGCGTAGAATATGCGTTTGGAATATAGTTGAGTATCAAAATATTTTCTTCCGCTTTCCAAGTAATGATAATAAACGTTGATTACTATCGTCCTCTGACTGCATTCTCAATTGTGTTTCGTTTTACCGGTCCGGCTAGACAGCTGATTAGCCCCTTTGTTTTCAAGTCGTCCGTGATATCGGCAAACACAGACGGAAGGAACGACCTTTTTCACTCAATAGCCTCTTTTCTCAATACTTCTTTTAGTTGGTCGTCTTTTCCAACGCATATAATATGGTAGGCAGGGGAATTTCGGGAAATTTTGAAATGTTTAAAGAGTTGTTTCAGGAACTGGAATGTTTACAAGGTAGAAAAAAAGATACATGTTTTCGAAATCTAGACACATGCATTAAATGCATTATATTTCGCAGTATGCGTTAGATTTTGGATAAACTAGAATGCAATAAAGTTTGGAATGCTGCTTGTTCGAAACTTAGATGCATCACGTACGAAAAAATTACATTTCTTATACATTGTGTATGCAAGTTTGAACATGCAGAGAGGCAGCAAAACGATGAAAAGATGGTATGAAATCGTCAAAAAGAATATACGAGAGAGCAATATATTTCCCGACATGCAGTGCACAATTTGGGTCAAATATGAATGTAAGAAGTTTTGAAGGAATACCAGCTTGAAATTTGCATACATCATGCAAGAAATTGTATTTCTTAAATGTTATAAGCAAGTATATATGTTAGCTACTTGTTTACATATTTGGTCAATTCAGTCATTCATAAAGCGTTTTTAAGACGAAAAATAAACATTCATTGGATATAGACTGATAAAACTTCTCGTAACTTATTCTTAAATATACATCTCGTAACTTATTCTTAAATATACATCTCGTAGCTTGTTCGAAACGTAAACATTGTAATAATCCGCCATTTGGTTGTTGCCAGATACCTCTGCAGACATTTTGTTTGATAAAAAATAGATTTTCATTCTTAAGATCACTGCAATATTGCTAATGATGATGATACTATTTACTAAGTTCTATAAAAATTTGTCCTTTTCCTACATTTTATGTTTAATTTTAGTGTAGGATTTCTTTCTCTCAAATTCATTTATAGGATTAGACAGAATCCCGCATCCATTTCTGTAGAAAGAGGTGGCGTCGAGTTCTATATGTAGAGTTCGTCTCGTCTCAACAATTAATAAACGGTAAGACATTTGTTGTTGTGTGTGGGGAGGGGCTTATTTATTATTTTAAATATTATATAATATTGTTGTTTATTAAAAGTTATTGTTGTAATGCTTATTTATGTAAACAGAATTCTAGATGCCAACAACCAATTCATCAATAATACACGTCTATAACCAACGGCATTATGTTTCCAGTGGAACTTCTAGCCTACTTCCATCAAAAAAGCTATTGCAATAAAATTTCCTTCTAGTGAAGAAAGGTTATCGCAAATTTGCATCACTGTAATCTAGCTTACAACAGATTGAAAGAAAATGGCATCAAAATTGATGTTTGAATTTTTTTTTTTAATTTCAAATTACAGAGGGAGTTGCCAATAAACAAGCAATTACAAACGAACAAGAACAAAAACAAAACAGTAATTTCCTCATTCAACATCTTGCATCCCAATATCTGTCAGCGATAGTTGTTCCGCGAAGAGCACTGCAATGGAGAATGTGGTAGCCATCCATGACAAATTAACCTCGGCAGATGGGGCAGTATGGATCAGAAGCCAGACTGAACCCTTGCAAGTCGGCGGCAAGACAGCCATGTTCTATGAAAAGTCGGAACTGAGCCACGGCCATGTCGCGTGGCCAGTCAGGGATGCTTTCTGGGTCAAAGTCCTTCCACATTTTGTAAGATATTCTTTTTATTAATTGCATGTGGAAATTAGTGAGAAGTACGATTATAGATCCACCTCCAAGTGGTGTAACCCGGAAACATCTTTATGGCTAATAGATCTATAACTTTTTGGCATGCGACCTCAACGCTTATTGGAGGCTTTTGATCTGCGCATTCTGCAATGGAATGCTGGTGACTTTTCTCAGCCAAAAAGGCTCAATTTGATGAAGTCATTCCAGAAGCATGTTCGAAAATAGGGCTCTATATTTGTATCAGCAGCTGGCATAAGCCTCGATATTTGAAAACAGCAATACCTATTCATAATATCAGTAGCTTATATAAGCTACAACAGTTAAAATCAGAGCACCCCCATTTATAATATTAACAACTGGTGTAAAGTAGAATTTGGTGCGTTTTTTACGCGCTGCCATGTTTGGATTAAATTATTGAAAATGCAAAAAGGAATTACAGGTTTTCATTCAACAGCTTCTGAATAAGCCTAGATGTTACAGAATTTTATTACAACAGTAAAATAATTACTATATTCCTTGATTTAACAATTTTTTAAAAATTCTTCATGTTATCTGATACTTTGTTTACTGTCATAAAATATAATATATATAGATCTGTGTCTCCTAACTAAAAAGACAAACAATTCCCCTATATAATTATTGTAGTCTAAGATAATAAAAAATTCTTGTGTGTTATTTAAATATAAACTTTCAGTTCCAATGAAAGACCTAAATCTTATTCACACTAAAGTGCTTTCTTAAAATGAAATGGAACGCCATTTTTCGCAATATCTGAAAAATAAAATTCTTTAGAAAAATGAATATTCCATTGAAAATGACAGTTTAATATTTAAAACTTATGTGACGAAAAAGACAAAAAGCAAATGAAAAATGCAAATGATGCTTTTTTTCTCTTTCCACCTGCTAAAATACAAAGTACGTTGAAGCTAAAATAAAAGAAAAAAGAACGAAACGGTTACTTAACAGACGATTTCTAATACTTCTAAGAGTTTCTGGACGAGAGAGATGTGTTATTTGAGAACAAATAAAAATCCCTTTATAGGGAATAAGTCGCATGGGGAAAAGTGTCTGTAAGAGCAAGGGGGAAAAAATTTCCCCAATAAAAGTACTGCCGAAAATTAGTTGCTTCTCTATTGAAAAAAAGCTTTTTTCCTACATTTGGTCGTTCTCTTTGCAAGGTTGTTCTGTAACCATGGAAACCAGGCTTGTTAGCACTCCCAAGTCAAACAGTAAATTGTGATTAGAGTATCATGGAAATAGTCTCTAAGGGTTTGTATTTTACCTTTTTTTTACCTCCCAGGATTTTAATTTCGAATATTATTTTTCTTTGATATCTTTACGTCGAGAACAGTATTTCTTATTTTTGTTTCATTAACTAAAAAGGACGAAAAAAAATTATGTAAAAATGAAAAGAAAGGGAGGTTATCTTTTATGTATGCATAATTTCTTTCTTTTCTTTTCAAAAAAAAAAAAATTTCACTGTGACTGTTTGCATAATATAATCAGAGTAATAAGAATTTCAGAAAATTATTTTCATGAAAATGGTCTCTGGAGATAAAAAATTAAAGATAGAAAAGATATCATTTGCTTCAATAAATTTAATCTCGGTACTTTTTTAAAAAAAAAGAATTGTTTTTTTCAGATTCATAAGTACATAAAATTTTAATATTTGTCTTTGCCTGCAGACGTACGTATCTTAACTTTTTATTTATGAATTACTTACGTATTTCTTTTATTCGTTCCATAACTTTTCTCGGACATTTCCGAAAAATGAGATAATTAAAATGTTACAAATGGAAAGGGAAAAAAGAGAAATGATTAAGGACCAAAACTCATTTTGTGATACATTTTGGAAACAAGATATTAAAAAGTACATTATTGATTACTTAAAAGAAAATTAATTATTTGTTATCAATTATTTTCCAGATTATTTGAAAAAGGATTTTATCTTTTAATTATAATAAGGATTTTGATCTATGACGCAATTATTTTCTTTAAATATTTGCTTTTTTTCGCAGGTAAAAAAGATAAATTATGATTGAAATTATTTGTTCAGGGTAATTGAAATTCGAACGAGGGTGCCACTATAAACCAGTAATTAAAATTGTAAGTTCTACAGAGGTGCCGTTAGAATCAAATTGATGGTTCGAATTAAGACTCTAACAAAGATAAAAGGTGTCAACAATAGAGTACATTCACGTTACGTTTAATTATTCTCAAAGTCTTGGTATCTTTATCTGAAAATTCGGAAAGGAAATTATCAACATGGCGACGGCCTCGTTACTTGATCTGTATAAAAATTGCAAGTGAAGTAATAACTCTTGTGATGAAATATTTTCCTTTAAGGTATCCGACTACGTTCGAAACCGTGATTTTGCAAAAGCGTGTAAATGGATAATATTTATGATATTTAGTGTCACTTAAAATAGAATACATGTATAAAAATTGTTTTATATAAAGACATTATGACAAAAAAAAATTATTTAAATACAATATTTTGGCAAAAAATTAACTTAGAATAACATTTTTTCCAAATGTTCTCTTTTTGTAAAAAAATGCTTCTATTGCATTAATATTTTGTCTGTATTCAGCTCAGATCTCTCTACAGAGGCTCAACTAGAATTTTTGAAACGCATAACTTGGAAGTCGGTTTATCCATGTTTTACGAATACAAAAGGGAGAAATTTTAAAAAAATACGCCGATAATTATTTCAAATGGTTGTAACTCTGAAAATAATTTGAATTTTTCAAAAATCATAGTTGAGGCTCTGTACAGAAGTCCGAGCTATAGACAGGGAAAATATTAATACAATAGAAGCATTTCTTACAAAAGGAGAACATTAGGAAAAAAGGTTATTCTAAGTTAATTTTTGGCCAAAATATTGTATTTAAATAACTTTTTTTTATCATAATGTCCGTAAAACAATTGTATACATGTATTCTAATCAAAGTGACACTAAATATCATGAAAATTATACATTTATGCGCTTTTTTAAAATCATGGTTCCGAACGTAGTTGGATACCTTAAAAGGCCCTGTTAAAAGTACTTGCACTTATTATTGTTTACTATCGCCGATTAGGCCAAGAAACCATCAGGATGTCTTTACACATGCCAGAATAATCGACAAGCTTGGCGAAGACCTCGTTACTTGATCTGTATAAAAATTGCAAGTGAAGTCGCTAATAACTCTTGTGATGAAATATTGTCCTTTAAAAGGCACTGTTAAAAGTATCTGCACTTATTATTGTTTACTATCGCCGATTAGGCCAAGAAACCATCAGGATGTCTTTACACATGCCAGAATAATCGCAAGCGGCGAAGACCTCGTTACTTGATCTGTATAAAATTGAGAAATAGTCGCTAATAATCTTGTGATGAAATATTGTCCTTTAAAGGCAGCTTAAAATACTGCACTTATTATCGTTTACTATCGCCGATTAGGCCAAGAAAACATCGGGATGCCTTTATACATGCCAGAATGATCGAAAAGCTTGGATCGTGGCGTAATTTGACGAGTGTTGCACAAGAGTTTGGAATAGACAAAAGAGTCATTTCAAGAGCTTAGAAAACCTTCCAAATGTCACAGTGGTACGAAACGTTGGCGGTGTTCGACCAAAGAAAAACAACGCCAAGTGATTACAGGCATATTGTTTTACAGAAAAGAGGCTGGAATCAGTCATCGAAGAAGCAGCTGAGTGTGGCAACTGAATGACGGGTGTCAGTAGGAAGACTTCTGCATAAAGGTTGCCTATTCTTCCGTCGTCCTAAGCACTGCATACCACTTAGAGCAGCTCGACGGCACCGTCTACAGTGCTGTCAAGAACAAAAAGATAGGGAATTTTATCAAATGATTCACCTCCTGTTTATTGATCAGAGTCGTTTCTGTTTGAGAAACGATTCTAAGCACCAGTTGACATTGGAGGGAGGCAGTTACACGGTTTCACCTTACTAACAACAGGGAAAGAGACCGTTGGATTGATCCTGAAGCGCTTGAATGGGGACGCATTATGTTGAATGGAAGAACGTAAGTTTGTTTCGAGATACCATTGGTCCAGACTATAATTTTGTGGACTTTAATGCAGGGCCACACAGGACCTCTGTTGCTGAAGAGCTTCTAGAAAGGGAGAATACTGCAGAAGGTTTCGCCAGAGTGCTTCCCTGATTTAAAATCCATAGAACATGACAAATATCACAAATACATTGAACAGACGATAGAATACATCGAACATGATTTGGGAAGACACTTGCCAACAAATTCATATCATCCGGAGAAAACTAGACAGCTGAGCTCCTTAAATAGTGGTAACTCTTACCTCAAAAATTGCTGGATAATTAAGTATCGAGATGAGCAAACGGAGGAGAGGTCATATCCGTAGCTAAAATATTTTAATTTATTGTTCAATGTTATGTTGCTATTCCATGCTTTTACAAACAACGTTCTGTCAGTGAAACCTTTTTCTGATTTGTTTCATAATGTATGCATACAATTCTTTTGTTGGCTACTATGATTCCATCAACTTTTAAATGCTACATCGTACTTCTGTAATGGGAATTTCATGTCCCTAGCCAAATAATTTTTTTTTCGGAATTACTAAATAATCTGAGAAAAGTTGCTTAAGTTTTGTATACCAGTATATATATATAATCACATATTAGTATTATTATTATTCATATGCTCAACAACATTTTGCAAACCAAGGAGGATTTGCTGATTCTCTTCCATTTGACCCTATCAATCACGATGGCCTTAAATCGGTTGATTCTCATTAAGCTGCCCATCGTCTAATCATTGGGTAGGTGGCCGTCCTCGACGTCAAGTCCCTTTAATTTTCGAGAAAGTTACTCTTTTGGAAGGAAAAACGTCGGCATATCTGTACGGATGGCTCTGCTACTTAATACAGAATGCTTTTATAGTTCTCACAATGACAGTCCCGCCATATTTTCTGTAAATTTCATGATTGTAAAGAATTTTTCACTCATTGTTCTCTTTAATAGGTGCAAAGATTTTCTCCTTAAGATTCTTCTTTCAGAAATCAACTTTTCTTTCTCTGGTTCATTGAGGGTCCAATATTCACTTCCATACTGAGCAATAGGCCTGATTAAAGTTTTATATATGCTCAACTTGGTGTTTATAGAAATAAACTTAGACTTGAATTGGTTTATGAAGCCATGGAAACTCTTATCAGCCAAGCAAATTCTATTGTTTATTTCCTATGTATATATATATATATATATATATATATATATATATATATATATATATATATATATATATATATATATATATATATATATATATATATACTGTGTGTATTGTGTGTGAACTGCTTTACAGTTTCAAAAGTATAGTTACCTATCTTCAAAGGAGACAAATCCGGAGATTTATTTGTATGTAAATGCAAAGATGTCATCGGCACCAAATTCAAATAAATTAAAATTCTTTTTCCACGATAAATCAGTATTTACTGGGTAAAAAAGAAAACAACTGAGATTTACAAAATCATGAATTTAATTCATTTTAAACCGGTAAATTATCACAATGCATCTAGTTTTATTTCCTGTCTCTTCTCGGGAATTTTATGATACTTTTCACACAGAAATTTTTCCATTATTAATTTAACTATTATATTTCCTTTCAAAAAATGCACAATAGAATATAATTTGAAAAAAATGGCGTAATCTAACTCTGTATATTTCATGTTAGTTTAGAGTACAATGAACTGTGAAATACAACCGAACGTTAATACGCTTAAAAGAAGAATACTAAGTCAAGAAATAGTTTATTTGTACAGAAAAAGCAAATTGTCAATACTCCACATAATACACTATTACAAT
Organism: Trichonephila inaurata madagascariensis; assembly: GCA_019973955.1. NCBI lineage: Eukaryota > Metazoa > Arthropoda > Arachnida > Araneae > Nephilidae > Trichonephila > Trichonephila inaurata. The sequence continues at coordinate 488,811 of BMAV01005186.1, forward strand.
ATATGTTTATTGAAACTAAATTAAAAAAAGTTCTGCAAATTTACTCATTGTCAAAGCGACGTCTCGTTATTTTAAATATGTTATATTTCTATTCAAATAAATTTACTGTCTGCTGAGAGATATTGGAATGTATGTGAAATAAAATATTCGCATAAAGTGAATATTTCCCTTCTCATCGCAATTATTGCACGACACCATGTGGAAAAATGTTATTTTACTATCTCTTTTATTATTATTCTGCTAACTAATTAATAATTTCATTTCATGTTTTTTAAAAAGTTAACAGAGTATTAAAGTTAAACTCATACATTTCTCAAAATGATATATTACGTAGTTTTATTTCTGATTCGCTAAAAAATGGTTGACGTTGTTGAAAATTTACTTTTAAATATCACCTACGACATCATTAACATTTTAAAACAGTTTATACCGTATAAAAGGTGTTGTCGAATTTGACACACAAACTCAAAAGAGTGACAAAGGCAGTATGGGGACGACAAATCAACATAGAACATGAGGTCGCAAACATGTAGTCTGAGTACAGCAATACCTCGACTTACGCAAATTCGGGGTTACGCGATTTCCAAATCTTGTCGATTCGTCTCCCCTATCCATCTCTAAAACGTAGGCGAAATAAGTGCCAGAGCCTGAAGAAATTGGTAATGTGTTTTGAAACAATTGTCGATCTTGCCAGGCAAATAAATTTAGAAGGGGTGAGGCGTATTGAACACGAAAACACACAGTCAGGGTAGGGATATATATTCAACTTTAATTACATGAAACATGCTAAAATGCCATCTTATACTCTAGACCACGGATTTTCCATCTGCGTTCAACCGGGACCCTCAAAACCGGTCCCCGCGCATATCCTTTAGATGAGTCTATCTGGGAACGTAGGGGAAATGGATTTTAGGAAAATCCTGTCCCCCTACAATCTAAGGCAGTCACTATCAGCTTTTCATCTCTGACGTAACTGGACTTTCGTAATAATGTTAGCTACACTGGATAGTGATGACGTTCAAAAACTGCTCTATTCCCACAATCAGAAGATGACAACGAATGAGCTCATAGAAATGCATGAGCAAGAGCAAAACATTTAAGAATGAGTCTTTAGACCCAGTTCAATCAGGAGATCAAATGATGATTGGTAATTTGACAGAAGACTTCCGTTTAATTGAAAAAAGGGTTACAAATTTTACAAAATACATACTCCGACGAAGAGCGCATTTTTTCAACAAAACAAGGAATAAAAGAATTATTAGAAAACTACGAGGAAGTTTAACGGGGGGAAAATACTTGAGCCGGCAGACTCCAGCTAGATTTTATAGAACCTTATTCATCAAAATTACATCGGTTTCCGATTTTGAATTCGTGTCATCTGAGATTTTACTAAACATTTTTTTTCTAAACTATTATTTGCTTTCGTCTCCGATCCCAACTAAAAATAATTTACATGCATTAATGAGCGAAATCATACCCCGACTTACGCGAATTCAACTTTTGCGACTATCTATCAGTCCCACTTACCACGTAAAAAATTTCGGGGTATTACTTTTTAATTTACAAAAACAGTTATACAGTGTGCGGTGTCGAATGGAATGAAAAGAGGCAATAAGAAATATACATTTATTGGACGTAAAGCATGTTTAAAATACGATCAATGCATCACAGCTCGACGTCAGAAATGCCACGACGAATAATAGTTATGGGAATTGTTCGAAGTTGCGGCCACGTAGGTCATATCATGCCCGACAACGATGGATGAAAGATTGTGGAATGCGTTCAAACCAATCCGGTTGTATTTCTGAAGTCGAGCTGTGATGCATTGTACATATTTCAAACATGCTTTACGTCTACTAAATGCATTTCCTACCTGCTATTTCCCCTTTTCATTTCACAAAACATCGCATGCTTCGTAACTATTTTGGTAAATTACTCTGACTAAACGTGGTGAGTGACCCCAGGTTTTATGTTGATTTGTCGTCCCCTTGCTGACTACTATCAGCCCCTCTGACCCTCTGTCAGTGGAATTCTGAAACACTCAGCATATCTTTGAATGTTAGTGAAATTTTGAGCAATAAAGTTAAGGTATCCGACTACGTTCGGGGAACCGAGATTTTAAAAAAGCGCATCAATGGATAATTTTCATGATATTTAGTGTCACTTAGATTAGAATACATGTATAAAATTGTTTTAAGGACATTTTGATTAAAAAAATTATTTAAATACCATATTTTGGCAAAAAATTAACTTAGAATATCCTTTTTTCAAAATGTTCTCCTTTTGTGAAAAATGCTTCTATTATAATAATATTTTACCTGAATATATGTCAGACATCTGTATAGAGGCTCAACTATGATTTTTGAAAAATTCACATTATTTTATTAATTATCGGCGTTTTTTTTCTTAAATTTTCTCCCCTCTGTTGTCGTAAAACATGGATAAACCCACTTCTAAGTTATATATTTCAAAAATTCTATTTGAGCCTCTGTACAGAGGTCTCAGCTATATACACAGGCAAAATATTATTATAATGGAAGCATTTTTCACAAAAGGAGAATATTTTGAAAATGAGTTATTTTTTTGTCAAAATATATTGTACTTATATAATTTTTAATTGTAATACTATTCTTAAAACAATTATATGTACATTTTCTAATCTAAGTGATACTAAAGATCATAAATATTATCCATTTATACGCTTTTGCAAAATCATGATTCCGAACGTAGTCGGATACCTTAAAGCTGTTGAAATGAGATATTTAACTGCACGCAATTTAAGAATAAATTGTAAGATTCTCGGATGCACGCCTAGAGATGTGGGAGAAAGGGAAGGAAGACTAGCCATGTTCAAAATTATTTAATTTATTTGCAGCACAATCATCAACACAAGTTCAATCAATCAAAACTAAGAGATGCACCCAATTAAAGCAATATGGAGACACATGACGAAGATACGCGAAGTATGCGAAGACTTTAAATACAAGTCACTTACTTCAGGTTCGGACACATTGCCTTCCTAGCTATGTAATCTATGTTCAATCTCCAGTGTCAAATCGTTATTTTAATCATTACAATGATCAAATAGCAAATATTTGCGTTACACTATAAATTTGACTACAATCGGAACCGTGATTTTATAAAAAGGCGCATAAATGGATAAATTTCATGATATTTAATATCACTTAGATTAGAATACATGTATACAATTGTTTTAAGCACATTTTTACAAAAAAATTATTTAAATACACTATTTCGGCAAAAAATTAACTTAGAATAACCTTTTTCAAAATGATCTCCTTTTGCGAAAGATGCTTCTATTATAATAATATTTTGCCCATTGAAATAATTATCGGCGTTTTTTTTCTTCATATTTCTCCCATCTGTTGTCGTAAAACATGGATAAACCCACACTTCTAAGCTATATATTTCAAACATTCTAGTTGAGCCTCTGTACAGAGGTCTGAGCTATATACAGGTAAAATATTATTATATATATAATATAGAAACATTCTTCACAAAAGGAGAATATTTTGAAAATGGGTCATTCTATGTTCATTTTTTGTCAAAATGCTGTACTTAAATAATTTTTATTGGAATACTATTTTTAAAACAATTTTATGTACGTTTTCTAATATAAGTGACATTAAATATCATAAATATTATCCATTTATACGCTTTTGCAAAATCACGGTTCCGAATGTAGTCGGATACCTTAATCACTGTGTTCCGCTAGTAAAAACTATCCTATCTCTCTCTTTCTAACTTGAAAGCTTAGACTTTAAGTAGACCTAATTTATATGTTCACGTTCTCTTTTCTTCAGAGGGTGCGTTCTAATAAAATAGTTTTTAAGGACCAAGAGGATTTGTTAATTAGAAGGACGTGGATAAAGCCGTCACAAAATTAACAATAAATAAACGTTTATTTTTAACTAAGTAATGTTTTTATTAATAGAGTTACTTGTATATATTCAAAAAACTATATAAATTTTTACTTAAATTCTGAAATTAAAAAATTATTATTTCTATAAAGCAAATCTTAACTTTTTAGACATTAATTTCTTTATACTTAAATTCTATTAAGTTTGTAAAAAAAATTATTTCAATTATTTTTAACACAAATTAAATAATCAACCAATTTTCAATGTTTGTGCGTAAAAAAAAAGGATATTACCCTTTTAATTACAGTAATAATTAAATATTCGTTTACAATTTCATTTAATGGGATTATTAAAAAAACATATTTTTTCACTCAGAATAATTAAATACATAAAATTAAAAAAAAAACCCTTCCTTTTTTTTTTTGTGCTTTTTTTCAAGATTTACTGAAGTCTTGCAAAGATATTAACAGAAATAAAATTCCAAACAAATATTATCAAACATTTTAAATAACAATTAAAATTAAATAGAAGACATAAAATCATTATTTAATCTGCTTATGTAACGAAAATCTCGAATAACATTATTTCTTCTTGATACTTTCGAACAAATTAATAATTCATGGAACTACATTAGCATCTCTAAAGAATGTTTTCGTTGTATGTTATATCTCTTAATGGGTTTTTCTTTTTCTCGTAGAAAACTCTTTCTATTTAAAATTGTTTTTCCTTTGCCAGGAAAAACGTTCAGAATGATTAGCTGTTATCTTTGAATTTTTATTTATGATTGTTATTTTTTTTTATTAAAAAGGGCAATTTTAAACTTTTTTTAAAAATTTATTGTTGAAAAGAGGCTATTTAATTGAACTTTCAAAGCGTTTTTGCAACAAATTGTGACATTTTTCTAGGTGTTCTCTTTTTTTTCAGTATGCATGTTATATAAATGAATTTTCCGAACTTTATATTAAAATTCATACTCTTTTGTTTTTATCATTCGAACTACTGAAGTTCTAACAATGAGTATAACCTTATTCATTAGACAATATCAACTATAAAACTTAAAATTCAAAATGAGAAAAAAAAACAATTATAGAATTATGTAAGTAAAGTTGCCTATTGTACGTTTTGATTTTCTTGATATTTTCGATTAAAAAATTTTAGAGAATCAAAATTAGAGAATCAGTTCAATTAAATTGAACCTTAGGCATTTTAGAGGGAATCAGATAAATTCATGAAGTCGTTGAAGGGATTGATGAGAGGCCTCTCTGGTACTTATAAATACAATAATACCCCGAACTTACGCAATAGGAAGGATTGAGTGATAACCGCGTAAGTTGGGGTATGATTTCGCACATATAAATGCATATAAATTATTTTTATTTGAGGGTGAAGACGAAAGAAAATAATGATTTAGAAAATAAAATCTTAGATAACACACATACAAAATCGTAAGACGAAGTTATTTTGATGTAGAAAATTTCATAAAATCGAATAAAGTAGTCTACCACAATTCACACAAAGATTTTTTTTCTCCAGCAAAATTACTTCGTAGTTCGCTAATAATTTTTTATTCCTTATTTTGTTGAAAAAATGAGCTCATAGTTCTATATAGTCTATTTTTCCTCAATTTTTTACTTTATTTTCAATCAAACTGGATTCTTTTGTCAGATTCCCAACCGTCATTTGACCTTCTGATTGAACTGGGTTTTAAGACTCAAATTTCTGCAATATCTTGCTGATGCTCATGCATTTCTGTGAGCTAATCAATTGCTAGCTCCTTTTTGTGGGAATCCATCAGCTCTTGAACGTCATCATCATCCACTTCCAGATTCCCCTTCAAGTCCTGCTGTTTGCCTCAACGTGGCGAGGAGGTTTTCATGGGCGAAGTATGTCGGGAGAGTCTTTCTCCTGGTAGGCGTGAAGGCCATTCCACCATGCCAAGCTAAGAACTGCATGAGGAAGGAGCTGAGTCAGCCTTCTACCTCTTGGTTCTCCGGTCTTTGCTGATCACAGAAAAGCTGCATTTTTTTTTCTCCATCTATGTTCACTCTCTGAAATTCGTGCTGCATCGCGCAATCACAAAATGGTTGCGATCCAATATTATCTGACATTCGTAGTGCCATCCAACATCTTTCTAACTGGCATAAGGTGGGGGATAACACAGGAGTAGTAGCTATTTTGGAGAAACTAAAACGTATTTCATCTTCTCGCGAGATCCATCTACAATGGCTTCCTTCGCACGTTAACATCGCAGGCAATGAGATTGCTGACGCTCTAGTAAAAGATGGCGGACTCAATCCACTATGAACTCGACCTCTCTCACCTATTCAGAACTGCACTCCATCAACTGTTCCTCAAGCAATCAAATGTTCCTCCTGCTCATCATTAGTATAAGGCTAAACGCCCTGGTGGTTCTCTTTCCCTTCAATGCACAGCCGGCAGGAACAAACTATTTTAACTCGTTTCAGGAGTGATCACCTCCAAGCTTTGACTTTTAAGTTTTTCCGACTTGTGTGTTAGGAGTTCTGCCTGCCAGGCATCTCCAGAACACATTCTTGACTGCCTGGGGCTTTCAAAACAAGATATTAATGAATACCCTCTAATGGTGTTGGACTTTGTGAGAGTGGAAGAGATCATGGACTTGGTCTAGCTTTGCTAGACATGGAGATGATTTATTTGCCTGGCTTCTTCTTCTTGACACTTCTAGATTTATTTGCCTGGCAAGAACGATAAATTCTTCAATCATATTACCAATTTTTTTTTGTCACAAACAAAAGATGAATCGATGAGATTTGGAAATCGCGTCGCCCCGGGTTCGCATAAGTCGGAGTAACGCAAGTCGAGGAATTACAGTACACATTTATTTATATAAGTAGAAAAACACTCACAAGCATAAAACAACAACAACTCAAAAAGCAAGACATTAACAAGCGAGGTTTACATGACATTCACAAAAACAGCTTATGTTCTATCCAGAAATCTCGTCTACTTCTATCGATGGTTAGCCGAAAGTTATTAAAATCATGATTTTCGGTAAAGCTTCTTCTGATTAGTCCAGATACTCGGGTGATACTAGATTGAAGCGTCCTTAATTTAAAAACGCTGATCTTTTAGTTTTGGAGAGACAAGGTAATGGTTATATTCCCTTAGGAGGGGGTAAACTAGAAATTGATTATTGCGCAAGGTCCTAGAGAGATCTCAAGACCATTATGAATTAAAATCCCTCAAGTGGAAGTTAACGTGAATTTTTACAAACATAATCAAGGTTAGCACAACAATACGACACACTATTTTCTAAAGATTGAGTGTTTATTTAAACTAAACGTTGCATAAAGAGACAGACCTCATTATTTTGAACCATAGTGTCAAATGACAGGGTCGACACTTGAGCTGGCCCCTCTCTCCTAACTTCCACATCATGCCAACGGGAAGACTTTGAGCCTCGAAAAATTTTACTTGCCTCACGCCCTCTACACTTAGCATCTTTAGTGGCACTGTGCCTAGAACTCATGACACGCCGGTCATGAGTCACTGACCATGACCACTATACTACCGCGGTCATCACTATGTTCCAGATCACTCTAGTACAAACAGAAGCTTTGTTTTGTTATTTCAGGGGATATGATTTAAAATATCCGAATTTTTATTTATGAAATGCAATGAAAAGTTTTAATACTTTTTCAAAAAATGACTGTTAAAAAAAAGGAAAACATTTTTTTAAATCGTTTTCTTTTTTTTATATTGAAACAATTTTTAAAACTGCTACAAAAACAGCTTTTTCAAAATTTAAATCTCTTACATTTGTTCCTAAACTCTGAAATTATGTAACAATTTAAACAGGAAAGTCGTAATTTATTTTATATGCGCGTTTATATTTTTTTTATTCGAAGGATTTAAGCTCATATAATTTAACGACGATTTTCTCATCGATGGAAAAGTGAATCAAATCTCTAGCCTCAAAAGAATAAATAAAATTTGAATTATATATTACTCCCTTTCAATAAGCGAAGCAATAGTATTTTGAAAACAGGAAATCGGAAAAAGGAAAATAAGTTGGAGAAAGACTTTTGAAATGATTGCAGTGAAGAATAACAAAGTGATCTGGAATTCGAACAAATAGTAAAATTAGTTGAAAGTTAAATCATTCAATACGTAGTGAAAATCATATATATTCATGAAGGTGAATTTTTTAAATTAAAATTTATAGTACCATAGAAAAAGCAATGAATACTCTTATTATTTGAGCTCATTTTAAATCCAATGATTTTCTAGGAGCTTTAAATAGATTCTTCTCTAATGAATAGGTGAAAATGGAGATTTCAATGAAAAGGTTCGTAATTTGGAAAGCTTGAAGATTAATAACGATGTATTGATGAAATTATATTTCTTGATATGATACTTAAATAACCCTTCTTTTATATACGGTTCATTAGAGCTATCCTATATTTCATTGTGAATTGAAAAGGAATAGTAATAGTTAAGGCTCCTATTTAATGGCTCCTGTTTTTTATAATTTGTAAATGAAATGTTAAATTTATGTAGACCTTAGTTCTAGAATGTTGTAATTATTTCATTGTAATAAAATGTATTCATATATGTGAGAAATATATTTTAACCAACATTAGCAAGTAGTTTTAAATACTTCTTGAATATTTCAATACTCCCTGATAAGTCTCTCAAATGAACACAAATATATTCTCGAAAACTGTAAATAGATGAAATATTACATTGTTTTGATTCGTTAAGGGATAATTTATCGCATTCTAGTAAATACAACAATCTAAATTTGAGAAGGTGTGACGGGGCGTTATTGGTTTTTCTTCTATTAATCCTCTGGATATTTCTTTGGGGCCAGAAAGGCAATTCTTTCCAACCAACCCAAGAAGAGAACGTGGTTATGCAGATTAGGAATCATATATATTGGAACGTTAGTATTAGCGAGAATCGCTAATTGAAGCTTTGAGCGCTAAGTAAGCTAAGTGAAGTGAGGTAAAGTTCTAGGAGAAAAGAATTAGTGTATTCTGTGAGTTCGGTGAGTCGGTCTAATAGTGCCAGTGAAGATAAGCCTTAAGTGGGTCCCAGACCAGAAGAGTATTGCCTTAGCCAGAGCAAGTCAGATTGAAGGATAAATTAATGATTTACGGACCGTAGCTGATCGCCAAGGAAATAGCGGTAAGCGTGTTTGTTTAAGCTTTAAGAATAGAGCGGATAGGAATTAATCTATAAAGATAGATTTTCAGTGGTTAATTGCGCTATTTATCAGAAATACGGTTTGCGTCACATCACTCTTGATCAAAAGCCTCCTTGACTATTGTTGTTTTATTGTATATAAATTAAGATCATAATAAATTGATTATATCATGGCAGAGTTTAGTGGTTCATCTTTCGTTCCCTCAGACATAGGTCGCGTGGATGGTGAGGAGAGGATATCCTCAACGCAGGGGATATCATAAAGGTGAACACATATTTTTCACGAGTCAGTCAGACAGTTCACTCTAAAGCAACGCGAGGGCTATAGGTGACGTACTTCGTAGTTTTGAATCTCAATCAAGTAAGAAGGACAGCAACCTGAGAGCCAACACCCCTTCTCCAAACTACCACACCACTCCAAGGGAAGAACTTCGACAAATTTAACATGCATCAGCCCCCTCGACACGGTGGGTCTTTTATGGCACCAGGGCTAGAACCCACAACACGCGGAACATGACTTGGTCACCATAACCATAAGGCTACCGCGGTCATGTACATACTATAGGATTTAAACTTTACATTCACGGATTCAAAATGACCGTGAGACTGAAGCCCTAACCGTCTCACTCTGTCTTGTAACTTCTCGTTTTTTAACAACGTATATGTTAAAATGTAGGAATACTCTAACTAGTTTTAGTGTGGCGACTGGCAATATTCTCTAACTAGCAATGATTGACATCTTGTTTCCCGCCTGCGCTTGAAACCGTATTTTTGTTTTGTTTTCGTAATAGCAGTAAAGATGATTTCGAATTCGCTGTACTAATTTAGGCTTAGTTATATGTATCTTAGATTTTTGCTAATTATGTATTCTGTGCGTTTGTATAATTGTAATGTTACGTCGGATTAAAATATTGAAATGGAAATATAGGCTTATCTACTTTTTTATGAGAACTATTTATTGAACGACGAAGAAATTTACGAAAATTGCTTACTTTCTCGAAACTCAACGACGTTCTATAAAAGACGAGACAGAGAAAGATAAGAATCATTTTTTCTAGTCTATTTAAGACTTTATAGAGCCTTTTAAATAGGAAAAAGTGTTGATTGAATTTTGGCAACACACACACTGAGGGTAACTTAACGAAAAAGATGCTTACTACGTTAGAATAATAATAGCATCAATTCATGGCAAAGTAGGCTTAATTCAGTAAGTAAAAAAGAATTCGTTAACCCTAAGCTTAAACTTTCAGATGAGTTTCTTTTAAACCATAATAGCATTAGAATATGGCATCATTGGTAAATTTGACAGCTTCATTACTTAACCCTAACGAGGCTTCGAAATGTCAAACTGTTTTCCTCTAAAACAAGATGGTATTGGCAAATAACATCATTACCCTGTTCTATCGTTTCATTAGATGTAAAACTTTCACGGTTTTTGTGTGATCTTTCTCTATTCACACGGTAGATTGCCTTTTTCTATTAAAAGCCTTGATCCTCCTCCTTCCAATTTTATTCCAAAAGTCCAGCGTGATGGAGACGGTCTTAAGACTTCGGTCATAATCGCTGGAGGAAGATTTTATCTGCCAAAATGAATTAGGCCTAGCAGTTGCTTTTTGGTCCATGTTCGGGCTCGTTGCCAGAAAAAAAACCCAACTTTGCAAGCAAAAAAGAAAAAAAACTCATAAACAACTTTATTTCCACAGAGAGGAAAAACTCGATGATGGTGGTGTGGAAATACATCTATATACAGATGCAGGACGCCGAAGAAAACTGTGATGAGAAAAAAAATCAAAAAGAAAAAGATGGCTTATTGCCCGTTATAGTGAAGGAAGATAAGTGTTTTGATATTACTTTTGGTTCTTTTATTAAATTGTTTTGTTCCAAGCGAGCAACATGGGAATGCTTGATATCAAAGAATAAGAGTTGCCAACGATGAAAAAATAATAGATATTTTTATAAAAAAAAATCTATAACGAAGATGGCAAGCGATATAGTCTGAAAACTGATCAGCACAACACGTGAACTCATTTTATATTATTAGATTCCATGCCATTTTTTCTTATAAAGTTGGAATTTGTGATGGCGGAAATAGAATCACGTAAAACGTGTCGCAAAGAAAAATTTGATGAGTTTTGTGAACCGTGCTTTATTAAATGATTTTTTGGAAGAGACTGATGGGAGCAATATAAACAATGGAATACTTAATCTCTTCTAAGTCCCAAATCCCAAATGTTGTTTTGCCGTATGCATCTATAAGAACCATGTATTATGTCAATCATTGATACACCATTATTGTTTCATATGGAATAAAATATTTTAGAATGAAAAAAAAAACGATGAAAACTGTTGAAAACATTACTGATGCTTTTCTTTAATATATTAATATTACAAATAAATTTTTGGTATAAGTTTTATCATTATTATTATTTAAAAACATACAATCACTTATAAATTTTACTTCGGTTGTGTCGCCCATCCGGTATAGTGGTTAGCAACGCTAACTGCTGTACCGTTGGGACTGGGTTCGAATCCCGGAGAAGACATGGATGTTTGTAAATACATAGTGCTTTCTCGGCATGGGGGTATTTTAAATAGCCGTCGAGCCGCAAGTCCTCATGAGGTTGGTGGAAGGGGAAGAGAGGTGACAGACCTTCCCTCTAAATTGGGGTGAAACCGAGCTAAATCGTTCTGTCACATGTATGGCTCTCAAAGCTACGGCTAATGACAAACGTCACTTAGCCCTTTACCATGATGAATTTCATGGGCCTTGATCTGGCCTTTGCCGATCAGGTGGCATTAGTAACACCCAAAACAACTTCGGTTGTATATTTTTAAATAATAATAAATATCAAAAATGTAATTGTTATAAATTTTAATGCACCGGCAGCGTGGCGTAGTAGGTTTGCCACTGGCCTTGTATGCCCAAGTTTGCGGGTGCAACTCCGATCCAAGTTGGTGGATTTTCAAGATGCAGAAAATATACAGCGCTATGATTCTGCAGCATGTTAAAGATAACTAGAGTGCCTGTTTGGCTTAGGTGCTCTCGGAAAAATTAAATTTCTCGTCCCATTTCGCATCGTCAGAGCTCAGGTACCTCTCTCTGAGGAGGAAACGGGGCATTAAAATTACATTGCGGTGATTGGTATTCCATCTATGTGGTGCCACACTAAAAAGTGATACCCACTCCCAGAGAATGTACTAGGTCTGCAATGGTAAATCCAATCCACAATTCCATTGGAAATTAAAAAAAAATAATACTGTTATAATTATTGAATTTATTAAAATTTATTTGAATCAAAATCAAATAAATCTAACATTCTAAAGTAAATGTAAATTTAAGATGACAGCTTTTTTTCTTGCCATTTTTTATTCGTGATTGCAATGATAATCCTATATAAATTCTACCTTTATCTTCAAACAGATTAGTTGCATCTTTTGAATTTAAAAAAGTGCATTTTCGGAAGAGTAAAATGTATTCCATTTTTACTGGAATTGCATTTTTCCACGAGTTTCTGAAAATATTGTTAAATTTACTAAAATGACAGAAAGGTTTTTTTTAAGTTTAAGAAATCTTTAGAAACATTTTCAAAAATTGGAGAGAAAATGTATAAAGGCAGTGAAAACCTCATTATTTTTCACTCATTTGTAAGTATTTTATGGCATCGAAATCGATGCTCTGGTTTCTCAAAGTTTGAGGAAGAAAGAAGATTTTCCATTGTTTTAAAACATTTCGTTCACGAATGCAAAACCACCAGTAGACATAACATCTGAAATATTCATAATCCTTTTATATATTTTCAAAATTTTACATATTAAATTATTCGAATCACTTAGACATTTTATTCCTTAAAACCTTTTGATTCTCATTATTTTTTGGCAATTATTAATTGACAAACGATAAAACTGAAAACTTTTTTCTTCAGCCACGTGATAAAAACTCCATTACCTCAAAATGTTTTTATCAAGTTGCATTTAAATGAAAATATGTTTAATGGTTTGTACATCCGTGGCAATAGCACACACACACTTGTAATACATTAGTTTCAGAAGTCAAATCCACAGGTGCGAATGATTGAAAAGAGTGCACATAA
>BMAV01005186.1:502369-514980 GCA_019973955.1 Trichonephila inaurata madagascariensis
ACAGTATTTAGATACATACAGAAAACTAAATTTTTTAACGGTCATCGCTTTTTGTTTGTTTTTAAGAGTATCATTTTTATACCCAATGTATAACGCGCACCCTCAAATTTCGGTCCTATTTTTGGAGTTAAAAGTGCGCGTTATACGCCGGATTTCACGGTATATATATCCAAGTTTTTAATGGTTAAAAAAAATACTTTTTATTCATCCACTCAAGTTCAAATATATTTCTTTAAACTTGTTGTGCTAAAGTTGATGTTATACATTTTTTTTCAAATATTAGTTCATTAATTAAATTTTAAATTTATTCTAAATTATTTCTGACTAAGTTAGATTTAACTGCAACAGATGGCTCCAGTAAGTTTTTCTAACGAAGTAGAAATTAACTTAGAATTTTTTTTATATAACTTGTTTTATCTTTGTTATTGCTTTCTGTGAAAAATACATTCATTTTACATGAGTGTGAAGTGAATAAAATCCGTGTCTTAAAGTTCGTTACCTAAGCCTTATTTTGTGAGTTTGACGTGTTTGGTTCACGTATGGGTACTGCGACGACGGTCATCCTTCAAGAGGTCAGATAACTGTTAAGTCAGCGTTTCTCAAACCATGGGGCGCACTCCCCTAGAAGGGCGTAATAACCCTACGAGGGGGGTGCGAGTATTTTGAAAAGTCAAAAACAAAAGAATATGTAAACAAATTATTAATTTACTGAAAATAAACAAACCGGGGATACATTCTGACATAATAAAAAATAAAATACACATTTACACTTATTTAATACACATATAAATGTATCAGTAGTGTGCAATGTATTTTATAATTAACTTAACAATACTAAGTTAAGAACAAGTTTAATAACAACCAGTGACACCATGGGCTTGTCATATATAAATTTATATACAAAAAATAACACTTATCTTGATAATTTTTGCGATTTATAATTAATCCCTTAACTGCCGATAAAAGTTACTCGTTTCGCTCCCCAATGCCCCCGCCCCCCTTTTTCACGTTTGCACGCGTATGTCATGTATTGAGGGAGGGGGGGAGGGAGAAAAGGAATAAATAAGCAAACCCTCTGAAATAAGTAAATCCTTCACAAATACTGTCAAGGTCCTTTTATTGTAATCCAAAGCCTTCGGAATAATTTTATGGATAGCAGAGCACATAAAAGCTCGTACTTCATAAAGACGGATAAATACGTCCAGAGCAATTAACACACTGGCTAAGGGAGACGTTTATATACGCTGGCGGCACTTAAGATGTTAAATTCATATTGTAGGTTTAACGTCAATGTATACTGTTATTGAATTTAATACTTTGTTATTGTATGGAGGGGGGCTATGAAAATTATGATTGAATATTGGGTGGAAAATATTGAAAGTTTTGAGAAGCATTGAGTTAAGAAGAAAAAATTATTAACTTTATTAAAATCTTGGACTTTATCTGTTCACGTGCCTTATTTGGAATTCTTAAAATATTCAACAGGATTTCATATTGACTGCTTGATTTATTTTTATTACGTTTTTCACAAACAATACAAACTGCAATAATCTTTTCTTAAGGGTATCTTTTTCAAGTGTGCGAGAGCTTGAACTACACTCAGAGCTCATTTTCAGACAATAAAATGTTTCAATTTTCATGCACATTTGTGACATTATAACTCGTATATCTCTTTTTAAGGCTGTTTTCGGCAAAAGTACGAGAACCTGAACTAAACGTTGAGCACATTTTCAGGCAGAAAAATGCCTCAATTTTCATCAAAATTTGCAACATTATAACTCATACATCTGTTAACAATATAGCGTTCCTAAAATTTCAAAATATTCCGTGAATTTTATTTTTTTCATTTTAACACGTGAAAGGACATATCATTTAACATTACGGCATAGGAGAAAAAACGTGAAACACATTTTATACCAGAAAAAGTGGCTCAACTCGGTCAAAAATGTACAGTATGATAAAATATATTGTTCCCTAAGGGATAGTGAAGCCAGAGAGAGAGGATGTAATATTAATTTTTCATTTTTTTATATATATCTGAAAAAATGTACCTAATTCGGGTCCTATTCTTTAACATTAACCGAAGACAGCCTTAAAGTATAGCTTTTTTAAATTTCAAAATATTTTATGAATAATTTTTCATTTCAATATATAAAGAGATAACTCATTTACCATTATGATTTAAGATAAAAATACAAAACAAATTTACACGAGAAAAAATTGATCAACTCGGATAAAAATTAAAAGCATGCTAAAATATGCTGTTCTCTATAAGTGAGTGAGTGAATATTAACGTCGCACTGTTCAGCTACACGAGGGCTTTTGGCGACGGACCTCATAATTTTGAACCATGTTCAAGTGACGAGAACGACACCTGAGCTGGCACCCCTCCCTCCTAACTACCACACCATAACCAACGGGAAGACGTTTGAGCTCTCGACAGATTTAAAGTGCATCTCTCCCCTACACGGCGGGTCTTCAGCGGTACTAGGCTCGAACTCATGACACGCCGACCATGAGTCCGTTCCCTTGACCATTAGGCATGTTTCCTGAAGACGGATCTGATTCATTTTGAACTACGGACAAGGGACAAAGATGATGCTAATGTACCACACTCTCCTCTCTTAGACATAACGTGAGGACTTTGAGGCTCCCTTTCATTTAATGTACAGCAATTTCCATTATTCTGCAAAATGGATCTATTAAAGCTCCTAATTATTGGCCATTATGAATTCGTGAATGCAAAATTAATTCTACGAAAATAATACTTTATAATTAAATCCATACTGATTTATTGATTTTAATGCAATAAAATGTTACCAAAAGAGCATAAATTAATAAAGGTTTTTCTAGAATAACATTTTACACACACACTAGATTTCTAAAAAGTACTTTTTATAGAAAAATACTACCAATAAAATTAAAAATATCAACTATTTTTTATGCTAAACTATATTATTTGAAAGTTTGCTTCAATTTTCGATCATGGAAACAATAAAAACAAATTTATCTTGCTTAAAAAAAACATATAAAAATTTTTCTTTTAATTTTTTTAAAAAAAGTTATTTTAAGCAAATTTTATTTTATATCAAATAAAATTTGATATAAAATTATATTTTTATTTAAATCCTAAGCAATAAAATAACATAGAACCTTTTCTATTTGATATTATTCTACACAAGAAATACACGTTTTTCAAAAAAGGAACTGAATTAATTTTTTCCAAATTTTATTTTTAAATGAAATTGACTGGATTTTTCATCACTGTATAGATATTTTTTTTTTATCTCATGAAATAGAAAATAATCCCAACATAGTTTTCTCTCAAAAAATAACTTATAGCAAATTCTTTTCTACTTTTTTTTATTGAGTTATACGCTCAACTAACATTTGAAATCGTTTTCATTTAGTACACAAGCTAAAAAATATTCTTTTTGCTATTGTTTTCATATTTTATAGAAGATTAAAATTTCCTCTTATATAAATATGTTTCTTGAAATATTTAAATATGTTTTGTTTAATATACATACATTTTGATCATAAAATTATTTTACTTCCTGCATTTCATATTGATGCATTTTTGTAAAAAAAAACTACCTACATCGTAATGGTTTTAGTTCCAAATGAGAAATATTGACTATACTAAAATATTTCTTGAAATTAAAAAAAAATGCTCATTTTTATCCTAAGAGAAAAAAGAAATTTTAATTCTAACAAGATATACAAATGTAACAGAAAAAAATACACCTATAACTTTACTGTCAAAATAAAAAAAATGAATTAAAATAAATTTCAGTAGAGAATAAAAGCTCTGTTCTTCAAGAAAGCTAATTCATTAATTTTTAAAATCTATATTTGCTTTTTAATTATTAATAAAAATAAATTATTTTTGCATTTATTTACTGTGTGCATATATTTCAGTTTCGAATAAATTTCAAGAAAAATAATTCCTTCTACTTTTGTGAATTTTTAATACGTTTTTCTAAGTAATGAGGGGAAAAAGATTTACTTACAATGTTTCGAATTTATTTCAAAATCCTTTAAAATATTTTGAATTTTCATTTGTTATTTGTGTTAAAAGAATCACAATGTATTACTTTATTTCGTTTTTTCATCCAATCCCTTTTAAGAAGTATTATTTTCTTATAAAATAAAGAAATACGGAAAAAAATAAAGTATTTTCTTTTTCCTTTTATTAATTAACTAGAGTTATATTCTTTAGTTAGTTCTTTTATTCCAATTTGACTTTTCAATAATTTTATCATTTTGTAAAAATATAAAATTATCGTTTGCAACTCAACTCTTTCTTTTCCTCTTTTATACGTTGTTTTATTACTCAAATTATTGAAAATATGGTGAATATAAAACTATACTTTAAAATATGTTTAAATATTTTCTCGATTTATATATATATATTTGAATTAAGATCAAAGTGAAATATTGTTTTACGCACTAAATCACATTGTTTTACATGTATGATCGAATCTTTTACAAAAGTAATCAACGTAATGTCATTTCAGAAATTCGAAAATCATTATAAAGAGTTTTAATTTTTTTTTTTCTGTTAAATAAGAAAAATATTCGTAAGTATTAAACGAAAATGTTTATTTTATTTAAAGAAATTTGTAGTTTTGCAATGTTCTAAATGTTGCCAAAAGACGTATTCACAATACATGTCATATAT
This sequence comes from Trichonephila inaurata madagascariensis, assembly GCA_019973955.1. NCBI lineage: Eukaryota > Metazoa > Arthropoda > Arachnida > Araneae > Nephilidae > Trichonephila > Trichonephila inaurata. The sequence continues at coordinate 507,054 of BMAV01005186.1, forward strand.
TAAACGTGAAAGCAATGATTTTTAATTACACTTCATAATACTTTCTTTTTTAAAATGGTTGTGATTGACTATATAAAAATAAAATCGTTAGTCAGTAAATCGATAACATAAAAATAAAATGAATATGGAATTTTTTTCTTTGATATTTTCCTCAAACAATCCATTGAGAGTATTTTATGATTAATTAAGCTTTACTGATGTAGTGTTTTATAGATTGTTGAATAAATTTTTAAATATTCTTTCAATGATCAAGCAGAACCGATCAAAATATATTCCTTTTATTAATCCTTGAAGAGAGAGATGTGTCTTAAAGGAACAGAATAAATATAATAATATAAAAAAGTTTAGGTAAATATTTATTGATTTACTGTTACAATTACTGATTCACAGTGGGGGACATATAAAAAGGGGTTTTTTTTTTTTTTGTAAAACTTTGGGATCCATTATTACTACTGCTTATTAACACATTTCAAAGCAACAGAATGGCTGTAGAAGATGACTTCGTATTATTGAAGATCACGTGACGAGGCACATTCCAGTCTCCAAACTTGCAGGCCACACCATATAGCGCAATATATATTTTTTTTTTAAATGTACCTAAAAGCAAAAAATTATGCTTTGGAGAAAAAGTGAAGAAACTAAATTTTTGTAAACGTTTGTTTACATTTTTGTCAATTACTTTTTTCAATTCCTACACTATTAGCTCACACTCTCTATATATTTATTTATTTTTCTTGGTGGAATTTTCAATCGTTAATAAAATACATTTTAAAGCGCTCTATTGAGCTGAAATTTTATATACTTGATCATTTTGCATGACCATACAATAATTTAATTATAATTAATAAAAATTGATTAAAACTAACTATATATATTTAAAGAATTACAAATACAGCCACGTTGGCATCATTTTTGGCGACTTAGCGACCTTTTTGGCGATTTGTGTCAAAACTTGTGTGAAAAGATTTTTTTCTCACGTTTTAAAGCATCCAGTTGAACTGAAATTTAATAAAACACGATTGTTTTGAATGACATTTTGATACTTTAATGATAATTAATAAAAATGAATTACCACTTAGTGTTGTCTTTCTGTATATGTATATATTAATTGTAACTATTTAATAAAAAATAGCTAAAATAAAATTTTTCTTTGTTGATCTAAGTAGGAATAGACTTAATTTTTTTTTATATTACTTGTTCATACTTTAAAATTGTTCCATCAACGAGCATATACGTGAAAAACTTTTTTTAGATTCATAAAAATATGCACTATTTTTAATACTAAAACTGAAAAATATATTTTTTGAATGTGTATGATGTCCCGTGGTTCCCTTAAAATCTTTTTCAATATTAAATCATTTTTATATTTTTTTTCAGGTAAATAATTCATAATCAAATATTAGGTACGTAAACATTTTTTTCAAATAATTCTATGAGTGTGTGTGTTTTAGAATTTAGATACTTACTTAAATGGTTAATTTTAAAGAAATGAAGCATTAATAATGATTCCCATGTTTGAGCACACCTCCAAAGCAAACAATAAACTAACTAATGGGCTTACACATTTCAAATTAGGAACACAAACAAATTTTTAATTCATCTAACCTAACACAGAACCAGCGTCATCAAAAAGAAAATATGTCCAATAATAATCTTACGAAAATTGTTTCCAATACTTTCTTAAGAAAGAAGAAAGTATTTAATCCTGAGTAATTAATTTTCAATTTAATCCTCTGCAATTTTATATTTTAGTTCTTTATTTTTCTTCAACTAATCCTATTAAAGAGGTGATGCTTAAAATCAAAGAGGAAATATATCCAAAAATGCCGAAGATTTAAAATGAATATTCTCGCAAGAGATTATATTAACACATATTTAATATTTTGTACATATTAATGGAACACATATTCAATACTTTATACATATTTATGGAACACATATTTAATATTTTATGCATATTTATGGAACACATAATTAATAAGCTATGCATATTTATGTGGAACAGATGTTAATTATATTATCCATATTTATGGAATACATATTTAATATATAATATTATGCATAATAAGCGGATACTCCTATTTTACAAATTATACCCGTTTATACTCCTTTCCCAAATTGTAAAACTGTAATTTACATGTAGTTTTATTTATTTGCTCCTTTTTAATTCAGAGAATTCGTTCTTGGTGATTTTCTTCAATTAAATTCATCACTGAAACTGCATCATCCAACACTTCATTCATAATGTCCTCAGATTTTGATAAACCTGTAGCTCTTTCAGCTTCCTGGAAAGTTGAGTTTTTTTGTTCCGTTGATTGTTAATAAGTCTTCGTATGAGACAACACTTTTCTTTTCACGCAACGATTCCAGTCCGGGCAATCGTTTCGATATTTTTCTGAGAGAGCTTGCAATAATGTACTATCTAACCGTATTGGCAACGTTATATGAAACGAAGCACGTGGTTGCCAATGCATCGCGTACGACACACGCGAAATTGGGGTTGCTAACTTGACAAGTTATCTTGAACGTTGGCATTGTTGTTATAGTACGTAATAAATTCATTAGAGCATCACGAAAAACTTTTTTTTAAATAGAGAGATTTATATGGAACACGTTTAATTTTATACTTATTAAAACATAACACATATTTAATATATAAAGTATATTTGTTCGGAATACATTTAATTTTTATACAGAAGACACATTTAATGCATTATAATGTATTATGCATATTTATATGGAACAAATTTAATTTTGTTTATATATTTATATGGAAAACATTAAAATTTTTTGTATATATTTATATGGAGCACATATTCAATACATTACGCATAAAAATAGAACATATATTTAATATAAACTCAGCGGCACAACAGCCCATGAGGGCCAAGGTCTACTGTGTCCATCTCAGTTTTCATGACCATGGGCATTGAGATGCATCAGAAGATGTTCCGGTCAAGTGATAAGTCTGACGCGAAATCCCCAGTTTTTACTCCCAAGCATACTTGATAATCATTTATCGACCCACTGAAGGGATGAAAGGCTGAGTCGATGTTGCCCAACACGAAATTATCTTGCGGCGAGGAAGCGCGATACGCTACCACTCAACCACTGGGCTTCATATTCAATGCATAGTACATGATTATGGAATGCATATTTAATATATCTATTGCAATAAAAAATGAAAATATTCATGAAAGTTAAGATTTGAAAGTGCTTTAAAATTTTAAGCAGGGAGAAAATATCTACTTTTAAGAAATATTTAAACATTTTCTCGCACTAATTTACATAAAAAATACTTTTTGTTAAATCACGGAATTTTGACTGTCATTTAAAAACTGTGTGTTTTTACGGTTAATAAAACAAAAATTTTGACTTAAAAAAAACAGTTTAAAACGACATTTTACAATGTTTCTACAAAACAGCCATCAGATAAAAAACATGAAAATTGTATCTTCTTACACTGTGAGTGAAAAACTTTTTAACATAACACAACTCATCAAATATTTATACTTAGCTTATATTATGATAAAAGCACCACACTTCTATAAAAGATATGAGTAACTTGAACCTTTAGAAAACCGTTATGCATTTTTTCTATTTATCAATGAAAATTTTATGCGAAAATTTTGTAGATTACTTCTTCAAATATTTACCCGCCACACTCGAATAACCTAAATCAACAAAGAAAATGGTAAACAGATTTTGAAAAAAATAAACAGATTATAATTGAATGGTTTATAAAGACCAGGATTATTTTTCGAGAAATTTTAAAGTGCATCGCCCTCTCTTTTTTTTAACAGTAATATCTATAATTTAAAAAAATTTTAAATTATAATTTTAAAAATTTATTTAGAAGAATTTTATCGGTATATTTTTTGTGTATAACTATAGAATCTATTAAAAGTTACATTTTTTTACAGTTTAAAAAAATAATGCCTCAAAAATTTTTCTATCGCAGAATTTTTCATTTTATTTTTTCAATTCAAACACAGTTTCACAATTTTATTTTTTTAAATAAATTTATAAAACATTTTATTGTTCCAAACATATAAAGTATCTTCAATTGCCAAGCAATTTATTTCAGTACAGAAAACTAATTCAAATTTCAAGTAATTATTTTAAATCGATACAAATATATTATATTCTATAATTGAAAAATTTATAAATTCTTAAGTAGTTTCGCCTTAGACCAACAAGAAAGCTAATTTAACAGATTTCTGATTTTAAACCGGATCGGGGAACAAACACGACACTTAAAGTTGCTATCTCATTCTCCTAACTTTCCCATTAAGCCACTTAAAGCACTTGGGGGCCCTAGTCCTGCCTCTAAGTACCTACTCTTGATAAAATCCAACTTGTGGGCCCAAAACCTGACTTTGCAGGGGGGCCCAAATGTTCTCTGTTACGCCACTGACTTAAGGCCTTGAAAAGACCTAATTACCATCTAGCAATGGCACTTATTATTCCGTATGCAAGTCACAAGTGAAGTTATTTAAGTTTTACAAATAAGGAAAACTGTAAAGTTTAATATTAAAAAGAGAATAGAAGCTGTAATAAATTCCTTACTGTGTTCACAAATTCCACACACACACAGACAATGATTCTCCAAATAAAAAAAAAATCATTAAAAATATTTAAGATTTAAAATAATTCGTAAGTTAAACCTGTATTTTTAAATCGAAAGTATTTTGTTTACTTATAGATATTATTATTGGTGACTAATATGCACTTTTTTAAAGAAAGCTTCTGCAAGAAGCAAAAGTTGGCAACAGTATAGCCCACGGAATGATTTTGCTGAAAACGCGCGATTGTATTTATTGTGTGACTATGACGTCACATGAATTTCCTAACTGATCAGCTGCAAATGTGTGATAATAGTTAATATGTGACTATGACATTTCATGAATTAAGCTCATTAAGTGTCAATTTTTAGATACTCGACATAAAAGAAATTGTACAAACAAAACTAAAATCTAAATCTTTGCAATGAAAATAAGAATATAAATATAGTCGAACCTCTATATAACGAACCTCTATATTGCGAATTTTTCTATATAGCGAACTTTTTCCTGGAACCTTGAACATTTCTCGATTTTCTACGTAAAATAACCTACCTCCCTATAGCGAAGTGCATTTTCTATATAACGAACTTTTTCTTTTGTGATTTAATTTTTTTTCTCCCTATTTTTGAAGTATTTCTCAACATTTCAAGTTATTCTCTCTTTAATAAATTTTATGGTGGCCATAAATCTTGAACAGGTTTTATTAGATCCTAACTCTCCGAGAGTAATAGAGTTCTGGATGTTTCATCCAAGTGCAACCTTTAACCCCCATTGTCCAGTTCACTAGAAACCTCTTCGATATGCCCTTTCACAATCAGTGCAGTTTTCCCCGTGTTCTAGTTATAAAATAATGTATGTTTAATATTACTTGTATGCTTTAAATTAGAAAATGTCCTTCATATTCATTAATTTTAATGTAAAATTATTTTATTCATTTTCAAAATATATAGTGTATTCTTCGACATTCTTTTTTCTTGTTTTGCTTCCAGTTTTTCTTTCTTTTTTTATGGGTAAGATATATAAAATAAAAATATATTAATTTTTAAAAAGGTGTGAATAACTATTTTTTTTGTAATATATAGTGTTTATGAATTTAAAACTTGTTTTATGTGGTTTATATAAAGTTTATTAACAGACGAACTTATATATAACGAACTTTTTCCCCAGGATTTAGCGACTTCGTTATAAAGAGGTCCGACTGTATTTCTGAAAATTTATCTTTAACGAAAGTAAAAACTGGCAACGTATGTTATTATTTTTTATTTTCTTCGTTGCATTTGTAAGCGTTGTGAGTTGAAACATAAATGGTACATAGCTTAAAATAAAATCTTGCATCAAAATACTAAGAAAAATATTTTCGCATAGAGATTGAATAAAATACACACATAGACAGGAAAACGTAGAAAAATAAATTGTAACCTGAACTTTAAACTGAGTGAAATTTCATTCCAACATTGTAACTTTTCCTACAGACGATATTTAGAATTTTGAAAAGAAGCAAATTTCATTTTATGACAACTACGTTATTTTAAAATTTTTAACCCCCTGTTTCTCAAACTTTTTAAATTTGTGCCCCAATATATTTTTTCAAAATTTTCATCCCCCCCCCCCCCCCGCGCTCCATACCATAACAAAGCATTGAATTCAATAATATATTTTGAAACTAAAGCTACAATACGACTTTATCCTTTTACGTGCCCCCGGCGTATATAAGCGTCTCGCTAAACTAGTGCGTTAATTGCCCAGGGCGTATATATACGTCTTTTCGAAGTACGATCTTTTCTGTGCACTGCTATCCATAAAATTATTTCGAAAGCTTCGGAATTGAATAAAATGACCGTTACATTGTTTGCGAAGGATTTATTTATTTCAGAGAATTTTCTTATTTATTCCTTTTCTCCCCCTCCCCAATACACCACTTACGCGCGCTTACGTGATAAACGGTGGCATTGGGGAGCGAGTCGTGTAACTTTTTAAAAGTAGTTAAGGGATTAATTATAAATCGTACAAAAATTATCAAGATACATGTTATACATTTTGTATGTAGTTTTTTATATATGACAAGCCCGTGGAGTCCCTGGTATTTATTAGACTTATTCTTGACTAAGAATTGTTAAATTAGTTATCAAATACATTCTGCAGAACTGATACATTTATAAGTGTATTATATCAGTGTAAATGTGTACTTTATATTTCATTACGTCAGAATGTATTTTGTTTGTATACTTTCAGTAAATTAACAATTCTTTTAAATAATCTTTTGTTTTCGACTTTTCAATATTCTCCCGCCCCATAGGGCACGCGCCCCTCAGTTTCAGAAACGCTGATTCAACCACCATACTTTTTGAAAAAAATTCTTTCAACCTAATAGTAGTCATGAAAGACGACAGAGTTACTACACATCAATTAAAGTACACCTTCTGCAAAGACTATGCCGTACTACTTTCGCAGATCAAAGCCACGTTACATTCCAGAACTTACTCCAGAGCAAATAATACCAGCACGAAAAATATCAACAAGGGTGTAATGAACAATGCGAGCTCAAGCTCTCCGAGATCCACATACACGGAGATCATCAGAGATTGTTTGCAGAGGAAGAGAACAGATTTCCCTCTTTGATGGAGAAGAGATTATTACAGAGAGCGTGAAGGATCAATTCATGGGAAATGTACACATTTCCTGGCGGAAATACGACTCAACTAACAAGGGTACGATGGAGATTTTGTGCTGTTTAGAAGAGAAAGGTGTCGCCCAGAGTGTTCATTTAGTTTGGTAGTTACTTTTTCAATATTGCTTTGGGTGAAACCCATTATTTGTACATTTTAATTTTTTACCTGTATGTGTTTGGATAGTTGTGCAATTTTGATGTTAGATTTGTTTACTGCCTGCATGCGTTCATTGCACTAAGCAAAATAAAAGTTTTAATTTGGTTTGAATGGGTTAAATCAGTGCTTCTCAAACTTTCAATATTGGCGACCCAATATTCAATCATATTTTTCATTGCGCCCCCTCCATACAATAACAATGTATTGACTTCAATAATACTATATTTTGAAGCTAAAGCTACAATGCGACTTTAAATCTCTTAAGTGCCCCCGGCGTATATAAGTCTCGCTCAACCAAAACGTTAATTGCCCCGGACGTATATATACGTCTTTTCGAAGCACGATCTTTTCTATGCACTACCATCCATAAAATCATACCAAAGTCTTTGAAATGAACCTTGACAGTGTTTGCGAATTATTTACGTATTTCAGAGAAGGTTTTACTTATTTATTCGATTCACCCCCCCCCCTAAGTGGAAAACGTTGGCACTGGGGAGCGAATCACGTAACTTTTAATCGACAGTTTTGGGATCAATT
>BMAV01005186.1:524153-566653 GCA_019973955.1 Trichonephila inaurata madagascariensis
GGAGAAATTTTATGAAACGAAGCATATGGTTTCAAATCAGCACGTACAACATCCGAAATTGGGGTTGCCAACTTGGCGAGTTATTTCAAACATTGACATTGTTGCGAAAATACGTAAGTACCAAAATAACAAATATCTTTGAAAAGTTTCTACTCACAAAAAACAACATTTTCTATTTTATTGATTAAATGTTTATATTTTCTTACAACTTTATATTTATAAAAGAATTAAGGCAGCGGGATTCAAAATCAAAACATTTGAATACTTCATTAATCAAATTATAAATTACGACAAACATATGTCAAACAGAGCATACAGTTAATTTCTTATTCAAGCTTCAAATTCTCTAAATTAAACTGCCACCATTCTACATACAGAATGAGAAATTTTAAACGACCTTGTTTAGAAATACTACACACATCAGCGTTCAACTAATTTTGTTTAAAATGCCCCCGAGAAAGGCTGGGAGTAAAGTTAATTGCACGCTTTGAAGCTAATTGATCTATTTTCACGGCCGAAAACACTGAAAATGACGAAGCAGTTTCTATTAATAGAGAGCAACGAGAATTCAACGACACATTCGTTGGAGCGGTAAAACATGCCTCGATACACAGAGTTCTATTAATTGTAGAGGAATTCTAATATCACTCACCGGTCTGCAATTGAAATGCTGTCCGTGATCGCAACTGCTTCGGATGTTCGAATATGATTTGATATCATGAAGCAAACCTGAAGAGTGCGTCTTTTATCATTTGATCATATTCCTTTGTAATTTTACATTGACGCATTCTGTGATATCAAATAATTTATAGTAGTATACAGATAATTCAAAAAGCTATCTAATTGTAACGAATTTTGTGTAAGGAATACTTACACAATAGTTTAAATATTTTATATCTGGATGTGTAAAACGTTTTTATTACTCTATGTTGTATTTATTTTAATTTAAAATTGTAATATTCGTAAGCACAACGCCGTTCCTTACATTATAGTAGCTAATCAATGGAAACATGGTGATAGAGCCAAGTTGGCATCATTTTTGGCACCAAGGTGGTGACTTGGTGACTATCTTTGGAGAGTTCGCGACTTTATGAATTCTTCTGGAAATTAGTGAAGAAATCTATTAATATCACGATCTGTGACGCAAGCGGATTTTTCTCGAAAGATCCGAGAGACCTATAAATAGGGAGTTGTTCGCCAATAATGAGTTAGCCTTGTTTTGACCGTGGCAGAGTCAGTATTGTTTTGACCAGTGGTTAGTTATTGCTTCGGCTGTTGAATAGAGCGAGCAAGTGCTGGCGAATAATTTTTAAACATACTTGCATTTTAGAAACTGATAGTTGTGTCTGAGTGCCGAGGAAGAATTTGAATCCTGTACTTCCAAGGATTGTTTTTCGACAACAAATTTCCATCGCTCCCGATTGATTGATTGAATATTAACGTCGCACTGTTTAGCTACACGAAGGCTTTTGGCGACGGACCAGGTAATTTTGAACCATGATCAAGTGACGTGGACGACACCTGAGCTGGCACCCCCCTCTCCTAACTACCACACCACACCAACGGGAGGACGTTTCAGCTCTCGACAGATTTAACGTGCATCGCTGCCCTACACGGCGGGTCTTTAGTGGTACTGGGCTCGAACTCGTGACAAGGCAAGCCACGGTCCGATACCTATACCACTCGGCTACCGCGGCCGCTCCATCGCTCCCGAAGAACTAACTGTCTTGTTCTTTGCGACTGATTGCATAAATTCTTCGAACCCGGATCTACGTAACGTACTGTTAGGTAGTGCATGTATTTAATTAAATGATGAACAGATTTAAAAGGCATTTATCGAAAATCTGTATTTTAATAAAATTATACGTATTATTACGTATTACGTGCTTACGTATTTTACCCTCAACCAACTGCGCCAGACAAAAAGAAAGTGGCCATATTTGATAGTTTTCGAACATGCGTGAAAACAAATTCCTGCGTATGCTCGTTCCATATCCTCTGGTATTATAATAAATTGGCAAATATTTAGAAGAATTAAATTCTTTATATAAAAAAGCATACACACACACACACTTGGAATTAATGAAAAATTTAACAAAAACTACACCTTTCAGGTGGCAAAACGCCATGGACGGGAATGAGGCAATCTATTAATAAGGCGTAGAACCTCTGCGTACCTTCGCGACTGGACTGACAACCAACGTTTCAAGAAACACAATCCATTTTTTAGCAAAGACGCTGGGTTTGCCTTTTACTAATGTAGAGCCTTATTCTTTATGCACCTTAGATTTTGATCTGAAAGAAGTTAATTTCCATGTGAAGAATTTTTGACTAAAGTTATAAAACACTCTGGGATTCCGGATCTCATCAGACAGTTGGCTTTAGAAACACAATCTGCAGTATTCCCCGACATCTTTAAAGATTTATACAGATGGTAGCAGAGATAATGAAAGAATTTCTGGTAGTGGAATACATATTCTATATATAACTCCTACCGTTGTCGTGGACATAAAGATTAAAAATACGAATTATTGTTCAGTTTTTAAATCGAAGCTTATTGCTTTAAGAAAGGGGGTTTGTAGTTCGCATATGAAGCCGAGGATCAAGTTCATGATGTTTGCCGCCCATCCGGTATAGTGGTTAGTGACGCTGACTGTGGTGCCGTAGGAACTGGGTTCGAATCCCGGGGAAAGTATGGATATTTGTAAATGTATAGTGCCTTTGCTTCATGGGGATACTCTAAATAGCCGGCAAGTCCTCTCGTGAGGTCGGTGGAACGGGAAGAGAGGTGGAAGGCTACTTACCACTTCCAGGATGTTCTCCCTCAAAATTAGGGTTGAACTGAGCAAAATCGTATTGTCACCTGCATGGGGCTTAAGGCTAACGACAGACGTAAAAATCTAGTTCTTAGCCACTATGAATTTCGTGGACCTTGATCTGATGTTACTGCCTATTTGGTGGCATAAGTAACAAGAACAAGTTCATGTTGTTTGGATTCTGACTGACAGCCTTGCTTCAGTTCAGTATCTTTCCAATTGGACATCTACTGACTGAGGTCTATACTAGCCTTGATATCCTAAAACTTCGGAAGAAATCTAGGAGGTCTATTAAAGTTTAGAACTTAACTCAGTGGCACAACAGACCATGAGAGCCAATGCCTACTGTACCCATCTCAGTATATGTGACATTGGACCCTAAGATGCATGCGCAGATGTTCAAGTCAGGTGGTCAGCATGGCGCGAAACCTCAAGTTCCCAAGCAAGCTTGGTACTCATTTATCTACCCACTAAAGGGGTGGAAGGCTGAGTCGACCTTGTCCAGCCTGGGGTTTGAAACTCGGATCTTTGATCTGGAAGCGCGATGCACTACCATTCAGACACTGGATTTCCCATTCAAGCTTATGCCTAGAAATATCAGACTGCCTTCTGGCGCTTTATGAGAAGCCATATAAAAGCATTTACTTTCCGTCAGGGACAGAATATCTTCCCGAAGTGCCATTGGGGTTTTGATCTGGGTACTTATCGCCCATAAATATAATCATTACCTCAAAAATCACCAACTCTATTGATAACTCGCCAAGATGGCAACCCGGATTTCCTGTGTGTCGTATGCGTTGAATTGGCTTCCAAGTGTTTCGTTTCATATAACGCCGCCAATAGGTTGCGATAATACGTCCCGATCTGGTCTACCCTGCCCATATCTTGGCTTGTTTCGGTCCTTTACCAAGGACGAAGTCCTTCAGGACCTTCTGTTTTTGGAGATTTTCGGATTAATGGAGAATTTCTAGCATTGCTATACAATCTGGGATTAGTAGTAACATTAAAAAAGGCATAATGGAACATGCGTGAAAAAATTATTGTTTTTGAGCAAGCATGGCAAATACGTACCACTATTGGCTGTAAGTCGCGACTTTAATTATTTGATGAAATTGGTCGACGTTATTATACGCGTATTAAGTACCCTTAAAACTCCATAAATGAAATTTTATTAAGTTTCGAGCATTTTATTTTAGCGGGTCTGAACTGCATTTTTTAAATAAATTAATATTATTCTCGCAGATTTATGCAATTTCAAAGTTAACAGTATCAAGAGTTTGTAAATATTTTTCCGTTCTAATTATATTAGAGAACTGGTTCAAGTGTAGAATAGGGGGGCCACTTGGCGCAGTTCTTTTTTTTGGCGACTAAATGTAGTCGCCAAGGTACTTTTTTCATAATTATTTATTATTTATTTTAGAATGAATTCGATATCTCACTATGACATTTAGATAAAAATGGCCAAATCCGAAGAAAAATCGTCAAATCTGAAGTGGCCCCCCTATATACTACACTTAAATCTAGAGAACTTATCAAAGTTGATATTTTTAAACTAAAATCATAGGAAATCAGAAAAACTACACTTGTCCTTTATTAACGACAAAGAAATTCATAAAACAAACATGAACTTTTTAACATTTTACATAAACAATATTTTGGTCACCTTGACAACAAAAATAGACATGAACAGGAGTTGAGTAGTAAGAAAATCATTGGACAAATTGTTATGGCATTTGGTTTTGAGAGACGTTGTCGTGTGTGTGATTAGTATACTCTCTCTATCCAAAGTTTTATATAAATTATTATATATTTAAATATAAACTGATACATACACACACACATTTAAGCGTAAAATATTGAAAATAATTCGTTAAGTCACGTGATATATAGGAAACAGTAATCCATTGAAGGCAATGTGAAAATAATTATTGACACGTATAAACGCCCTCTAATCTCAGCCATCTAATTTTCCTTTAGAAACTTTTATAAAAAGCATCAATGTTTGTCATTTTGCTTCACATATTATCTAAGTAAATTAAAAATTCCTCATCAAGCCTTAATAGACCTTTTTTTAAGCCTTTTTTTTTTCAAATTATTTTCTCTTTTAGTATATTTTATGGTAAATAATAAACAAAAAACTCAAATTAAACTAACAGATTTTATGAGTAAATAAATTTAAGGGCACATGTGGTAGTGTATGCTTAAAATTACTGGTTATAAAGTAATGTACGTTTAAAATTACTTATAGGCTTAAAATTAGGAAATATCTTAAGAAAATGAATTAGTTTTAATTCAAAATTATTTTATAAAGTTGAAAATACAGTGTATTCCAGGACAATGTCTCCTTTTTTTCTATTCTTTTCCTGGCCGATTTCTTTTTGATGGGTAAGATATATGAAATAAATAGATATTAATTTTTTTAAAAAAAGGATGAGAGAATAATGACCTTTTTAAATAATGTATAGTGTTTATGAATTTAAAATGTGCTTTATGTGGTTTTTAAAGAATATTAAAAAATAAATCTATTTAACGAATTCTCCATATAACGAACTTTCTTTCGGGATTTAGCTACCTCGTTAAATAGAGGTCCTACTGTATTTACATTGAATCGATTGAAAAATTTTTATACCTTGAAAATTCTTTAATTCCAGTTTCCTCAGTTGTATACCTTAACATTTTGGGGCTTATGTAGAGAATATATTCACTTTACGAATTTCATACCCACACATAATAGGGAAAAAGGAGTGTTATCCGACTACGTTCGGAACCGTGATTTTGCAAATCGTATAAATGGATAATATTTATGATACTTAGTGTCACTAAGAGTAGAAAATGTATATAAAATTGTTTTAAGAATAATATTACAATAAAAAATTATTTAAGTAGAATATTTTGACAAAAAATGAACATAGAATGACCCATTTTCAAAATATTCTCCTTTTGTGAAAAATGCTTCTATTATAATAATATTTTGCCTGTCTGTAGCTCAGTCCTCTGTATAGAGGCTCCATTAAAATTTTTGAAATATATAACTTAGAATTGGGTTTATCCATGTTTTACGACAACAAAGGGGGAAAATTTTAAGAAAAATAAACGCCGATAGTTTTTTCAATTGGGTGTAACTCTGAGTGTGCATTTTTCAATAAAAACAGTTCAGACTCTCTGAAGAAGTCTTTACTTTATATAAGCACACACACACACAAAATATTATTTTAGAAGCATTTTTTTTTTATAAAAGGAGAACGTTTTGGAAAAAGGTTATTCTAAGTAAATTTTTTGCCAAAATATTGTATTTAAATCATTTGTTTTTGTCAAAATAGCCTTAAAAAATTTTATACATGTATTCTAATCTAAGAGACACTAAATATCATGAAAATTATCCATTTATGCACTTTTTTTTAAAATCACGGTTCCGAAGGTAGTCGGATACCTTAAATAATTAAACGAAAAGCACTTAGTACCTTAACAAAGACCCATGCACTTCAAACGACTAATAGTAAATTGCCAGTCATTTTCACAAAGCCTATGTGTAAGAAGCCACTATGATCGTTTCCGTGAATACGTAGGCGTCTTTTGACTGCAGCACAGCCTCGAGCATGGTAATGAGTTCTGGTCAGACAGCTATTACCTTGATTGTATTCAGTTTGAGACGACTGGATGTCTACTAACCGCACGACGTTCACTACACAATCTGTTAAGAAAACATTCAAAGCGTGCTCAATCAGCTCAATGGACTATGGCTTTTGTTGGGTCGTTGATATATGCTTCGCTCGAACGTAAGAGAATATCATTGTCTTAGTAGTGTTTATTGATATTTTCCACTTAAAGAATGTTAAATGAGGAAATCGAACTCTAAAATATATATAAATAAATATATCACCCGTAAAATGACTATACAAATCTACAAGAATCATATCGTCAGCCTAATTATGACTGCGTAACTCCACTGGTGTAACTGATTTGATATAGGAGTGCAACGCGCCAACCCCTTTTTGGCGCGATTAAGGTTATTGTCGGGTTACATGGAATCCAAGATGACGGCCTAGCGTTTCCCCTTTGTTTTGTCTACGCCATGCCTCAATGCGCGCTCCGTTTTTAATTTATTCCTTCGATCAGTGTAATCACCATTTTTTTTTATTTCATAATAAAACTAGATTTCGAAGGAAGAGGTGTAGTAGCTAGATTTTAACATAAAATAAATACAACAGAAAGTAATATTAATGCACTACACTTCCAGATATAAATTATTTACACTATTTTAAGTGCTCTTTACACAAAATTTGTAACAATATCGCACGATAAAAATATCAAAGTAAACCATATTGTAATATTATCGCCTATCTTGACGAACATAAACAACTTGACGCCTAGCCCTACTGTATCAAATTAGCTCCCCAGATGGAGTTATGCAGTCTAATAATTAGACCGACGATATGCAAACTGCAAGAAACCCCAAGATGACACCGATAGTACGTCACAATGTCGAGAGTGTACAAGGGGGATATATAAGGAATACTGACAAAGAAGTAAAATTGTTCGCAAGAGCTTTATAATCTTTTCAGTGCAATAACCGCAAAACTATGACACAAAGAACGCATTTGAAAATTTTCTTACGTGGTAGGATTATCGGCCACCTGGAATGTGGGCGTACCCAGCTGGAAGTATCTGAGGAACTTAGAATCCCCTAGAGTGTTATCTCCAGGCTTTGGCAACGATTCCAAGATGATGGTAATGTGAGTACACTTTACAGCCCAGGTCACCCCCAAGTTACAACGCCAAATGAGGACCGGTATTTGGCAGTTTATGTCAAAACAAACAGGCGGAGCACAGCTTCAGACCTGTCTCGTCAGCTTTCTTCAACCACTAGTACGACAGTTTCAAGACAGACCGTGTACAGACGCTTAGGGCAGATTGGTCTATATGCTCATAAACCTGTCAGATGTGTTCCACATACTGCAACTGACTGTCGCCTACAGTTAGCCTGGAGTAGAGAGCAAGCATTTGGGACACCACAACAGTGGGCTTATGTGATGTTTTCCAACGAGTCCAAGTTTAGCTTGCAGTCTGATTCTCACAGGAAGACATAGAAAGCGCAAGATACCCGTCACCACCAAGAAAACGTCGTTGAACGAACCCGTTCCGGTGGTACAGGATTGCTTGTTTGAGTGGGAACTATTCTGGGTTCCAGAAATATCCTGCATGTTCAAACTAGAACCATGACAGGCCAAATCTATCGGAACGTCATTCTGGAACAACATGTACGTTTGTTTTGGGGTGCCATGGTTCGCAGAATTTGTGTTTATGAACGGCAATGTCCGTCCTCACCGTGCAAATAACGTAAACGAATGCCTTCAATCGAAGGATATCACCCATATGGACTGGCCAGCATTCTCCTCAGACTTGAATCCAGTAAAGTATGTTTAGGATATGTTTGGCCGACGAGTTGCAGTCCGTCAACCACTTCTTGCATATCTACGGGAACTTCGGAGAGCATTGCTTGCTGAGTAGTGTAATATTCCCCAAGATCAGATAGATAATTTGTTACTCAGCATGCCTAGGCGTTGTGAGGACTGTATTGCCACATATGTGAGACATACTATGTATTAACCATCATACCAAGCATGTAATAGTGGTTTTAGTGAATAGGATTTATTTTATTTTATTATTTTTTTTTTTAAATTTGCTCCAGAGCAAAAAACGAAATTTTTATTAATGATATCAAACATATAGCATCCTTTTTGGTTAATAAAAAGACTTTACAAATAAGTCACTTTTGTTTTGCTCCTGATTCTTTCTTTGCCTGAACTTGAATTACCCTTAATTTACGGACATGAGTGTAGAACAAAAATGTTTTTGTGTATCGCTATCATGTCAGAGACACTGTATGTTGTGCCTCATCGCTGTTTGTGTTGTGTGAGTGTTTTTCAATTCCTACTATTAGCTCACACTCTCTATATATTTATTTATTTTTCTTGGTGGAATTTTCAATCGTTAATAAAATACATTTTAAAGCGCTCAATTGAGCTGAAATTTTACATACATGATTATTTTGGATGACAATACAATAATTTAATTATAATTAATAAAAATTAATTGATTAAAACTAATTATTTAAAGAATTACAAATACAGCCACGTTGGCAACATTTTTGGCGACTTGTGTCAAAACTTGAAAAGGTTTTTTTCTCACGTGTTGAAGCATTCAGTTGAACTAAAATTTTTTATAAACGATTGTTTTGGATGACAATACGATACTTTAATGATAATTAATAAAAATTAATTACAACTTAATGTTGTGATTCTGTCCTATGTATATACATATTTATATTAACTGTAATTATTTAATAAAAAGTAGTTAAAATAAAATTTTTCTTTGTTGATCTAAGTAGGAATTGACTTATTTTTCATGTAAAACAAGTTAGAATCTTGTTATGTAGATAAATAAATATGCATTTAAAATTATACGAAACCACCTCATCCTTTTTTACGTCTGCAACAACCAGAAAAAAATATCATCTTAATATAAAAATACCCTAATACAATTGAATAATGCCTTAAGCCAAGACCAAAATATTTCATACATTTAGTTCTTCGAAGCGTTTTATAAACATCTTATTATTCACACACACACACACATAAACCAGACTACTAGCCTCCCCATATCTGTCAACTGATCTATTCTTCTTGCATAAGTAGACAAATAAAATATTTATACAAAGAATCGACGAAATAAACGATCGAATATTAATACAAAGAATCGACTGGAAGGAAGCCAAAAAAAGACACAAAAAATAAATTCCCGTACATTTTTTTGTTTGGATGAAACATATTTTTATTTATACATATCACACATGAGCAATAATTTACCATTCTGACAAATTTTCTTTGGTAGCTTACAAATTTGGAAAAACCGTCATGATAAAATATGAATGCAAAAAAAGACGAAAGTAAAATCCCTGGAAAATGTTTTATGAAAAAGAGGGGGAAACACCATGAAAAACAACTGTGTTAACTATAATTTTAGAACTAAAATTTTTTTTTAATTCCAAGTTTTACAGCTGTTATTGAATCTGTACTTATTATAATGTGTCACAAAGAATCAAGCATATATAAAAGAAGGGTTTCGTTCATTAATATATTTCTTAATTGCTAGTATTTTATTTCTATATGAATAGAAAATGGTAATTATTGTATTTACAAACATATTTGTGTTATGTAAGAGTATGTACAAATTCCAGATGCATTGGGACGCATTTTTTTTTATATTCAAAGACATTTACATAGGTAGCAAACAAAGCATTCTATAAAGAATTTATATAAAGGGTGCTCCCGAATTCACGGAACAAACTTTAAGGGCAGGTACAGGACATTGTAACAATCATTTATTGTATAGGAATGTATGGGAGCAAATGCCGCGGGAAGGCGCAAACACAAAAAAATAAAAGACGAAAGGAAAGACAAAGTGTTTATTGAAAACGGCGTTGATAATTGTAATGGGTACAATAACTATTCATTACTGTTCAGCTCAAGAGCAATGAAGTCCAACTGCAGAGCACATTGTTGTACCACCCATTGGCAGTCGGAGAAGATAGTCTGCCGGATTCAAAGCAAAATGGAAGTGGTGTAAGCGATCTTCGTTTAACATTCTACAAACGGTCTGATGACGTACATTTATGTGTTGAGCAACAGCTCTTGTTCTTGACTCTAGTCCAACAGCCACAACGTTCAAGATGCTTTCTTCCAGGTTTGGACTGCGTGCAGCTCTTCTTAAACTAGCATCATGTCTGGTGACGTGGAACGAATGTGTCTCACGAAGTTGACGATGTAACCGCTGAAAAATTCTGTGATCCGGCATTCGTCAATCATCAAACTGCACGTGATACATTCGATTTATAGCGCAACACTTCCGTTACCATTTACATGGCCGCACATGTAATGCATGTCTGCATTTTCGGCATACGTACAGTCTCCCATCGTAAACGTCAGCACAACTGCACAAATGGCGCTTTTTCCTACTAAGATGCATAATTTTGAAAGGCGGCCCCCTACCGGTAACGCAACCAACCGATAACTCTATATCTCTTTTCTTTTATTTCCCTTGTTTGTGCCTCACCACTTCACTTTCGCCCATAATACATTCCTATACAGTAAATGATTGTTACACACAATGTCCTATATCTACCCTTAAAGTTTGTACCGTGAATTCGGGACCACCCTGTATACTTCCAATAAGGGTAGCATATGAAATAATCCACATGGGTTTGTACATTTGAAAAAGTGAACAATTCTGAGTGCATTGAGCTCTGCATTCCCATATTGATTTTTTTTATCAACTTGGACCAGCTTAATTATATTCACTGTTAATTCCAGCTGTTTTAATTTCTACAAGGTTCATCAGTTAAGCCTCAGATAGTTTATCTACTTCAACCCATATTGGTCCACGTGTGAAGAGTGCTAATATATAGAATTACTTCTCACAACTTTAAGTGAGTGATTATTTCTATAAAAAAACTTTTTCGAAGCATTTTCTTTCACAGATCCTGATAAATCGTTTGAGAGGCCCTTAATGTATTTTACTAGTCTTGTCTTTGTCTAAAAACCTTTTTTTTAAAAAAAAATATTTTACAAAGATTTATGGTTCTTTTCTCTCAGATGTGCCGTTATTGAAAAAACAAAATCAGTAATAACCTCAATCTACACGCATACAAGCACTAAAAAAATTATTTTTTTTATGACTGTGGATTTTAAATCTGGCAATATGAAACGAAACGAAATATGAAAAAAATGAATAAAGTAACAGAAATATAGAAGTTTAAAAATTCACTTTTGTTGAGAACTAATCGAAATGAAAGAAAAATTGTTTGGCAATAATAATGCTTAATAATATTTTGCTCAATATCTCGATTGTTCAATATATCGGAGAATTTGAAGCAAACTCAGAGCATATTTTCAGACAGATAAATAACCCAATTTTCGAACGTTGGGACACATGTATCTTTTAATTATATTGCATCTTTAAAAAGACAAAACATTCTATAAATCATGCTTGTCTAAAGTGTGGCCCAAATGCAAATTATTAAAATCTTTAAAAATGTACACATTTTTATTAAAAAAAATAAATTTTTGCAATATTTTTCAAATATAATCGATTCATTGCCATTCATTTTAAAACAAAAATTTAAATAAAAACATCTTAGTATGCCACGAGAATTTACATTTCGAATCATCGAGTGTATCCACTCGACGGCAATATTTATGTGTAGTATATTGCATTTCAACTTATTTTCTACCCCATTTTCTCTAGAAATAAATAGCCTTCAAATCTTCAAATGGAAAGCATTGTACTGTTAAGTGACATTCAACTGAAAGAAAATTTTGGGAATGCTTCTTTACGTATCCCGCGATAATTATCCTAATTTTCACAATCATGCTTTATTAATGTCTTCAGCTTTTGGCAGTACCTATATTTGTGAACAATTATTTTCAAGATTGAAGCATACAAAAAACAAAAATAGGACAAAGATCACTGACTAACATCTTGAAAATGCATTAAGAATTGTAACCTCGTCTATTGAACCCGATATCGATTTGTTTGTCCAACAAAAGCTAATTCACCCATAAAAATTCATTTGAATTTTTTCCATCTCTATGAAATTCAAACTAAATGAAACGAAAATTTTACAAATTTAAAATAAATATGTACCTACATATATCTAATTCAAATTCTAAAAAATTATGATAAAAAGAATTTGTAGTCGTGTGTTTTTATGCTGAGATACATATGAAATACGCGAGTGGAAGAACAAAAGCATACAATACAAACAGAAGAATATAGACATTTATTACACACATGATTATCCTAGCATAGAACAGAAGGGGTGCGCTGCTTTCCATTCGAGACTGGAATCCATTACAGGCGAAAGTCCGACTTTTACCCGAAGGAGATACAATCATGCCTTACTCGGGATTCGAACCCAAACCCACTCGATTACAAGCAGAGGGTCATATCCACCATACTAAGTGGACGGCAATAAAAAAAAAGGTTAATTTATTTTAATAAAACTACATACTTTTAATTTTTATTTCAGTTTGTTGAAAAAAAAAAATGTGACCCAGCAATTTTTTTTGCAATGTGATCCTCAAACGGTCATAGTTTAGACACCTATTCTATAAATACTCAACTTTTTTTTCATTAAACACGTAATAACCAATTTAGAATTACAGTAGTATAGGAGAAATGAAATACAGGAATATTCAAACAATCTCCTAAAATTTATATATTCGACCTTTCATCCCACATGGAGGTAAAAGACATCAAAGTAGCAAAAAATAGAAACTTAAGGTAAATAAAATATGTCAACCAGTAAGCCCTACCTAAATCCAGATTTGCAGTAGTCTGATCAAAGAACACAGATGGGGATTTTCCCACAAAAATTCAATATCAGAATTTCGATTGGGAGTAACCACGGTCGAAAAACACCGAATAAACTCCGAAGATGCCAAATGTTTCCTTCTACTATTCGGAGTATTGGCACTTGCTTAGAAATTGTGTCCACTGTGCAGATTCCCACGCTTCGAGCTGAACTTCGACACTCGTTAAAGTGTGCCAGTTGTTTGAGAGATTAAGCAGCGGATTGAAGCGGTTTTTCTCGAAATTCCCTACTATTATAAAAGAACCCTCCAAAGGAAACCCTTATTCAAGAAACCATTTGGCTCTTATCTCCTTCCAGCAGCAGAAAAAGCTACTCATAAGCTTCAACTGTTCCTCCTCACATTCCTCAGAGCATCATCAAAAAACTCATGGATTAGCTCATCGTGTCAGAAAAAAAAAGTAGGAAGAATAGCTATATTCTAAATTCATACCCTCAGAAACGCGAATAATCCTTTCTTAGTGGATCTCTGAAAGTTCCGTAAAAAAATTGAACAGTAAAGTACCCTTAAGTTATATACTTCATATACGGCTTTATTTCAGATAAAACAAATTATCCCATACTGTTATAAGAAACATACAAAATATATCGAAAAGATATATATATATATGTAATAATTCCCTCTAGTATCCTTTCTATTTTTTTTTAACTCTTTGTACTAATATTTAAAATAACTTTAATTCTTTAGCGTAAAAATAACATTGTAATCTTAATCGTAATCGGCTAGTCCGAAATCCCTATCCCACCCATTCTATCCAATCAGAACTACTATGACGTAATAATCAAGCGCTTGCACTGCTGGTATAAAAGCAAAAATCTTGTGTAATCGCCCTTTTTTGTCTGCTTGCCGTCATCAAGTAAGAATGTAAATAACTGCAGCTCTTTGTCTTTGTGTTGTGTCCGTCAAGATGTCGCTTCTGTTATATGTGTCTGCTTACGTGTTTTTAACAAATAGATGTAAAATATAAAGTGATTGAACAGTTACGTTATATGTGCTTCAAAATAAAAGATGAAATTCAATTCTAAAGACGTTTTCACTAAACCACAGATGTGACAACAAACCAACACCGGCCAACGCATATATATATATATCTTGTTCAAGTTTTCAATCGTTCATAAAATATTTTATATTTTTTATTCATCCCCTCAAGTTCAAATACATTTTTTTAAACTTGTAGTGGATGGCACTTGATGATAATACAGTTTTTTCAAATATTAATTCATTAATTAAATTTTATTTTTTAATTTATTATGCGTTACTTTTGAAGAAGTTAGAGCTAGCATCAACAGATGCCACCAGTAAGTTTTTCTAACGAATTTTTTCCTGGCTTCAAATATATTTTTTAAAACTTGTCGTGGACAACACTTAATGTTGATACAGTTTTTTTTTCAAACAGTAATTTATTAATTAAATTTAATTAACTAAAATAAAAATTTTCTTTGCTGAACTAAGTAGGAATTGACTTAAAAAAATTTATATTACTTGTTTAAATCTCCTAATAAATATATTCTAAATCATTTGTACAGTTCAGTAATAAGGTATCGAATAATGTGATTCTCTTATAAAAGAAATCAAAATAAGCATAATGAAGTAGATTGCAAATGCTAAGGACATGTCTTATTTCTCATTTCATAGATATGGAGCAATATGTTTGTAAATAATACATAGTTATTAACAATGTGTAAAAATATTTTAGCTAGTAAAAATAATGTTAAAAATGTATTAATTATTTTTTTAGATTATGAATATCTTTTTAATTTCCTTCCCACATACATTTGTAATCAATTCAACATTATTGATTTTGTTTAAAATTTTATTTCTGACTGTTGTGCCGCAGGGTCTGGGTTTGAGTCCCGGAGAAGACATAGATGTTTGTAAATTTATAGTGCCTTTGCGGCATAGAGACACTCTAAACATTCGTTCAACCGCAAATCCTTTCGTGAGGTTGGTGGAAAGGGAAGAGAAATGGTAGCCCCTAACCAAAATTGGGAACAGAACAGAGTCAAATCATATTGTCACCTGTATGGTGTTCAAATCAGCGGCTAACGACAGGGGTAAGAACTAGCACTATGCCACGATGAAATTCGTGGGACTCAATCGGACGTGGCTCTATCAGGTTGTGACGGGGCTTTCATCGCGATTTCTATTAATGTCCTCTTGGGGTTTCTTTGGGGCCGAAATGGAAATTCTTTCCAACCAACTCAAGAAGAAGAACGTGGTTATGTAAATTAGAAATTATATATATATTGGAAGTTAGCAGTAGAGCGGAGTCTATGTCCAGATATATGTCTATGCGCAGAAGTGATTGTTAAGTGGGAAGTGAAGCCGCTAAGTAGAGAGTTAGCTGTAAAGTGATTTAAGATAAAGTTAGAAGAATCCTAACTCCGTGAAATAGCCTAGCCGTGCCGTTACTGCCGAACCAAAAGGAGGGTTCGAGGCCATAAGGAATCCTGTCGGATTAAAGTCACTTCAGAACAGATAAAGAAAGTAGCTGATTATCTAGGATATAGCGGTAAGCACTTTTATATAAGCTATAAGGAAAAGACGTATATTAGTGATAGAGAAATTAATCTATAAAGTTAGATTCAGTGGTCAAGTACGCGACTATTTGGTAATACGTGTTGCGTCTTCTCATTCTAGATCAACTTACTTATTATTCTTGTGTATAGTGTTTAAGTTAAGACCTTGATAAACAGTTTTTAAAATGAATGCTTTGAGTGGTTCTTCGTTCTTCCCCACAGAAACAGGTCGCGTAGACAATGTAGAAATGAGGTCCCCACGGGCGGGGGCCTCACAAGGTGGCATTAGCAACAACAAGATTTGATTCTGCTTCTTTTTATCTTATTTCTCAGTTCTACATACTTTTGATAGAAGGTGTTAGCGACTTACCCCTGAAGTTGCTCCCTCACCGTCTTGCCTGCCTATGAGTGTGGGAGGAGTAAAAACAGAACCAGAAACTCTCTCTCTCTTTCATTTTAATAATTATTTATTTAACTCAAGCACACTAATTAACAACAGCTTAATCTTTAAGTGAATGTCCTAGAAGTGATAGAGAGAAAGCAATAAACACTAAGCGAACAAGCGCAAGTAACCAATTTAACTTAACCTAATCTATCGTTGACTACAAACCCCCAAGCCGCTAATTTAATACAGTGGTAAACACCGCTCTTGATCTTAAGCTGCGAAAATCGACTTTACACTATCTCACCTTCGTGGCGAATGTAACAGCTTCTCAGCTCCTTTTTCCTTAAATTACAAAACTCTGACTTTATATAGTCGAACTAATCTACATATCAATGTTTCTTCTTGAGAGGGATGGCTGTGAATTAAACGCTAATGCCAGCCCGAAGATTCCCCAAGAGGATTAGCGTGAAGATCGCGTAAAGATCCGTCACAAAGGCATCATAAGTTTTTTTTTATTTGATAGTTTTTAATTTTATTTAACTGATCATGTTTTAATTTCATAGGTCTTTTCTTTCCAATAAATTTCTTTTAATAATGTTTATGTGATTTTCGTATTTTTGATTATACTTATAACATGCTAACAATCTTAACATGTTTAGCAATTTTTCTTTAAATGTGACACCGTTTTAAATTTCTGCCGGAATCTGATCGGGTCGTCACGTGTTGCAGTGCATGTTTGGCTTTTTAACAAAAGCGTTCTGTATTTCTATAGATTTAGATTTTTCTTTGGTAGGTAGGTTAGTTAGGTATTATAAACTATCTTATAGTATTTTAATTATTTAGTATAATGTTATACTTTAACGTGTAACATCTTTCCTCTCGGTTGATGGTTTTTGTAGGAGTGATTTCGTGAAAAGGGACGGATGTGTGTAACAGGATGTGACGTAAGCGCGCGCTACTTGATTTGACCAATGAGAACGCGTGGCTGTGTCTTTTCGCTATCCTCGTATGGGGGTCCAACTTTAGTAGCCATCAAGCACTCGAGCGCTTGACTCTAAATCCGTTAGTCACGATATTGGGGGACATGAGTGCTGCAGAATGCTTATTTGAAAATGGACAAACAATGATTTCGGTGGTAGTATATATTTCTTCGAATCAAACGGTTAAAAAAAATTAAAGATTTCCTGCATTTTGTACTTTTACCATACAACGAAGGTGGTTCTGCTCTTTTAAAAAAATTATCACTCGCTTCCCCAGATTTTGAGTGGTGATTTTAACTTTTTCAGTTTGCCAAAAGCTGAGCCGCTCATAACTTTTATGAAAGATGAACTCAAGCTCGAAATGAACACAAATCAAAATTTTTCAACTGCTAACAGTGGTACTGTTATTGGCGCTGTTTTTCAACGGTTTTTCAATACTTTGAAATCACAAGTATATGTGTCATATTTTAGTTATCATAAGTCTATTGTCTACGCTCTTCCCCAAATTGAACAAGAATAATTATTTTTGATAAAATATTGCATTACTCCTGTTGTTAATTAAATACAATTTTCATTAAAGATATAATTATTCGATAGAAAATTATTTCCAATCATACCTGCGCGCGCGAGAGAGATTTTCATATTTTTTTCAGGAAAAAAGTTAATATTGCGTATTTACCACGATAACATGTCAGATGTTACACATCATATGTGCGACTACTGTAAGACTCGTTTTTTTTATTTTAAGAAAGTTGTTTATTCTTAAACTATATTTTTTCTTCTTTTCGGCCCAGTCACAAAAGCAAATATAGAGGAAAGCTGGCCAACTTTAAAACTATGTTTATCCCCAATCTTAGTTCTTAAGAATTTGCTATTATATTTTCTTTTTGTACATCTATTTAGTTTCGAAAGAAATTTATTGCAATTCAATGTATTATTGAATTATGAAAATCCACCATTCAAAAACTATGTCGATTTGCTCTCGTATAGAAATTAGGACTTAGTACTTTATTCTGTAACACATTTTCTCCTAAGAAAACTCATTTTAAAAGTCCCGTCAACTAATTATTTTGAATGCGTAAAACTATTGTTAATCCTATAGAATTTCTACACAAATCTTAACTAGTGCATACGAAACAGAAGGCAAAAATGTAAAACATTTCTCTAGAATTATATTTTTCCATCAATTTCTAAAAATATCTTTAGATTTATTTTAATAATTCATTTGTGACTTTTCAGATCCTTAAGAAATATTTTGAAAAGCTTTTAAAGTATTGGAGAGAGAATCTGAATTCAGTGCAGCATTCATTATTCTTCAGGATGTACTTTATTGCATTTCTAATCGAAGTTCCAGTCTAAATTAGAAAAGGAAAGAAGAATTTCCGTATATTTAATATAACATTCACGATTTCAAAATGGCCGCTAAACAGAAGTCTTTAAGTTTAATATTCATTTTGCCAAACGATATTTATATTTTCCACTAGAATTTCTTTTCATTTCATCATATCGCTTATTTACTGTAAATGGAATTATGTTTTCGCGATATGAATTAATTTAAGAAAAATATTAAAGAGTTAAAAAAACGTATGAAAGCTCACTTTTTTAATTTGGTATAATTAAAACGACTTTTGATAATGTAAACATTTCTAGTTTCAAAAGAGCTGTTCTTCGTTAAGTGTCGAATGACGCGTTAACAGTAACTAAGAAAAATTAATTAAATCATTAATTCAAATATATGTTAATTAAATTATCCTCGAGTGGCAGACGCTTTAACCTTTTAATAATTAATACAAATTTGCAATAAATTATATTTTCAATCTTTACCCTTGATGCGTTTTAGTGTTGTTGCTCTCGAGCCACGATTCAATTTTGGACTAATGAAATAAAATGAATTTACTATCTCATACAACGTTCAGAAGCGAGTCTGTAAAATGGTACTTACAGCCTTTCGAGTGCTACTGCAAGGAAACAAGAAAAACACTCTACTGCGCTTTTGCCAATACATACCTGGAATAATTTTGATCAACAAAATCACAAATATAAAAGCACTAAATACGTAAAGTTATCTTGAAGGGTGTGAAAATATAATCATTTTGCAAGCCTTTGTCGCAAAAATTACCAAGTAGTGTATACTTTATTTTTCTCATTTATTATTGATTATATATTCTCTAAACAACGGTGCAACGCTTCGATGATGTTCATACCACATACTTTATTTACCAAATTAATTTTTTTGTGATTTATATTTTTCCATGTTAGATTTTCATTTTATCATTAGGGGATGATGTAAAATTATAACAAAATAAATAATTTCGAAAAACTTATAGGTACTTACATATTATCCTAACCTATTGGCGACATTGTATGAAATGAAGCATCTAGTTGACAACTCATTGCGGTCGACATATAGGAACTCAGGGTTGCCAACTTGGAGAGTTATTAATAGAGTTGGAGATCGTTGCTATAATATATAAGTACCAACTTATATTAACAAAGAATGCTCGAGAGAGAGAGAACGCTTTTAAATGTATCAACGATACGAAATCTGAAACATTTATTTTCACATTTATTTTTGTCTTTTTGATTATTTACATGAATGTTTATTACGTTACATAAAAACAAGTAATATAAAAAAAGATTTTTAAGTCAATTCCTACTTAGATCAACAAAGAAAAATTTTATTTTAGGTACTTTTTATTTAATAGTTACAATAAATATAAATATGTATATACATAGGACAGAATTACAATATTAACTGGTAATTTATTTTTATTCATTATCATTAAAGTACCGTATTATCATCCAAAACAATCTTTTTTTATAAATTTCAGTTCAACTGAATACTTTAACACGTGAGAAAAAAACCTTTTCAAGTTTTGACACAAGTCGCCGGAAGGGTCGCTAAGTCACCAAAAATGATGGCAACGTGGTTGTATTTGTAATTCTTTAAATAATTAGTTTTAATCAATTAATTTTTATTAATTATTATTATATTATTGTATTGTCATCCAAAATAATCTTGTACATAAAATTTCAGCTGAGTTGAGCGCTTTAAAATGTATTTTATTAACGATTGAAAATTCCACCAAGATAAATAAATAAATATATAAATATATAGAGATTGTGAGCTAATAGTAGGAACTGAAAAATAAACACACGTTCACTTAACACGCAGAGTCAAGGCCACCAAAAGAGAGTAAATTTTATTATTATTATTTGATGACAAAATTAACTTTTCTGTTGATGGCTAGGAACATCTGGCACGAAGTTTTTACAAACTTATTTTAACTGTCGTATTTTGGTCAGTTTTCTGTTTAAAAGTATAAAGTCGAGCTCATTATAGACTTCCGAAGTATTCAATGTAAGGGACAATAGCCTGCTACAAAAATCATTAACTTTACAAAACTTTATTTCCTATTCTTATCTATTCGAATATTTTTAAAAATCCCAAAATGATCAACATCTATGAGGGCAGTCTAAAGATGACCAATGCGTGATATCCAAAGCGTGTATACGTTTAGAAGAGTCTTTTTGTACTATATGTTGAAAAAAGCAGAAAAAACATTAAATTAGAATTTTTTTTAAAAAACAAAAATGAGTGAAGTCAGATATATATAGGATCAAACATTAATTATTGGTAAAAAAATATTCAAAAAATTCAAATAGCTTATTGTATTTAAATTTATAATTATATTATTTACAAAATAAAGCTTCGGACCAAGTAGAATATATATATAAGGGTTAAAAAATATTAAATATTTTATTTGTATTTATGTGTCAATAGTAAATGCCTCGATACAATATAAGCAGAAGTGACGTGATCGTTTAGATAAACACGGGTTTTTCTGTATCTCTCCGGAGAAATTGACGTCATACCATTAGTATTGCCTCTACACTCGTGTCTTTTGCATTACAAAAACAACAATCAGAACACTTTCTACACATAATTCTTCAAAGCTGGGATTATTTTTTGTAGAACACATCGGACATAATCATAAGTTCCATGAATGTATGTATAAAAATTGCATTTTAGTAAAATACAGCAACAAAAAAAAGTTTTATTCTTGTTTACTCTTCTTGCTTTTCTATGTGTTTATTCAAACGGGTTTGTGTTTATTTTGGAAATGTCTTACAAAGGCTTCAGTATCTCATACAATTTTTCACAAAACCTAACACATTATTAAAAGTCTCTTCATTTTTAATTTTATCAATTCTCAAGTTTAATTTTATCAATATTTTTTAAAATCTCGTAACGATATCATCAAGAGCTTTTAAATGCATAATCAATATATTTCAAGCTTTGAATACATATATTTAATAAATTTTGATAATAAAACGCATTCGTGTTTTTTAATATTTTTAAGTTGTTATTCTCAATTTTTACTCACACATGTTAAGGTGTTTATATTTCAACCATACCGAGAAGGAATAGGTTATCGTTCAATAAAATAAAACATACGCGAAAATTTAATTTTCCACCGTATAACCAATAGAAAATAATTAAATGTATGTATATTTAAATTAATCTAAATTATGTCAAATGGTAGAACTGATAACTTAACTGATTTACATTAAATAAAATTTCGGGCATTTTTTTTTTGTGTGGAAAAATAATATTATAAGTTTTGTTTAGATAAATTAAAAACAACAAATCAAAATTATATTCATAAATATATCAAAAATACACTAAAAATTAATAAATAATTAATAATTTTAGAAAAATCGTTGAACTTTTTATACTGAAAATTTGTATAAAACATATTTATTTTACTATAAGCACTATTTTATTTTTGTCAATTTTCACAAACGTAATTCAAATTTATCAAGTTGATAAAAATGTCACTAAAACCCGATGTAATACAGCAACTAGAATTTGTATCCAATATATTTTCAGCAAGTCAAACATTTCATTTGAATTTTTAACATCATTTTTCAACATTATGTTTTTAATTAAAAGTTACAATATTTTTTCAATGAAACATTTTAATTATTATCTGTTCTGAAGAAGCGCGACAACTCTTCGCACAACACATACGCCCACTATGAACAAGAATAATAATGGAATATATATGTTTTAGTTGAAAAGTATAAATATATTCTATAATTTAGTAAAAGTAACGTTGATATATGAAATAAGAAAATAATAATTTTTCTACCTTTCAGACTTGATTGAAGAAAGTAAACCTCTATAGAATTTTCTTCTACAATTTATTTCGAAAATATCAGCGCAGTTTCCCACACATCTTATATCTACTCCCTCCCCTCAAAGTTGAAATCTTTTACGGAAACTATGTGTAAAGATTTCTTTTATCTTAAACAATGAAATAATATTTCCGTGTACCTTAAACGGATGCTATCTACTTGGCAAGAAAATCTCATTATACAAGATAAACATTGTTAAACATTTTGTACAAACATATTGTAGAAATTATTTCCAGTCATAAAGCTAATTATATTTCATGACAAAACAAAAACTTATTTTTTAAAAATCATTAATCCATTTTCTGTACTTCATTCTGCGTATGATTATGATGTTAAAAAGTTTGATAAAAATTTCTAAGTTTTTTTTATTTGGGTTTGAGTGAGTTTTGAGTGAATATTAACGTCGCACTGTTCAGCTACACGAGGGCTTTTGGCGACGGACCACGTAATTTTGAACCATGGTCAAGTGACGTGGACGACACCTGAGCTGGCACCCCCCTCTCCTAACTACCACACCACACCAACGGGAGGACGTTTCAGCTCTCGACAGATTTAACGTGCATCGCTGCCCTACACGGCGGGTCTTCAGTGGTATTGGGCTCGAACTCATGGCATGTGCCTGCCATGGTCCGATACCTTAACCACTGGGCTACCGCAGCCCTTTTTTTATTTGAGATAATAGAATCAAGAGAATTTTGCGCAGGATTTTTTTATCCAGCCATACAATCAATCAACACTTACTTGTACGTATAAATTTCAAAATTAAAATTCTGAAATATTTAATTTTTATGCGAGATAGACGTATATTTCAATCCAATTCGAATTTAAGGTAAAATTTTAATTCTTTTCGACATACTTATTAAAATTAAGTTCGTTATTGTTGTAAGCAGATAATTAAATACAAACGCAAACTTGTTTACTTTGTAAGATACATATAAGCAGCATACACCCACGCAAATATGTAACTATATACGATCTGCACTTTTAAAAATTTCTCATTAGTTAAACGAAAATTTTTAAATTTAAATTACTGCTTAGAGCATTCAGTGTGATAATTTTTTTCGTAATTTTAATTTGCATCATTCGAGGTTACCGTACAATCCACGTTTTAGAGAAATATAAAAATATCCTTGAAAAATTAAATACATCTTCCGAACTTTTAGTTACTAAATTTGAAATCTTTATTAACCCAAAATAATTAAGTTACACATAAACTACATTAATTGACAATTTTCAATTTATTCGAAGTTCTTAAAAAAATCGGTTACCATTTATCTATTTCAGACTTACTGCAGATAGAACATTTCTCATGTCATCGAATTTCTTATTTCTCTTTAAGGGCTTTTATATTATCAGACATGAACCTTCAATTAGTTATGTCCATCGTGCACAAGAAAGCAGCGATATTTCTTTCACTTCATTTTGAAAGTCAAGTCTAACTTATCATTTTGGTTCGAAATAAATCGTTTGCGTCTAACTTTGGCTAATATATAACGCATCAAAAGACATATGGAATAAAATCAGTTCAACGAATATTTTACGAAAGGAAAAGATATATTTTTGCAACTTGATTAATTGAAGGTCTGATATTAAGCATCATTTTTAATATATAAATGGAAGACTATATATTACTTTTCCAAGATATAATTTATTTTTTATTCAGAAAATTAATCAATCTAATTACACTATTAATATATGATATCTCTTTTTCTATATTTTTTTCTTTCGTTTTGAATAAATAAATATAAAATAGAAAGCTTTTCTGGTGATGTATGACATGTATAAGCACTTAATTAACTTATATAAAATATTCGTAGGAATTCTTTGTCACATTATATTTTAAAGGTTTGAATTCCAAAAGAGTAAATCGATTATGTCTTTAAAGATTTTCAAGTATTAAAATTTAAAGGCAATTCGAATTTTGAAAATGTATAACCCTAAAAACCGAATAAATTATTGGCTATTTACTACTAAATTTACTTATTTAATTGTAAACGCGATTGTTATTTTTAAATATTTTTAAAGCATATTTTTTTATTTGATTCTATATTTTTTTAAAGTTTACGTTCATTTCTTCTATCTTTTTTAATGTAAACATATATTAAACTAAAAGGAACTGTGCTTCTTGTGTTATAAGAATATTTTTAGTGCAATTTTTTAGGAGACTGGTGTTTTGAATCGATTTACAGAACTTTATTCAGAGGATTGTTGCCAATTACTACTATTTCTGACGTGCAAATTAAACTTTGAATATGATAACTTTAGAGTTGATTTCTAACTACGCGAATTTTACAGTTACCTTCTTCGAATTATAGTTACTTTCTTAATTTTATATATTTCTGATAGTTTGTTTAATATTGTTTAGTAGTATTTCCCTTTATCTAAGATTAACTGATATTCTATCCCAGACTGAGATTCCTGCGAATTTATCTTATTCAATAAAAAAGCTCTCTCACAGCTTTTAGTGCGTCTTTAACCAGTATAAAATCCAAAATTTTACTATTCTCTTCACTTCAAAGATTTATCGACTTACAAAAAGAATCTTTGTGATGAATAAATAAACACAATTCATTGCTCCTTCAATATTGTAAAAGCTAATAAATCGAAAACGTGGTCACACATACAAAAGCTCAAAAACTTCTTTAAAGAACAACTAACAATAAATTAGACATTTTTATAAAATTATTTAAAAGAATCTGTATGTGTGTTTCTTACATCAATCAGCTCACTTAATGTCAGTTTTTTTCGTCATACATATCGAGTTGAAGTACTTGGTTAAACGTATGATAAAAATTCGCTAAACTCTGATTTAATTCTACTTTTAAATAAGGATTTATGTGAGTAAAAAAAAATACATTTATACGTAAATGGTGATTTGTCAACCACCAAAAGGTTTTTTTTTGGTAATGCTCAAACTCTACATTGGATCACTTTTCAAAAGTATCGTAAAATTTTCATTCTTTAAAACCATCAAAATGCATGAAAAAGTCTATAAATCTTATTTTATGGCTCTTGTCCATCGCCAATAACGTAAAACTTTCTTTAACAAGTATACTTATTTTATTTTGCGTTTTTAGATTTTAAAAGTAACTGCATAAGTTTGATTATGGTAATCGTAAAACAGAATGTCATATTAAAAACAATTTAATTTTGAGCTTCATAAGCCATGATTCCTGTTGCTTTTTTTTGTTGTTGTTATTATTTTTAACCGTGACAAAAATGCTTACTCTGTTGTCTCGTTACTATGTTTGAGACATAGTTAACGTAGTGTGTTGATTCAATCATTAATAACATTTTGAAAATATTCAAAAAACAAATTTCAAATTTTTAACTTCCTGCGATAAGATCCTAAACATTTATAGAAGGGTTTCTGGTACTGAATCAAAAGTGTGAAAATATATTATAAATTTGTGATAAAAAAATTTCTAAGACACTCATTCGCAATGCGTTACAAAATTAAACACACAATCTAATCATAATAACATATAAATAGTTATCAATAAAATAGATCAATTATTAACCCGTAACATAAAAAACATTATTTTCAAAAGTAAAAAAAAAGGGAAAAAAAAGCTTTTTCTTCAAAAAAATTTATTCTTACGTATTTCATTTCAGTTTCTACACTACAAATACATTGTGATTCAAGAGTAAAATTCATCTCAATCCTAAAGTATTAAGTTAACTTTCACGACACCAAGTCAATATTATTCGAACATTTTTTTAATGATTTTTCAAAACAATAAAAAAAATTCTAAAGAATCCCACAATTCCACAGAATTCTTTTAAACAAGAAGAAATGCCGCAAAGAATATAAAGAAAACCTTTAAGACAGCCATATTTTTGCTATTTGATTTTCATCGAAGACGAAAAGTTTTTAAACTGGAAAACGGCGTCGATTAAATTTCACTCACGAAAGAACACATCCAAATAAACTATGACGTTCGTTCTTTTCGAATAAAACGAGTGCAACAACGAAAAAAATGGTTACGTCAAAAAATATTTGTTGTTTGCTTTAACTTTTAAAATAAGTTTCTTTAAAAAGAAATATTTATTTTTCTTTATTTTCAGTAGCCTGAATTTTGAATGTATATATATGGAGTAATTCGTAGTTTATTCTGTAACAATCTAATAGTTAGGAATCATTTAATACACATAAAATCTTCTATAGTTTAAATTCAAAGCTTACATAGCAATAAAAATCAGAAAGCACAATTTTGGACTGTTTCAACGAAATGCATCTTCTCTGTCGAGCTATGTCTTAAATGTTGTTTCTCTGCATTGTCCTTATTTAGGCTGGAAAGAGCCTTGTAGGAACCTCTAGAGTTTTCTATCCTAATAATCGCCCTAGAACTGTCCAGTATTTTTATAAAAATGTCTATTCTTCACGCAAATTTGGCGACTTGGCAACATGTGGCAATGAAACAACGCCAAGGTCACTCTTATTCATTAATGAATAAGATCACTGTTGGCCTTTGAATAATCTTTACGACAACAATACCCTTTCAGCAGAGAAGCAAATAGATTGGGAAATTTCTGTAACAATATATATACTAAACGTTGAAGCATTGGAACCCTTAGTTAAAGGTTTTTTGTTGCCATTGCTCAATTGAAAGAGGAGAATACTACCCAGTAGCTCTGATCAAGATTAAGAAACAGCTGAATCATACATGCATAAAGATAGATTTCAATACTTCTAATTAATGAACGCGATGAGATGTAATCAGAATTTTTCTCTGAATCATATTCCATATCAGAAAACTATTTTCAGAAATATGTACAGTTGATTATATGAATGCAATGTATTTAGAAAATCTCTTAAGGCCCTCGCAGGACTCTTAAATTGCAAATTTTTCAATTTTTTTGAAAAAAAGTATATGTTAGAGCTTTAATATTTCTGAGTATTTTGGTACCAAAATTGTGTTTTGATACTGTGAAAACTTCCGAAGTTATTGAGAAATAAGTAGTGAAATTTAAACGAAAACCGTATCTCGTTCTCATCTTTAACTTCATTTTTCGCAAAACAAAGTGTTTTAGCTTCCGCGCAGGATTTCTCTGAAACTATTTATGATATCAATTTGAAATTTTATATACGTATTCAAAAATAAGGGTCTTCATCACTTACACATCAATTTTCAAAAAAAAAAAAAAAACCAAAATAATAGAATTTTTTTATTTTAATTTAAATTTATTTTTTTCTTAAAATTTTAGATTTTTCGTTATAATTGTATTTAAAAGATTTTTTTTTCCCTCTAAATTTCTTAAAAGTTAGTATAACTTCAATTTATACCAAGTAAAATTAATTTTGTAAATTTTGATCAATTTTGTACTTCAGAATCCTGCGCGGTGTAAAATACTAATTTTCATATTTTTGAAAAATTGTCCAATTTTTATTTCTGTATAACTTTTCTAATTTTTTCTCAAATTCTCTGAAAATTTGAGAAACATTGTAAATGTATATGATTATCATGCAGTAAAAGTTTCAAGTTATTGTTTTGTTTTATTGCTAAGTTACATTGGTTTGAAGAAGGGTGTTTATTTCGAGTGCACGGATATCTGTTAAAGGTCCTGTGAAGCCTTAAAGCTAAAGCTCTTTTGAAAAATTATACATTTTAGTAAATTTGAAACAGAGCAGTATTTAGAGGTGTGATTTAATGAAGCTTCAACGAAATCCTGTAAATTTCTAAAAAGGGTTTGACTAAGATTATCTTTAAAAAATATCTAGCAAAGGATATTATTTTTGCCTAATCTACTTTCGTTATTACATAATATGATCTTCTCAAACAAGTACTTTTCAAATGCTTACATATAACTAAAACTATAAATTTCCTAATTCAGACAAAACTCAAGACTGATCTCTTTCTTTTTTGATCTTTTTCAATTCCTACTATTAGTTCTCACTCCTCTCCCTATATATATATATATCTTATTCAAATTTTCAATCGTTAATAAAATACATTTTAAAGCGCTCAATTGAGCTGAAATTTTATATACACGATTATTTTGGATGACAATAGAGTAATTAAAATTATAATTAATAAATATTAATTGATTAAAACTAATTATTCAAATTACAAATATAGCC
The DNA here is from genome assembly GCA_019973955.1 of Trichonephila inaurata madagascariensis. Lineage (NCBI taxonomy): Eukaryota > Metazoa > Arthropoda > Arachnida > Araneae > Nephilidae > Trichonephila > Trichonephila inaurata. The sequence goes on from BMAV01005186.1 coordinate 552,568, forward strand.
ACATTGGCATCATTTTTGGTGACCTAGCGACCCTTTTGGCAACTTGTGTCATAACTTGAAAAAATCTTTCTCACATTTTAAAACACTCATTTGAGTTGAAATTTTCTATACACTATTGTTCTGAGGACAATACGATAATTTATTATAATTGATTAAAATTAATTGACTGAAACTAATTATTTAAAGAATTACAGATACAACCACGTTGGCTTCATTTTTAGCGACTTGGGTCAAAAAGATATTTTTTTCTCTGTTTTAAAGCATTCAGTTGCACTGAAATTTTAAATACACGATTGTTTTGGATAACAATACGATACTTTAATGATAATTAATAAAAATGAATTGCCACTTAATGTTGTGATTCTGTCACATGTATATACACATATTTATATTAATTGTAACTATTTAATGAAAAGTAACTAAAATAAAGTTTTTCCTTGTTGATCTAAGAAGGAACCGAGACTTAAAAAAATATTTTTATATTACTTGTTTTTTTTTTCATTTATTTTAAACATTTTCACATAAAATAAACAAAACTTTGCAAGCTATGTTAATTTTATCAATAAAAAATATAATTTTTAAATAAAATTTTTACTGGATGAATCATATAGTAACCTTTATAATTCTACTTAGTGTTTTAGAAGAGCGCGGCATCTTGAATTCATAACTGCACAATATCTATCTTTTCACTAGACCATGATGGTAATTTTAATATTAATACAATTCTATAATTTTCAAATCATCATTTAACAAAAAAATCATTGACATGTTTTAAAATGCTACTCTCAAATAACAATTTTAAGTTATTGCCTTATGAATGGAATTAAATAGATTGAAAATATTCCAAAATCCCAAAAATAGTTAATCTTGCATCTACGTATACTCACACGCACAAATAGCAATTACCCTCACAAACACACACGCTCGCACACAAATATATACATATGTATATAATACGACTTCATTAAACAGTTTTGTATTCAGAGGATATTTGTCGGGTTGCAGTCATCGAAAGGGTGGAATAGACTTATAGCTATTTTAAAGTCCATATTCTATTTAACACACACAAAACAAACAGCGATGAAACACAACACAAAGACTATGGCGAAATACAAAAACATTCCTTTTACACTCTGGAGATCTCAATTTTTATAGATTTTGTCAACCGGAAGCTTTTCGAACCATATGATTTCCAATAAAGACTTTAGTGATTGGTCAGAATACATGGATGATGCAAGATTTCATCATCGTGTTTTAAAATCGTGAACGTGGTAGTTTTTTTTAGGAGATAAAGTAGGGGTTATTTCACGTTAAGCAGGTAAACTGAAAAAAATATTTAAAAAAAATAAAATAAATTCCTATTTAGGTCAACAAAGAAAAATTTATATTAGTTAATTAAATTTAATTAATGAATTAATACTTGAAAAACTCTTTTTACATCAAGTATCATCTACTACATGTTTATAAAAAACGTATTTGAACATGAGTGGACGAATAAAAAAAATTGAAGGCAAGAAAAAATTCGTTAGGAAAACCTACAGGCGCTATCTGCTGCAGCTAGTTCTAACTTCGTCAGAAATAACGCAGAATAAATTTAAAATTAAGAAATAAAAATCAACTAACGAATTAATATTTGAAAAAACTATTAAATTCAAGTGTCGTCCACAACAAGTTTAAAAAAATGTATTTGAACTTGAATGGATGAATAAAAAGCATTTTATTAACGATTGAAAATTTAAACAAGATTACATATATATACAGAGAGAAAGAGAGAGAGAGAGTGACTAATAGTAGGAATTGAATTAATTATAATGCGAAGCTTTCGAGGGATCAAGACCATTATGAAATTAAAACCCTCGAGAGAAAATTTAAGTGAATTATTACATATAATATAAAGAATTTCTTACATGGAAGCTTTGATAGCTATTTAAATAAATAGTCAGAAGGGCATAAAGTTATGCCCAGTCATTCTTCTTAGTTTTTAACAGACCATAAGCCAATAATATCTTAGAACAGAATCTCTGCTAACTAAATTACTCAACATTTCCGCGTACACTCAGAAACGTTCTACTAAGCAAAATTTCTTAGGAAAGAAATTTCGAAAATCAGACTACCCATTAGTTTCTTTTTAAATTGCTGTTATGCCTAACTCAATTAGCTCCCCCAAAATATTCTTTCGAACTACTTTCAGAGAGCTGTTTTAATCAGAAGCGAGGAAAAGTTCTAAAAAAATAAAGAATGAAAAATAAAAAATTGGGAGAAATAGAAGATTTGCTTTTACCGCTTGACCTGATTCTGGGTTCGCAAATGATCCATGTAATCGCTAGTAGCCGGAAGTACTGAAACTGTTCTCCAAAAACATTTTGGGGCTGCAGAGCCCCCTTTTCTCTTCGAAAGTTCAGATTATTTTTCCCGTTGCCGTGTGCTCGCTGATAAGAAGTGAAAAGCAACTTATCGTCTGCGTTAATAGAAGAGGAAGGAAAAAAAAGAATTTGTAATACCCAAACGAATAATGGATGTACAAGAGAGCACTGAGAAGCGGTGCCATTTAGGCGAAACAAGTTATAATCGTAAAAAAGAAAAAAAGATTCAATTCGTTCGTTGAATTTGATTTCGGAAACAAAATGGATCTCATTTAAACTTGCAGAGCTTGAAGTTTGTACGTGTGCATTTCTACTCAGCAATGACGTGGGAATTTTCAATATGCACCGTGTAGAGTTTTTTTTTTTTTTGCCCTTGATATATTACATACACTTATTTTAGCTTTAATGAACTATTTCTACAAATGTTCGCGGATGTGTAAGTAAATATCAGTAAAACAACTGCAGTGAGTATTAAACTTTTGAATTGAACATGACAGCTTATAATTTTGGCTGGCAAAAGGACTATTGCAAAATAAATTAGAAAATTTTGAATCCAAACGGATATTTCTTTTTGAAACATTTTTTTTTTTTTACTTATTAGGTTGATGCATATGACTTGTTGGATATTTAAGTGAATATTTAAAACTGTATATCTTTTTTTAAAAGCTGTTTATTTTTTTTCAAAACATGCTCCATTTGCTTAAATATTTTCTGAAAGAGATTTTAATGCATAGATGCTTGTCTTAACACTTTCGTGGGCCTTGGGAAGATTACTTCCGATCTACATGATCTTAAAAAATACACCTGTGGGAAGTGCAAAACAGATTATAATATATATTGGTCTTTTTATTATAACGGTGGGAAGAATAATTCCAGCTTCAGTTTTGTGCTACTGCACATAATCCAGCGATTATGTCATCTGTAAATCGGACAAAAAAAAGATGGTACTAAAGAAGAAGCACCTTGTCCAAAAGTTGTCGCTGTATATGACGATGTTATGGAAGGGGTTGATCACTTCGATCAACGAAAAGAAAGATACCAAATACGATCTGTAAAATGGTGGCAACGTATCCTTTATTTTCTTATTGACATAGCCATCATAAATAGTTTCATACTGTGGCAAGTGATCAAAAACAGAAATTTAGACCAGCTAACATTCCGTATAGCATTCGCTCGTTAGCTAATGGACGGATATTCCTCAAGAAAAAGGAAAGGACATCCTGCTAGCTTCCAACCAAAGTTTGTAGTTCCGGATGATGTGCACTTAACCATTGTGGGAAATCATGTACCAAAGATGGTTTCCAACTATAGACAACGTAGGAGAGAAATGTAGCAGAAAGGGACAAGAAAAGACGACCCGCTACATGTCTGCAGAATGGGATGTCCCCTTGTGCGTTGCAACATGCTTCTCATCTTTTCATGGCAAATAAGCACCCTTAAATTTAATTTTTTTTTTATGACAGTGAATGGTTCCTTGGGAAGTATTCTTCCCACCCCTAAAATTTAAATGCAAACATAAAGTTCGGCAAAATAAAATATATTTCCTTAAATTCTATTGTTTAACTGTTAACAAAACTACGAGAACTTTAAAAGAGAAATAAGTGGTTCATGAAAGGGGTAAAGAAGTTCTGATCTTAAGAATTAATAAACTCTAATATGGATTTTTAGATTGTCTTCATTTTCACACTGTTCAGCCGGTTGTTAGAACCGTTCTAAATATTTAAAAAAAACTAAAGTTGGTTGGCGAAAGATCCAGTGCATAAGCTGGGTGCTGTAAAATTTTATACATAAAATTCATTTACTTTTGTAACTGTTTTGTACAAAGTATGTGACCAAGATTTATAGCAGAGAAGTATTGGGCCCTGCCGATTAACAAGTGATGGAAGTATAATTTTCAATATTTCATGCTTTTCACCAAAGTATTGGCAGTATAATATATATAGTTGGTTTCAATTTGATCAATGCTTTCAGAGAATCATTTTTTACAAATGTTTTGTATCTACCACGTAGTTCCATTTTGTAGAGAATAATCATCAGACCGATTTTTTCAAACCAAAGCTAATGATCGTTAACAATATTCTCCTAAAATGCCTAGTTTATACTGAGTTAAGCTTTTGTAGCATTGTTACCAAGTTTATCTATATATAAAAAAATGAATGTTTGTATATATGACCTCGCTTCACTCCACACACAACACCGTTCAACCGATCAATATGAAAATTGACATGTATATGTATTTTTTGTGGAGATGATTTTTGTGCTATCCTCTTTGTTGTAGCTTCCCACCAGATAGCTTTACAGTCTTTCAACTTCCACATCGTTCAATCAATCGCCAAGTTACCAACTTTGGCTCTATCGCCAACATTTCATTAAGTTTCCATTGAATCGTCATTATAATGTAAGCGTTGATTGCGAATATAACAATTTTAGCAGAAAATAAATACAACAGAAAGTAATATTAACGTATTGAACATTCAGATATAAATTACTTATTCAATTTTAAGCGTTCATTATACAAAATTTGTAACAATGTGTTACATTTGCTCAGAAGAAATAAGCTTAGGAAGATGTTTTCAAAAATCAACCCACAAGAGAGTTACGGTGCGTTATAAATAAAAAAAAATCCTTTTTATCAGCTATAAGGTCTACAGACTTAAACTTAAACTAATATGGTTTTTTTATCAGCTAAGATATGCAAAAAAGCTTCTTTTTTTTGTTTAATTTGCAATTCACGTAAAATTAACTCATTAAAAACTTCTTTATCCTTCAATCTGTAGTGTATAATTTTTCAATTCACCCATGCGAAGAACAGGTATTCTAGCTAGTAATATAAAAAAATACACGAATATCAGTAGAACTAAAAAATTCTCAAACTCAGTGGTGCAACAGCCCATGAGCGCCAAGACTTACTGTGCCCATCTCAGTTTTCATAACCTTGGGCGCTGAGGTACATGAACAGATGCTCAGGTCAAGTGATCAGTTTGATGCGAAACCCCACAGTTTAGTTTCCATAAAAACTTGGTACTCCTTTTTCGAACCACTAAAGAGATGAAAGGCTGAGTCACCCTTGACCAGCTTGGGGTTTAAACACCAGACCTGCAGCGTGGACGCGTGATACGCTACCACTCAGCCCCTAGGTTTCGAATTCAAAAATATCCTTACAAAATTCAAAATAAAAAACAAAATGGAAATTTTTTGAGAAATTTTTTGTTGAAATGTAACTCTGGCAATAGACAATACTAATATAAACGATATTGCACCCAAAACAAAAGAATAACGAAAACAGGAAGGCGAACGTTCACACGTAAGGAAGATCAGACATTTCATGTGCTCCAGCCTAATATGTTTCGTTATGCCATTTTCAAGTCATGTGACGTCATAGTAACACGATAATGATAACCACGCGTTTTTAACCAATCAGATCAAAAACTCATGTGACGTCATAGTCGCACGATAAAAGCAGCTCAGCTAATCAATTCATGCGCTTCATTGTTGCAAACTCTTTTGCTCTTTTCAGAAACTTTCTCTTAAGTACAAATTAGTCAACAATAATGACGCACATAACTAGACAAAATACATTTTGTTTTAAAATATATGCGTAAAATAAGTTTTTTAACATTAAAATCTTTTGAAGAATTATTTTTTATAACATTTGAACATCTTTACCCAATTATAAAATTTGAAATTTTATATAAGTTTTACAAATAGAACAAATACAATTAGTTTGATGTCTGTTTTGAATTCAATGGAGAAAAGACGTGTGTTTGTCTTTATCATCTAAACGTCGTCCATTAAGCCCATTAGTATCAAATATGATAAGTCACGGAACCTTTAAAGTAAACTTTGTTCCATAAAAATATAAAAAATTGTCTCAGTTATGAATTAATTTTGATAAACACGAATTTGTATAAGTTAAATGTGACAAAAGAACTTATAGGTAAAAAAAAGGATTGAAGAAAAACTTATTGAATAAACAAGTAATATAAAAAAAAGTATGTCAATTCCTACTTAAATCAACAAAGAAAAATTTCATTTTAGCTGCTTTTTATTAATAGTTACAATTAATATAAATATGTATATACATATGACAGAATCACACCATTAAGTGGTAATTAATTTCTATTCATTATCATTAAAGTATTGTATTGTCATCCAAAACAATTGTGTATACAAAATTTCAGTTCAACTGAATGCTTTAAAACGTGAGAAAAAAAAAGCCTTTTCAAGTTTTGACACAAGTCGCCAAAAGGGTCGCTAAGTCGCCAAAAATGATGCCAACGTGGCTGTATTTAATTCCTTAAATAATTAGTTTTAATCAATTAATTTTTATTATAATTAAATTATTGTATTGTCATCCAAAATAATCATGCATATAAAATTTCAGCTCAATTGAGAGCTTTAAAATGCATTTTATTAAAGATTGAAAAAAAATTCCCCCCCACCAAGATAAATAAATATATAGAGAGTGTGACCTAATAGTGTGTGTAGGAATTGAAAAAGACCTGACTTCACTATTGTATATAGCTACAGTAGCCAAGTGGACAACGTCGCCAACTCATGACTGGCGGGGGTTTTTTTTTCACCGATAGGGGAACAGTTAAGAATGGGATGCCAGTTCAGATGTCGTCCTCATCATTTGACTGAGACTCAAAATTATGAGGTTCGTCGCCAATAACCTCATGTAATTTTGAAATACGACATTGCTAAACAATCCAAATTTCATAAATAGGGATGCTACATTTCATTCTAGTAATATAATTATGATCTATTTTAAATATCAGTTTTTTCCTTCTCATAGAAATGTGTACCTAATAAATCAGACATTATTAAAATGCTAAAAAAAATAATAAAATAAAGCGAAATTAATTAACACGCAATTTCCAAACATTTTTCAGGTAAATGAATTCTTTTAATGAGTTAAACAAAAAAAATTATCTCTTTCGAATAATGAAAAATGCCTAAGATGCTAAATTATAAGCAACCCTTCTATTGTTTGAGAAAAAAAAGCCTATTTCTTTTAAAAATTAATTATATCTTTAATTATAATCTATTTACTGCACGACAATAACTATATTGTACCATCTTCGTAATTTCATTACAATGCCGTTGAGAATTTCTGTTTATTAAGACTCATAAACAAAATAAAATAATTCCATAATTAGCATTGCTGAAATAAACAGTTTCGAAATTAAATTTTGGCTTAATTAATAATTCTATAATTAGTTTGGCAGGAAATATTTTAACAGAAAATATTACGTTCGATATCTGTGAATAATGCCATAGTATTAATACAGTGTTCTTAAATTATTATAATAATTCAAACTCACAGTTAAAATTTTTATGTAATCTGAATAAATATCCCTTTTCTAATAATTAATGTTACTAATACCAATATTTATATTACCTGAATTTTAATCAAAGAACCACAGCATAATTAATATTTTTGACTACATAATTGCAAAATCCTATATAAAGTTTCTGTAATATTTAACAACGAAAAAATTCAATAACAAAAATATTGAATTTGAAAACTCTACCTTGGGTATTAATTGGTTACACCAGGTGTATGCAAATGAAATGAGACGATTATTTTAAGAAGAAACACAATAAATTTACGAAAACTTAATATTTCTTTATTCGAAATAATATCCATCGCTAGCTATACATTTCCCCCATCTTTCGGGCAATTTGTGAATACCACGACAAAAAAATGATCGGTCTTTTAAGGTCAGCCAGTCATCAAGCCAAGATTTGACGCTTTCGTAAGTAGTGAAGCGCTGGTCAGCCAGTGCGTGTCCCAATGATGCAAGTAGGTGGTAATCGGAAGGAGCCAAGTCTGGCGAATAAGCCGCATGCGCTAAGGGCTCCCAGCCGAGTGCCTTAACGATGTCCTTGGTCGGTTTAGTACGGTGGCTAGGTGCGCTGTCATCAAGGAAAATCACTTTGTGCTGCCGTTTCTTGTATTGCTCGCGTTTTTCGAGTATAGCATCGTTCAAATTAAGTAAATGTTGCTTGTAGCGATCAGTATTAACGGTTTCGCCGGGTTTGAGAAGCTCATAATAGATTGGTCCCTCCTGATCCCAGAAAATACAAAATACACAGCATTGTCTTGCGGACGAAGCGATTCGGCCTTGCGGTCGATTTGGACGGCTGTCGGGGTCAACATATGATCGATTACGCTTGGGATTCTCAAAATAAATCCATTTTTTATCGCCAGTCACAATACGATGGAGATATGACTTGCGTTTGTTGCGAGCAAGCAACATTTCGCACACGATTTTTCGGTTTTCCTTTTGATGGTCCTTTAGCTCATGTGGTACCCATCTACCCACCTTTATTATCTTGACCATTGCTTTGAGACGACGGGAAACAGTGCTCTGGTCAACATTCAATTGTTCTGCAAGATATTCTTGCGTTTGGCCATCATCTTCATCCAGTAATACTTGCAATTCAGCATCTTCAAGTTTTTTTGCTGGTCTGCCACGTTCTTCGTTTCTCACATCGAAATCACCATTTTGAAACTTTTCAAACCACCTGTAACACTGCGCACGGCTCAGAGCATTGCCGCCGTAGGCTTCTACAAGCATTTGATGCGATTCGGCAGTATTTTTCTTCAGATGGTAACAAAAAATTAATGCTGTCCGCAAATCGTAGTCAGAAGGCATAAAAATCGACATTTTCAACACAGTAAAAAAATACAATGCACGCTGAAACTCGTCCAAATGTAAACTGAACATGGGTATCATAGGTCAAACTATAACAAATCACGTGTCATGGTTTCGTATTGCTTACATATATGCGTGGCGACATCTGTTAGCAATCGTCTCAATTGATATGCATACACCTGGTAAAGACCATGAAGCCAAATAAGGCAACATATAGAACACACGCCAAATTATGACTTATACTGTTTGCTAATATTATAAATATTTTGTGTATAGCTAATAAAGTGCTTCCCACATTTTTAATATGCGACCCAATTCTTAATCATAATTTTCATCGCCCCCCATACAATAATAATATATGGCATGCAATAATAATACATGGATACAATACGACTTTAATTAAAAACCAAGCTAATTATCAAAATAAGTATTAAATTTTGTCTACGTTACTTTTAAGTAATAGATATTTTGAATAAATCACTTTCATAAGAAACAGGACAAATACTATGTAAGTATAGTAGATAATAGAGGATATGCATTATGTTACTATTGGTAAATTAATTATCAAATACATTGTGCGTACTGATACATTTATAAGTATTATATATTATCTATATTATATATTACAATTTTTCTATAAGCTCGTGCTTCCCATGTAGGGTTATCATGCCATTCTCAGGAAACGCGCCCCACAGTTTGAGAAACACTGGGCTAATGTTATAAATAGGAAACTTCATTTTCAAATATCAATTTTACTACCGTTTCCTATCTGTTAAGCTGTAAGCTAGATTTTTTAGCCATTTTATTACTAGCTAAACTAAACTCAGTGGCGCAACAACCCACAATGGGCCAAAGCCTACTGCGCCATCTCATTTTACGTGACCTTGGGCTCTGAGGTGCATGAGCAGACGTTCCGATCAGGTGGTCAGTATGAAGCGAAATCCCACGTGTTTAGTTCCCAAGCAAGCTTGGTGCTCATTTAGCGACCTACTGAAAGGATGAATGGCTGAATCGACCTCGACCAACCCTAGGCTTAAACCCTGGATCTGTGGCGTGGAAGCGCGATACGCTATCACTGAGACACAGGGCTTGAATTTTGCTGGTTGCCGGTATTATAAATAGGTGGCGCTTTTTTTAAAGATCCTGGCTTATACCAGTTGCCGGTATAATAAATATGGAACGCTAATTTCAAATTTAGGTTTCACTGACATTTTCTTTCTGTTATACTTTCCCAATACGGTTGCGAACGGATCATTTTTTTTTCTTTTATTTAATGCTTATATTTGTAAACTTTATTTTTTTTAAAAAAAAAAATGCCTTATATTGTATTATAATTGGCATTTTTATTGCCAATATACTTACCGTAAAATCCGGCGTATAACGCACACCCATACTTTTAAACTGAAATTTTTAATCTTTAGGTATATTCGCCGTATAACGCGCACCCCCTTTCTTACGAAGAAACCTGTAATGTACGCGTACAATGTTCTTATGTTTTGAAGTCATTTATTCGGCGTATTATTGCAAGCTTTAGAAAAATTAGTATACTTCTAGAACTACAACCCTTTAAGTTCATAAGGAGTGTAATTTCTTTCAAATAAACAGAATTTCGACATATATATACAAGTCTTATTTTTTTTCTATGCTCAACTTTTTTTTATTTCTAAAGCTCACATTTTTATACCCGGCGTATAACGCGCACCCCTAAATTTTGATCTTAATTTTTGAGTTAAAAGTGCGCGTTATACGCCAGATTTTACGGTAAGGTTTATAAACGTCTTTGTCACTTTAACGAGGCTGAAAATTACTTGGTACGTTCGCCAATAGACTCCGCGTTGCTTCAGAATGCGGCATCAATAAAAAATATCAAAAAAAAAAAAAAAAACTATTATAATTTATAATTTTTCTTATCCAAGGCACATTCCTACCCTACAAGCCAATTTTTCTTCAGTATAATTAATCACTCATATTTTTATCTGCATCGCATCACTTCAGTATTTTTTTAGTATTATTTTTGTTTAAATATTCCTTTTCATAAAAACAAACCGAATCGTCTTTTAATATATCAAAAAACTCAACATTTACTTTCCAGGTATCAATTATCTAAATTAAACTTTTCTCATTATACTTTCAAATATAAGATTCATTATACAGTACAAAATCGAACAAGGCAATGCACTGTTCTCTCTCATTATAACGATAAGAAGTAAATTGGTAAACAAAAAAAACTTTTTTTTACTGTTCACTCCAATTATTAGCCGAAATTTTCCATCCATTGGCTGTTTTTACCCATAAATGTCTGCAATCTGTCAACAGCACACACGCTATTTGATTTTGTAAAAAGATGATTTTAATCAAATGGAATTTTATCGATAACTTTTTCTTCTATCTTGTCTGATGTAAGCGAATTATTAAATTAAAGAGACTTTTTGTGATGATGTTTAAATGAGCAATAGTTTTTCCCCCATTTTTGATAGAAAGCCAAATATTTAAATACGTTTTTAAGAAAAAATGAAATTTTGAATTATGCTTTCAGTGATGTCATGAGTGATATTTTCTTGATAATAAATACTGGCACTTACGTATTATCGCAACCTATTGGAGACATTTTATGAAACGAAGTACCTGGTTGCCGACTCAGCATGTACGATACATAGGAAATCGGGGTTACTAACTTGGCGAGTTATTAATAAGTTGGCGAATGTTGCGATAATACGTAAATACATAAATACTTCTATAATTATTATTTTTTTCTGCTAAATCATTTTTTATTCATAAATCTTTTAAATGAATAAATGAACATCACTTTTTTCTTGTAATGAACAATTTTTGTGATAAATGAATATTTGAAAAAGTAATGGTACTTTTTCGTTTAGCCGGCACAAATCTCGCCAAGCAGACTTTATTGGCGACAACACTCAATATGCACGTAAAAAAAAAGGACGTTAATAAATATTATTTATTATCGGTTTTTCATAGGTCAAAATTGTTTTATCATTTGAAATTTTTGACTGAATGTTCGCTTTAATTTGTTTTTACAGTTAATTCATCAAATGTATTTTTTTTTCTTTTTTCAGTTAACAATTTTTTCAAATTTGATTCTACGGGAGTTGAAAACAATTGAGATTGAATGCAAAAGATCTTTTTGTAAAGACACATTTTACAAGCTTTTTAATGCCTGGAAATTCACAATGAGAAGATATCGATTTTTGAATAGTTAATTATTTAATAAATAAAAATTTCGTAAACTAATTCATTGTTCAGTTTTCTTGAGCCTTACTTAGTATTTACCACTACTTATCATCATTTTAATCTTTTAATTCTATTTCAATTTAATGCCAAAAATCTTAAGCTAACCAAGGATTTTCATCAACACACATTTTTATGAAAAAATGTCTCCATTTTCCTATAACGTTGGAACGCGCAAATATTAATTTACTTTAATGAATTTCTAAAATTCATAAAGGAAAACTTAATGTACCATTTTTCTTTTAATATGTAACTGGAAAACCGAATTAAGAATTGCAGTAAAGGAAATGATATATGCACCACATTTTACATCTTAAAAAATGAAATGGTCGAGACAGAATTGAGTAGAGTAATAAATTACCTCACACACACTCACTTAATTGGATAGCGAAGTCAGAATATGATATTATAAGGTGGAAACATTCTCCAATCAGAGAAATGTACCCAAATTAGGTCAGGCTCTTTAATATTACACGAAGAACGCCTTAACTAAAAGAAAAACAACAACAAAGGATTCTAATGTGTCGTCGAAGTTAAATATGCTGCTGGAATACTGAAAAGAAAAATCATGTTTATAATTTATTCAAAAGCTAAGTAAAAAAAAATGAGACATTTGTTATCAATTATTCTCTTCCTTTGCCTCATTTTTTTTAAATGAGTAACTAGCAAAATAGTGGAGATCCATTACATGAAATAAACAATGATAACACGAAATATAATTTAAAATACAAATGGAAATTAAATACGGGTGTATGATCTTTTATGATCAATTTGTGAGATTGCTTTTCCTGTTCCTCTTAATGACAACCGATGATGATGATTATTGCTCAATTGATTGACTGTTTGATCTATCATATAGAGCAGTAAAAGTTATATTATCCTTAATACATTGTCAATTTGTGTGTTTTTATTGGTAATTTTTTAGCTACCTATTTCTGCCTGACAGTCTGCAGAAACACAACTACGTGATTTGAACTCGGGTTTGATGACGAAGTCGATATTTGAACTGGAACCCCGAACGGGGCTTTAGCGGAAACAGATCTTCAAAATGCGGCTCAACTGAAACATCGCTCTTTTTGAGTTCGGTATGAAAATGGCTTGGCTACAGCAGCCATGTGCACCGTCGAGCCAAAACATTATGAATACCTCCACATTTTTCAATGAACTCGTCCAGATGGTGTGGAAGTCACGTGATTAAGATAGAATGACATTTAACTGCTGCTGGAAAAGGTAAGCTAATTATTGTTGTTCTTACTTTTGCGAGTGAGGGGAAAGACGGCTGGTCTAAGCGAATCTGAAAGAGCGAAGATTGTAATGGTCCGAAGACTGAACGAGTATTTCCGAAAGAGCAGGACTGGTAGGGTGTTCGTGTTCTGCTGTTTCTTGCAAAGTGGATAAATAACGGTGAAACCAGAAGTAGACACCTTGTTGTTGAACGTACAAGCGTCGTCAAAACAAAAAAAAAGACGCCGGAAATTGTCCCTCTTTGTAAAACAAAATCGGCGCCAGACAGTGAATCGGTTGACAGCCGAATATGATGTAGGTCTAAGTGCAAGTGTTTTGGAATATATAATTCAGCAGACTCTGATAAGGGTATGCACAGCAAACGTCCCACTCGTAGGCTTCTTTCAACGAAGCGCCATTGACAACTACGCCTAGAGTGGGCTCAGAAACATTGAAACTTGACCATAAATAAGTTAAAGAGAGATTCCTGATTAGATGAATCACGATTTGTCATTGATCACGTCAATGGTTGTGTCAGAGTGCGCAATCTTCATCAGTCGAACAGTTGCTTCATTCATGTACTCA